>CM070873.1:44157156-44757156 GCA_036365515.1 Torymus aiolomorphi | reverse complement strand
TAAAGAGTAGATTTTTTCACTTATTCACACATACCAGCGAGCGACTTTTCAATTATTCATATTTAGAGCGCATACACATTATTACGCTCGGTTTTCCGTAAATACCCGCCGTTGATTAATACTTCGCGTTTATATATCGAACCGTTCCTCTCCCTATACTAACCGTTAATAATAAATGCAATTACTCTACGCACGTGCGATTTGCGCGCAGATGTTTCATCTCTCCCCCCGCAACAAATAAGGAGGAGAATCATTAGTTATACCTCTAATTTCATCCGACGCTCCTTATAACGAGAACACGCACATGTCTCACCGCAAGTTCGTCTTTCTCTTTCGGAGATCGAATATCACTACGTTTCCCGCGTGATGATTGCTCAGCACAAATCGTCGCGCACGATATAGGTATACAGATATGTTTACCCGCCTACGCGGATATATACAAAATTCATCTGGCCATATTGGGGTGGCACAGAAGAAACAAGAACACGCGCACACATTTTCTCACAGTCTTGTAGGTATGTACATACAGCTAACTAATCGGCTCGAGCGCGTGACGAGGACAATCGCATTCGGCCTGAACTACCACCACCATCTACCTCCGCACAGACAACACGCTCGATTTCCATCGCGAACTCTCCTCTCTCTACGTGCGAGATAGAGTCCGCCCGATAGTAGCTAGCACTATATATATATATGTACACGCAGTGCGCTAGAGTACGGGCGCATGCTAATTTATGGAATTTCACGGGCAGGTGGGCGCGCGCAGATAGGCGGCGGCGGGAGAGACGAGGGAGAATGGTAATACACCGAGCAGCGTGCGCGCTCGCGCAGGAAGACGCCGCAGTCGTGTGTATGCAGATGTTTATTTGTTCCAGAGAGAGAGAGAGAGAGAGAGAGACTGAGAGAGACTATTGTATGCGAGGTATAGTATGTGTGTGTATGGTAATTGGTTTTGCAGGTGGATCGCGCGCTATTTTGGAATTTGATTTTGCGATTTGATTGATGGCTGCGAGCAAGCGGCGCGGGGGTTAGGAGGATTGGGAGGGAAGGGGGAGAACAATGCTACGAGGCTTGTATATATGTGGGGCTCTATATGTGCTCGTGAGGTTTAATGGAAGACTACGGTTTGAGTATTTGCAGGGGGTGAATGTATGGTTGATCAGGTGAATCTTACCGTTGTATATATGGGGTATATGAATAGGGTCGGAGGTTGCGTAGAACTGTACACGATTTTAGGAATGTAAGGTAAATGTATGAATTGATAGGCGTGGAAGTTTTTCCAGAGGCATTAAATGAATATTTCATCCCTCGCGTTATGTTTGAAAAATTTATACACACACACACACACACACACACACACACACACACACACACACACACACACACACACACACACACACACACACACACACACACACACACACACACACACACACACACATACACACATACAATGCCGGGACATATACTTTTAAATGTGTCCCGCTATCGGCATGCGGTAAAGAAGGTGTAGGCAAGTCGGGACATGGGTTCCGTCATTTAAACATAACCTCCAAAATTTTCCCACTGCATTATAATAAATCAAATACTTAAATCAACATGATATCAACTAGACTAGATAGATAATAGCATAAATAATGCTAATCAACTAATTTCTTTTTCATAATTATAAGTAATGGTAGCGTTTTTTGCTGTCCCGTTATGGAGACAGATTTTTAGTTTGTCCCGGCACTGGGTACTTTATCTTATATTATACACGACTGCGAATCTCTCTTAAAAAAGTGATGACGGAAATGTGAAGCCGAAATAAAACCTTTGCGATTGGTCAAGTCCGTTTTAAAGGAGCCCGTGATTGGTCGACGGTGACGTTAGCATTTCGCTTAAGGTCTTAGTTGATTGGTCCAAATAAAATCCACAAAGTTTGGAATTATGAAATATTTAAACTAAAAATATAAGCCATAAATAGTATTGATGATTTAAAATTTGGTTTTGTACAACAAAAAAGTATTAAAATTTTATCTGTAATTAACAATGAAGGACTATGAATACTGTTCTGATTACAGATAAATTTCTAACCTCCAAATGTTTGTATTGTAGGAATAAACTGAAATAAATGCAACCCAAATTTCAATAAAAAATATTGGATAAATTTGCATATGTTAAAAAGTAAAATAAATTTTAAATTTATCATATTTCAATATGAATTGTTTCAATATAATTCAAGGGAAAGAAAGAGAGCGCGCAGCGCGCCTGAACTTGCTAGTACAGTCATAATATCAATGTGCGCATATATATATAGCTATTCAATTCTTATACGTAACCCGCTGTCAGAATGGCTCTTACCATGAATTTTTCCATCTCACCCATCATAATCCGAAAAACAAAAGATCTCGGGGGAGGGGAGAGGCGGCTCTAAGTAGAAGTGCCATAAGTGCGCTAAGTGCATTTCTGTGCCCGCACTCAAAAGCCATTCTCTCGATGGATTAGCGCCAGCTCAAAGTTTTACTACCTATATACCTATATATACGCAGCCATCCAGCCACATATATACATCCCCCTCCGCTCTCGCGCGCGTTTCAAACTCGCGATGAATCGACGTCAAATTGTTCGCCGCACATCCTCCGACGCGAGCTCGCGCGTTAAATCGCAATTATATAAGAAATTAACAGCTGTTATAGTTAGCCGAACCGCGTACCACCGCCGCCACGATTAATCACACCGTATTGAACAAACAACGCTGTAGCGCGAAGTTGTTATTTACGTCGGTTGCCGCACTGCTGCTGTGTGCGTTTCTACAAAATCAAGATGCATCTTCATTAAGCGCATGTATAGTATGGGCGAACGCGCAGATTTATCGCCAGTAATAATCGCACTGCGGGGTAATGGTTCGCGAGCGCTGCGCGACGAATTCCGGTGCGTATATAATAAAATGTGAACGGCGGCGGGTTGTGATTTATAAGACAGCGTTATATATCGTTATTATCGGTATATGCTAATACGACGTTATTTAAATAATGACTTTTATATTCAAAAGTCAGATTCCACTCTGTCAAGTGCTGTCATAGTAATTCGCGACTCCTACCTCCAAAACTAAAGTTTCCAACACTCGCTCACATGCACCTCCATGCACCAGCGGATAGTTTAATCAGCGGCTGCTGCACACACATACGGTTCGGGGCCCGGCGGATGTCTTCGAGAGGGTTAATCCATTAGTCCCCGCGGCGACGGACAGCGCTTGCGCGCGCGTTGATAACTGCCTTTCATTAGCCGAACAAGCCGCTACCTATACCCACCCGGTGCGATGACACTAATGAATCGCATCGCGCGTGCTGCGCGGCGACCGACGGCGCTGTACGTTAGTATATAGCACGTGTTCCCCGAAGATAGGGAGATAGTCGATGTTTGTCTTGGCCCGCCCGCTGAGGTGCGTGTGTGTAGGTGGATTTTTCGAGCTTTGGAGTTAATGCCGTTGGAAACGAGCGCTGCAGCAGTGTTGAGCTTTGCGAATGCTGTATAATGAATTTTCAAAAGTAAACTTTTTAGAAACCGAAAGCCATAACAAGTCAGATGCAATTAACGAAAGATCACGGAGAAAAATGTTCTATTAAAAATTACTATGTTTTATTGTAACCGGGAGACAGACTTGAATTCTTAAAAAAATTACTATGTTTTATAGCAAAAATTGCTATAAATGTAGTAAAAATTACTAGAAACATAGCAATTTTTACTAGAAAACATAGTAATTGTTTTAAGAATTCAAGTCTGTCCCCCGGTTACAATAAAACAGTAATTTTTAATAGAACATTTTTCTCCGTGAAATAAACCAGCCCGAATGCAGATAAAATTACGCCGCTGATCGATTTCACTCGCTCGCATATATAATACATTTAAGTCTGCTAACTGTACCTATATATAGCATTGAAAAAAGCATACAAGTACCGACGCTTGCTGAAATTGAAGAAATTAATGGGGCCACTCCAGAGGGCATTAACGACGATCATTGTTGCAACCTTCCCCTCTCCTCCTACCGCTTATCAGTGATTTGTGTATGTACGCGCGCATTTAGCCCCGCGTGTTTACACTTAACAGCCCGGGCGCGCGCTTATCGTGCCCCCCCCCCCCCGCGCTTTTTTTATTAAACGCGCTCGCGCGGAGTTTTTAAACTGTTGCAGATCGACCGTAAAGATCGCTTCTCTCTCTCTATGTTTGTGAGTTTAATATCCGAATCAGGGCCTGGTCTTTAAATTATTCATAGTTTTTGCTGCAGGGGAGAGAGAGAGAGAGAGAGGGAGAAACGGGGAGAGTTTAGAACTATACTTAGGGTCGTGTATAGTGGCATGTTTTGCAGAAATGACTCAATGCGGGTCGTGATATATACATGTGCCTTTCGGATTGTAACTAATTATGGCTTATCGCTGTTTTGTCTCGGTATTGACCTAAAAACAGAAATTTCTCTATTTTGCCAGACCGAATGATCCGTCTTATAGTCTCTTGACTTCGCGTTTATTCACCCCGCGATGTTACAATCGTGCCACTCCCATAGCAATTACCATGAAAAAGAAGACTGACGTAAAGATCCCGTATCGCTTCCTCTGACAAAAAAAAAAGAAAAACGGCACACATATAGCGCATCACTCGTGAATTATACGAGTATACCTCCGTTGCCATTAGTAACACCGCTCGAGTGCGCTATTTTTCGCGCCGACATCCTACCCTCTCGCCTCGCAGACAAAGGGTTGATTGCCCCTAATTTTTGGCGCGCGTGTGCGCACGCGTAGCGTGAAAGATTAAATTTTAATCGAGATATGTGCGCCGCGCGGCGAGTAACCCCGAGAGCGCGCGTTATCCCACCGGGGGTGAGCAGCAGCAGTCGTTGCTTCCTGCATCATTTATTCACGCGCGCGTGGCTACATATATATACGTATACCTTCGTCTCTCTCTCTCTCTCTCTCTCTCTCCGTAATTCCGCGACGTTTTTCCGTTCTTAATATACACGCTGCTGCGAACATCGATAACCTTTTTATAGTCCTCGGACTAAGTTTCTATACGTCTATACTTGCACCACGCCCACGTCGTTCTCGCGCCTCTCCCCCAACGAGGCGCAATTATTCCTACGTGCCTCTACACACGCAGACCTTTGATACATAGACCGAGTACTTGCACTGTATATAGTGCATATACATGCACATCGAGCTTTGAAATTTCCTAGCGATCGCGTGCGCATGTATGTAGTATAATAGGCTATGTGCTCCGACTGAAGGAATATCCACTTGTACAGCCGAATTAGGCGGCCGCTACGAGTTATCAAAATAGTCAGAGGGGGAAGGAGGGGGAGAGGTTTAACGCGCGAGCTCGTAAAGTATTTCTTATGATTTTTGTAGGTAGGGAAAAGCTGGCGAAAGTCGTTGCGGTTGAAGTAGGGAGTGTATATAGTCAGGCGAGACCGAGAAGTAAATTTATAGGCGTGCGGTTATTAGGTGTAATGAGGGCGCGGTTTAGGGTGCTATAGTGCAAAATTAGCTTGGCGAATTTAATTTTATATGCGTGTAGGACGGCTTATTGGGTGGTAGAAATTTATAGATGAAAATTTGTACCTCGTAATTTGCAAAGTGTAGTATTTTATTATTAGCTAATTACTTTTAAATACGTTGAAAAATATAATATATTACTATTATGTGTATGGCAGTTATTCAGATTGTAAATTATATAATTATGTAATAATCAACACTGAGAAAAATGATCTAATAAAAATAACTATAATACATAGTAACATCGGGACATACTTGCAATATCAAAATAATTACTATGTTTTATAGTAAAAATTCCTACGTACGTTTAGTAATTTTTACTG
The DNA here is from genome assembly GCA_036365515.1 of Torymus aiolomorphi. Taxonomy (NCBI): domain Eukaryota; kingdom Metazoa; phylum Arthropoda; class Insecta; order Hymenoptera; family Torymidae; genus Torymus; species Torymus aiolomorphi. Next base: position 44,751,305 of record CM070873.1, on the reverse strand, counting down.
TAGCAATTTTTACTACAAAACATTATTTTAACATTGCAAGTATGTCCCGACGTTACTATAATGTATTATATAGTAATGTTCATTAGATCATTTTTCTCAGTGAACGAATGTTAAAACCGAATGAACAAAGCTTGAGGAACAGTTACATTTAAACGAGAAAAATAAATGCTCTGCACTGTAACTCGAGGAGCACCAACGTCAACCAAGCAAACTCACTATCCCGCTTATCTCGCGCAATCGTATACGAACCACGAAATCACTATTAAATAACACTAACCGTAACCCGGGCCATCATCCTACTGCCGCCGCCGCCAACAAACCCACGGGGACACATCTCAAAACAAACGGCCGCCCCGAGCGCTCCGCGACTAATCGGATAAATAAGCCATCATCATCCCGTCGCTGTGTATATATACATATATATATAGAGCTGCTGCAGAGGCAACAAATTTCTCTCTCTCTCTCTCTCCGAGCGCGATCAATCCGCCCTCTCGACTAATCAGCGAAGCACGCACTCGTTCGCGACCGCGAAAATTCGAAGTAAATTGCGGCTCTCTCTCGACACGAGTGTATAGTAGAAAAGTTGATGTCCCCTTTCTCCTCTTCCGGCGTTTATCTCTCTCTCTCTCTCTCTCTCCCTCTCTCTTTTTCTCAGCGGGGGTATAGTGTCGAGGGGCTCGCAAAAGGCGGAAACGGGACGAGAGTTTTCATTATTGTCCAAGCACGGTGCGAGTGCGTGTCAAAGGACGCGGCGCGTGCACGAGATGCCGTCGCGGCGGGGAGGATAATTGTGGGTCGGTATACTTATGTATAGGAGCTGTCTTGGCGCGGCTACTTTAATAAAGGTAATTGCAGAATGCCCCGACACCTAGTTCGTTGTGCATAGCTTTGACGTGTTTCTTTTGGAGCAAGATAAGAATTTTGTTAATTAAAGTTTTTTGCGAGAGTCTTTGTGGAAATCTTCGCGTCTGAGAGCTTGAAAGTGGCGCTCGCCGTTCGAGAGCTTTTTTCCCTCGGCCTTACGCGTTACGTTGTAATTTACATTTCAATAAGTAGGTAAAACGCGGGTCTGTGTCTTCGCGTTTTTTATACTTAGGTCTGTAATGGGTTCTTATATGTAATCGTGTGAATAATGTTTTGTTAGGAGAATAGATGTATATGTATTTTCTTAGAACAATATATGATCCTTTGTAGAATACATAACAAGAATAACTATAAACTTTAATAAGTACGATGAGTCTTTCAAGGCGCTCTTTTCCAGCATATTATATATTCTTAACCTTCAAGTTCATCCCCATCATCCACACCCACACACACAAGTCTGTAGGGGAAACTGAAGCTAGTTGGTCGACTTTTTAAATTTCATTTTTTTTTTTTTTTTTTGTAAAAACTATATATTTAATGAACAAAGCTTTTTTAATATATCAAAGTAATCCATCTAAAGAATATTTATGATTTTTTCAAACTTGTAGGATGACCTTAAAAAAAGGCAGAATCAATTTTTTAACCACATGATTCTTGGTCAACCTGCCACATAAGCAGGGTAGATTGGCCATGGGTAAGTTCGACAACAACAAACCTTAAAATAAAGTACACGAGTTAACGATATTATTATATTAAATATACCAACTTTCATTTGCACTGTTTTTATAAGGCTCTGTTTGGTTTCCTATATAGTAATTTCAAAACATTTTCATCTATAAAAATAATATGTTAATAAAATATTCAAGTATTAAGTGAAATAATAATTTGAGTGGCGAATTTGCTCCAAAAAAGTCAGCCAACATGCCTTAAGGGTACATTTTAATTTAAAAATTAGGCTAATAATATTAAAAATAAAAATACCTCCTATAAAAAAAAGACTGTCACATTACGCTGTATTGCGCGCGGATCTCATGATGTAGTATCATGGCGTCGTACAAGAGAGAAACAAAGATATATATTTGCCGCGGAAAACGAGTGAAGGCGCGCGTAGCGCGTCAAACTTCTAGTATATATAAAAAAAACACATCATTATAATCTACATTACGTGAAAATAGATAATCATAATTTTTTAAAGAATTATCTGATATTTCCGAAAATGTAAAATTTGCTCCGACATTATAAGAACATTTTCAAACATACGTCTTTCCACAGCGCATGCATGATTATGCTTTCCGACTGACATAACAATATTCCTCATTCCACTCTACGTTACTGACATCAACAGCCTTGACCTCTGTTATCTCCACCACGAGTTATTATACCATTTGGCCAACCTGCCTCTTACGCCAACTAGTCCCAGTCTCCCCGTAAACATCCCATCACAAGCACGTAAATAATACATTTAATAATACTATTCCCCACACACAGCGACCTACAAAACCGCACCCGACGAAAATCCCCCCACCCCCATAATCCGGCATTACTCCTCCCGCGAAATCTCCGAAACTCCCCTGAAAAACAAAGCGCGTGTACGCGTCCTCTCTCTCTCTCTCTCTCTCTCTCTCTCTCTCTCTCTCTCTCTCTCTCTCTCTCTCTCTCTCTCATCCTCTCAGGATTACCACTCGCACACGCGCTTATACCCGCGGCACATCTGCCCTCGTACGTAAAAAATGCAGAAACGACCGAGAGAGAGAGAGAGAATTACGTCGAGGGAGGTAGAGAGCTTTACGCAGACGCGTGCGCGCCCCACCTCAACTCGTCGTCGTCGTCGCAAGGGCAATGGCTTTTCGACTATGCGTCGTCCCCGGTTTTCATCTCTCCCGCCGACGTTTCTTCCTCTCGATTTCGCTCGCTGATGACGTCGTCCCGACCGACGGAGAAGAGTGAGAGAGAGACAGAGACATTTGGTTTATATACGCGGTACGTACGCCGGAGTTAATTTAGCGTGAGAGAGAGTCGAGGGTTCGGCGGATGGGAAATATGGTGTGGCGGTACCGTACGCCGAGGGAGAGGATTGATACATTTTCAGGTGGAGGTGAGGGATGAGAGGCTGGGCGAAGGTTAAGAATGATAAAATATGTATACTTATACGAAATAGAACATAAGGTGTATATAGTTTTGTGAAATCGGTCGACTGGAATACCCAATTTTCAAGGTTTAAACGATATTATTATATATATGGAGCTCCTATCGATACGGGTTGTATTCGAATTGAAAGGCAATTGTATGAAATAGTTTGGGAGAGCCGCCCGACCGTAAAGATATCGAGCTATATTGAAAACGCCATAGTATAAAACGTAACTACACGTGAATTCCATCCGCATAAAATTCAATATACAAAAGCGCCAATTTCAAACTCCGCCTTCTATACTCGATTGGTAATTAATTTTCATATATACGAAAATTCAAAACGCAGTTTCAATCTCCACTGAAACCTACCGCTCAAAATTACACTTTATTCGCGCTTCATCGCAAACGGGCCGAAGCCCGCCTCTAACACCATCATCGTCCTTTTCCGCGCGCGTATATATACACGCAGACAATACCGCTCAGACGTTCTTAATAAAAGCTCGTTATCCGCCCTTAATTTGCATACAGCCTTATACTCGTCTCCCAAAACCTCCGCTGCGAAAATTCGCAATATAAACTGGCCGTAAACAGGCGCATAGCTGCCGCCTAAACCGTCGAAAACTCATTAGGGGCCGAATTCAATTAGCCGCGTATAGCCCGGTGAATCAGGAACTTTCGCGCGACGGTGCGTTCTTCGATCCGCGCGTATAAGAAGCCCCTGTGGAAACTTTCTTCCTTCGATAAATCAAATTTTCCCGACGCCCGTATATACGTATATACTACCTTTGTATAACGGCGTGTCCTTTGCGTGTGGTTTTCTCCCCTTTGTGCTCGCTTCCCTCGTCAATTTCAATTTTCCGCGAACTTTTACCGCGCGCCACGCGGCTTTCGCTTCCTCTTCTTCTTCGTCTCCCATCGTCGTCGCTCCTTTCTTTCCGGTACGCACTTGAGTTTTATTCATTTGGCCCGCGAGCGCGAGAGAGGTATATAGACCTGGTTAAAACCGCGCGGCGACGTGCTCGATATGGGCTTTTAGCTTTAGAGAGTGAGAAAGAGAGAGAGAGAATGGGATAAATTATCGGAAATGGACTTATGGCGCCTTTATTGCCAGGATCCATTTTTGCATGATCGTGACGCCATTTGCGTATTCGACTTCACGCGCGCGCGCTTTTTCTTTATGGAATATTTTACAGCGCGCGGTGGTATTATTGGGCTTATAATTTGCGATAGTTGGAGGGAGAAGGTAAAATTGAATGGAATTCGCAAACGAGCTCTTACTTCGGAAGTTCCTGCGCGTGCGCGCGTAAGCTGTTTCATTACTCTGATACTTAAGTGTACTTAAAAATCGTTGCCGCCGCCGGGAAATTAACAAATAACGCGAGGCGGCAGCGACGGCTCGACTCTCAAAGGGGGTAAATTTATTACTACTTCGCTTCAATTAGTTATTAATATCCTCGAATCGGAGCGGCCCGGCGCGCTGCGGCGCTTCTGTTGAAGTTACTGCGCAACTTCTATCGAAATAATTAATGTTTCCCTGTTCCAACACGATTCCATCTTTAATAAGTATGAAAGGGATTCTATAAAAAATGCAAACTTGAACGGTTTGAAAAGTGGAGAAAAAACGGGGTACATATCGGCAACAATTTTTTCTCATTCTATGCGGGTTATACAATATATATGTGTGTGTGTGTGTGTGTGTGTGTGTGTGTGTGTGTGTGTGTGTGTGTGTGTGTGTGTGTGTGTGTGTGTGTGTGTGTGTGTGTGAAAAATTTCGAATCCACAAAATTTTGAAGAAAAACAGTCGATTGTAGCTGAAAAGAATTTGTCACGATCGCCGTGGTAATTCGGTTGAGTCACTTACATTCACGAAAGGCTACGGGAGGCACGAATTTCTCGAGAATCTACAGGAGTGCGTCAATTCAGGAATAAAAAGATTAGATTAAGTTAAACAACAATTATCTCTACTAATGTATTGATGAGGTACGTTCGGCGTAATTTACAACGTGAGATGTTGATCACGTGGTTGACCCAAGTGATGTGCCAGACATGGCCGTCCGCGGCGAGTCCTGAACGAGGGTGATCGGCAGCTCTGGCCGAGGCGTACTCCACGCGACACATGTACTCGAGCTCCACGCACACATATGGTGAACAAATGCACACAGATATAGGCAAATTTGATGACGAGCTTCAAAATCATCGCAAACAAGGTGTTTTGACGCTCACCTTGCCCAAAGTTGCGCCCGTACAGTCCGAGATACAAACTTTTCACAATAGCGCGTTTTGCAACTCACCTGGTGTTTAGGAAGAAACGCGCGCAATGCGTTTTTACAAAGTAAATTTTAGATTACATAAACAATAGCCAATATTATGCTTCCAAAGGTGCGAGCATATTTTGCTACTGTATTAGTCAAAACAAAGCTTAAAAATAAATAGCTATAAAAATACCAGACCTTTTTGTATTAAAGTTGGAGCCAAGAAAGAAACGCTGCAACTTCGCACTATCGTTGTAAACGTTCACGCATTGAATGTAATGTAGCTCATAACCACAAATTTGAATATAGGTAAAAGGCGACGATCGAGCTACTCGCAGTCGTCGTGAAAAATAATAAAACTATTTTAGTATAATATTATACTTTGAAATTTGATGATAATAAATTTAAAAAAGTCCATGTGAAAAAAGTCCATCCAGTATTTATCAATACTGGTTCCAATACAGTAGCAGATGAAAGATGTTTTTCACATAACTTTGCTATTGCTCCAATGTTTAAGTACACTGAACTTAAAGTTACGGATTTCAATTGACAATATCACAAAAACGAAGTGGTCAATCGATCGATCCAGACGTTTGCATACATATCGATTTGTACCTATATACATTAATTTTTTCTTACCAATTTCATGCGATGTCCAATACTTTTGATCTAGAAAAATAAATACTTCCCTGGTAGAAATGCTAACCAACGGTTGGCGAACCGTTCGTCAATTTTTAAATTAAAAACGTCACACCATGATTATGCTGCTGTTGCCGACGAAGAATAACTATTTATATACTGATGGAAATATTATATTGTATAGATGCTTTAAAATATAGTGATAGTTTTACATAGTTTTAATTAAATTTCGATGTTAATCTTAAGTAGAAATGCTTCCATTTGATTAACATATTAACCAATGAAGTTAGGCTATTTTCTACCAGGGTTTAATTAAACCTAAAGCTCCTCGACAAAGCTTTCGTACAAAATTATAAGCATCTGAAAATGTCGAATTTCTTTCGTATATCATATATGACCCATGAAAAAACATTGTTGCAGAGCTGTCCCTTGTACTTTTTCCTTCACTCTTAACCATTCAAGTTTGAACTTTTCGCCCTCAATCGCACATACTGCAACACCCCTAATCTCGATAAATTTACCGAACAACCATAACAAACGTTACGTTAACAAACCTACCACTGCAACTCCTCTCCCCAATATAAAAATTCATCCCGTGCCGCCACCTTCACAGCCCGAATCCTCTACCCCCTCTCCCGCTTCTTCACATCCTCCTCATATCCTAGCGCTCGAACTTTTCTCGCGCGTGAAATATCGCCTCTCTGCCAGCCATCCGCGCAAAACGAGTTATATAAGCCAGCGGTAGCAGCAGCAGCAGCTTCTCTCTTTCCGCGCGTCGGCAATTTGCATGGAAAAGCTTTTTCGGCGTCTTGTGCGTTCGTATAATATATATTCCACGGGTGTCGACGGGGACGTTTAGGATGTGTGATGGCTGGTTTCCTTTTTTTTGTTTTACTGCGGTCGATGGCGGGGAGGAGACGGGTTGGTAGAGAAGTTCGAATTAGAGGATTTTCGCGTATTATATTTATGGAGCACTTTAGTCTATTAAATATAAGGCGGGATTCCATTAGTCGGTTAAATAATAATAAGGATGAAAGTTTTCGCAGGGGTGGTTTTAAGCTAATAAACGTGAAACAAAAGCTGAACTATACCTAATTACGTTTAACCATGATTACCTAGAGACGCGAGACAAATGACAAGCAAAAAACCTTGTAACTTTCCACAACCTTACACTGAGAAAAAGGTGCTAGAAAAAATTACTATACCTTATTGTAACCGGGGGACAGAGTCGAGTTCTCAAAAAGAATTTTTATTACAAAGTATGGTAATGTTTTTGAGAACTCGAGTCTCCCCAGTTACAATGAAGAATAGTAATTTTTCCTCGACCACTTTTTTCCGTGTATAGTCAATCATATAATCATAAAAAGATAGCCGTCCCAGCATCGCCAGCTATAATCCCATTCCTCGTCTCGCGCGATATACACAGCCCGAAGTATAACGAAGTGTATCCGGCACCTCGACAGGCGACATTTTCGATCGCGTCGGAGTTAATGCACGACTACGCGCGCGAGTCTGTGACGTGCGCGGAAAATCCAATGTCTCCGCGGGCTGACACCATCGCCGCGTGCGAGAATATCGTGACAACTGTTGAATTATTTACGCGCGCGAGCGACGGGGTCAAAGACGGAGAGAAAGAGAGAGAGAAAAGAAGCGGCGCAGTGGGGGAGGGTTATAACGAGACTTCGCAAAGTCGAGGGAGTGTTTTACGAGAGCGTCGCGTGTGTATGTGTCGGTGTACGCGATGGTGGTACAATCGAAGTTTGGAGGAGTTGCGGGGATGATGCTGCTGTTTCTTTTGATAAGGGTGACCGGGGCAGGAGATGTATGGTGGTGGGAGGAATCGATACGAGAAGGAGCTGTGTAATGAGGGAGTATAATTGGTGTGTCTATAAATATCGGGGTGAGTTGTATTTTGGTTATAGTTGGAATTTGGTTTCAGAGAATAATGCGGTTTTCGAGTTGTGTAATACTGCAGTTTTAGAGGCAATGAGCAAGTGCGAAGATAAAATAAAAAGGTTGGGAAATATTATATAATAAGGGATGTTGGATGACGTCGTTTCGAGGGAAAAAGAGAAGAAAGTTAAAATTTATTCTTTGTTTAAGGCATACCCTGGAAGGTTATTTACGTAATAATTAGAGAGTCTAAAATATCCAGTTCGCGTAGTTAGCAAGTAACTTCGGACCGAGAAAGTTGCGAGCAACCCCGACGAACTATTAGATACGTAAACCTGGGCGAGCCTACATTAAAGCAAAAGTAAACTTCATCCGAAAATTCTACATATTACGGGGGAAGGAAAAAAAAGTAAAATTATATACTTTCTCCATTTAAACGTATATTCTGCAACTTCGTAATTACTCTCTCTTTCACATTCTCGAAATTACTGACTACTGGGCAATTTTCAGACGATGTAATCTCTTGTCTGACGTCTCATCGCGAGTCCTTTGCAATGCAAATATAACTATGTAATATCCTTTTTTCTTACAGCTCAGCTATACATTTTGATAACCTCTCTTCTTTATCATCTCCCATACGCTTATACAGCTCATTCTCAAGCTAATACACTGAGAGAACAATATGTTTATATTTAACATGGTATTTTAACTATTAACATGGCATTGTAATTATTAACATATATGTATATTTTAATAGTTACAATGCCATGTTAAATATAAACATTTTGAGAAAAAATTTCTCTCAGTGTACCATCGATACGAAAATACACTCTATTCACAATCGTATTATACATACCAATAATATCAGACACACACACACACACACACACACACACACACACACACACGCACACACATACCGCTTTCTCAATCAAGCCCTCTCGCGCATCGTTCTCTTTTATTTCAATAATGAAAACAGCACATACAAGAGCCTGCACTTTCTTATTCGCGCGTGCCAGTATATAGCAGTAGCTCCGCGACATTGAACGAGCGATCTCTCCTGCGCGCTGCTGCTCTCTCGGGCGGGGTCGCTCTCTCTCTCCCTCTCTTTCTCTCCTACCTGGCTATCGATCCCGCGGGTGAACAGCCGCTTGCGCGCGCGCGTGGAGGTGAACAAGCCCGAGGGGGCGAGAGATGGAGAGAGTGGTTCTGTCATTGAAGGCTGCGAGTCTTTTTAAGAGGCGCCGGGGTTATTAGCATAATGCACATGAGGAGGAGGAGGAGGAGGTTTGTTTGGGAGCTGGAAGAGAGAGAGGAGAGCAGGTGTTCGGTGTAGGAATGATTGAATTTAACAGAAGTTTTTAAGGGATGGTTGTGGTGTTGTTGTTTCGAGGTGTCTAGAATGCAGTTTTTTGCCGTTATTTTTCGAATGGGGTGCGGTTGTGTTAGTTGATGGTGGTAGGGTTTGGTTTCATTGTTTATATTTCTACTGATGTATGTAGCTTTTTGCGTTTATTTACAAACTCGCGTAAGATAGCTTAGAAGAAAATTCATCAACGGTTGAGTATAGCGACATCAGTAATTGAACAATATTTCAAATGCAATCTTGTTCTTGTACGAGATAAATAAGTTCTGCTGCACCATTATCAAGTTGGCTTCGATGTTTTTGTACACTTTATGGAAACAGCTGTCCGAAACTTAATTGAAAAAAAAAATCTGTATTAGCTGCACGAGAGTAAAAGAGCCTATTTCTATTCAACTTTCTTTTATACTTTCGGTATAAACGTAAAACTTTAAAATTATCTATCCTACTTTCTTAATTAAAACTATACTCCCGGGGACTTAGAAGTTACGATTCTATCAGTCGTTTAAAATGCTGGCTCTCGTTCCCCTATAGTCGATACCGCTCTCTCTCTCTCTCTCTCTCTCTCTCTCTCTCTCTCTCTCTCTCTCTCTCTCTCTCTCTCTCTCGTAACGATTAAAAAATAATTTCTATAATATTCTTTCCCCGTGGCGCATTACCATATTTGCCGCTGCAGCTCGCGCTCCTTACTTAACATTCCGCGAACGCGCGCACGCCACTTAATTTATCAAATTATTGGTATTTCCGAAGCGGCCCGGCGCGCCGTCCCATATAGAAATTACGGGAAACAAGCTCGCGCGCGTCGCACGCTCGAAAAAACCTTTATAATGTACGACTTTGCAGCGCGCGCGTGCGCACACTTTCACCCGCATAAATCATCAATCGGCTCTTGGATATTACACCGGCAAAGACGCGTCCGCGCGAATTATCGATACCCGATACACGAACAAAGCCCGAAAATAAATCACGACGCTGCTGCGGTGCTGCTGCTGCTGCTTGCACAGTTGCAGTGCGCGCGGTTGTGCCGTTTAATCCTCTTATATATACGCGCGGGGTCGAGTTATATGTACAGCCCGCGTGAGCGCAGTTTGTCCCGGCGCGAAACGCGTCGATCTTCGTTTTCGAAATACATTTTTCCGCGCGTCCTGTGTGTGTATGTAAGGGTGTATGCGAACGACGATGCTCGTAAAATTGGGTCTTAGGTTTATACACAGCGGCGCGGGTTTTTACTGCTCGGAGGAATCGTAAAAGTAGTGCGCGGGCCGGGTGGGTGAGGCTATTGGAAATTGCTTTCTGCGAAAAAGTGGATTAATTGCGTTATCGATTATTCGCTAGCGCGGTCGGGGGTAGTTCCGGAAATGGTGTGTGTAGAAGATAGGGTGGAGTTTTAGTGGTGTAGGGCTGGAGCGGGGAGATGTTGCGTAATGTAAATGTATTCGGGGTGGATATATCGAATTTGAGTAATGTACTTTTTATGTTAGAGATGTTGAGTGACGGAACAGAGGAATAACAGCGATGGAATGTTGTTATGAAACAAAAGGCGGGTGAATTTGGTATCGATTCGATTGACGAAATATTGGAATTCCGATAGAGAATGCGCGCTTTTTGATTCTTTTCTTTTCGGAGAGGAATTGTAGAAGAATATCTGACAGAGTATCAATGTGGGGATAGAGTGAAACTATTGTTGGAAATGTCTAAATAAATCAAATAAAATAATATTTATTGCGTATAGTAACAATTAGTGTACTCCAAGGGGGTGTCGGAGCTAATTACAGATTCCGATACCGAAGTTCTCAGTCTCCGAATTGATTTTTTAAGTTTTTTAAAATTATTGCAGTCATTATCTGTTTGCAGTGAGTTAAGGAACTGAGTGGATGGCTAAAAGAATTAGCAAGTGAAAAATCGACAATGAATAATATTAAATAACAAATGTCGGTAACTATACGTAATTCTGTATAAGCGCCGACATAAAAAACCATAAAATTTACTACGTTTTTTGTAATTCTTAATACTACTACTCTCCACACGTATACGAAAAAAAGCGCCTTTTCACGCCATTTTCTCTACGTCTATCTAAAACCTGAAGAAGAAAAAAAATTCTTCCGCACTCGGAAAAATACCTCCCATAATTACAAAACACAACCTTTCACTTTGAAAAGAAAAACGACCCTCCCCCCGTCCCGACTCGTCGAATAATCGCGATTCTTTTCACGACTCGCTCACCTCTTGCGCGAGCCCTCCGCAAATACAGACCCGTGCAAACACAGACGCATCCGTTCTTCTTCTTCTTCTGCCCTCCCCGAATAATACACCCGCCTCCCGCATCTTCGTTATTATTATTTGCCCCTGCGCCTGTACCGTACGTACGTACGTATTCATCCTTCGTCTTTCACTGTCCAGGCTATTACCATTGGATCACGCGCGCGTTTCTCATTACGCTTGGGTAAACTCGCGGCTGCTTTTCACTCGATTCCGCGGACGGCAAGTCGGCTCGCGGTTCTTAATTCTTGGAGGTTGGAAGGTGGTTTCTTTTTTCTGCGTGTTGCGGTTTTGCTGGGAGTTTTATGTTGGTGAGCGAGAATTTTTGTGAGGCATTTTGCCTTGATGTTGATGGAAATATTGTGTCCGTGTGACGTGTTTACGTTGTTTTGGAATAGTAAAAACTTCGAGGGAATATGGGAAAAATATTATTATTTATGATGTGCTCTTTATGGAATAGTAAAAACTTCGAGGGAATATGGTAAAAATATTATTATTTATGATGTGCTATATTTTAAAAATGTATCTCAGACTAAATTATTACTAATTGCATGACTTTCCGATATTTATATAGAAAAGTTGTAAGAATTATAATTATATAAGAAGAAAAATTTGTTTGTAAACTTTCTTTTCTTACTATTTTCTTAGATAAAAAAGTATCGCTGAGACACGCTTGTCATGTGGGATTTTTACTTTTTAAATAGTAATTTTTATCATTTTTGTAAAAATTATAAAAACTACTACTTATTACGAAAATTCGCTAGTTATATTCGTTCACAATGTAAATAGAACCATCATTCTAACATTCGAAAGCAACAACTAATCGGCCTGTGGCAGCGGCCCAAATCCCATCAGCTCTTAATACACCCGCGCGCGATTTTCGAAAAACCATCAAAGCACGTTCGCGCAATATATCGCGCGTCGGTCGTGATTTTAACGGTACGCGACGCGCCTGTAATTAACTTCTCGCTCACTATCGGCTCGTTGTTTCGCACTTTGCTTTCGTCCTCCGATAATCAAACGATCGAACGCGCCTCTCTGTAATAATGACATTCTCCCACGCGCAATTGGATTTTTCGGTACGAAATCTCCTAATAGCCGTGGCCGTGGCATCGTGTTCTTTTTTTCTTCTTTCCGCTAAACACGCGCGTTATATTGCCAACTCTTTAATCGCGTAAGCGCGCGCGGAGGGATGAAATTCGGTTGAGAAGTTAATTAAAAGTTGGCGAGCGCGCGGAAGTTTTAGCGGCGCTGATTCGGGCTAATGATTGCGTTGGCGTGGCCGTGTGAAATTGGAATATTAATTAGGAGGGCGGGGGGAGGAGCGTAAAAATAAAGCGATGGGTAATTAGGCGTGTTTTGGTTTCTTTTTTAGTTGTGACAGGAAGTGTAGTTTAGGATTTCTTTTGGATTTCATGGTTTGTAGTGAAACTGTGAAGTAATTATGTTTATTCGCCGATTATGCATCACGACTATTTTTTTTTTTTTATCAGTGTAGTGAAAAAAACAAAAAGAGGATATTTTATACTTTAAAATAGTGTTATCTATAAACATTTAAAGAAGTTTCATACGTTTATGAATAAATGAATATATATATCTCTAATAGATGTACCGATAGATAATAATGTCCATGCTTAATACATATAAACTCTACTTAAAGAGATGCATTATATAACTGCAAATAAATTCGCCCAGTTACATATACATAAAACATGTACTATTCACGGACGTTTTCACCTTGAAAGATAATCACGCGAACGCATGCTAAAATAATATTAATACACACTTCTTCGGGAGTTAACATCCCGATTAAATTCAGTCTTTAGAATTTCCAGAACGGAATGACGTCAGTTTCCGACAATGAACGAATCGTTTTGTTTGATGTTCACGGCGCAGCTTTTTCTTTTGTTCGCAATTGAAGCAAAGGAGAGGCATTAAAGTAATGGTGTCACAGTCGCCTCTTTAGCGAGCGAACGACATTACGAGAACAACAACGCGCCCACGCGCGATTCAACCCGTTACTCTCTCTCTCTCTCTCTCTCTCTCTCTCTCTCTCTCTCTCTCTCTCTCTCCCCCTCTCAGAGTAACAGCGCTTTGTGCAATTAAATTCATCCCTCGAATGGCTCGAAAGAGACACAGTAAGGATTTAAAACAACGCTTTGTCAACATTTACTAAGACAATGAAAAATCTAATATATACATTATAATTCCTCTAAAGCGTTATTCGAGAGCAGTGCAAATCCTTCAAGTCTTTATATATTATCCAAAAAAATAATAAAAATATGACTATACGCAGAAAAGGCCACACCAATACGATATTTGAAATAAACTCTACTTACACGACACACATATAAAAAATAACATGGAATACTTTTTTCAAATAGTTTTATATCTCGGAAAATAGTATTGCTGGCTATATTGCAAAAAATTGTATGTAATTCGTTTTTGAGTATAGTGTTGCATACTGATTTTTAGAAAAGTCATAGAGAAAATTGTCTTGGCAATTAATTAAAATTTGTCTTTAATAGATGCTTATAATAGCATAAGGTTTCCATGTTAAAATCCCATACCTACCCTGGTAAAAAATTAACCATAATTTATAGCTAACGTGTTAATTAAATGGAAGCATTTTTAGCCAAAATCATGATACAAAAAGAATATAATGCATCGAAAAGTTTTACTGTTACTTAAAATACCTATTTTATGAAGTGTAAGTACCATTGTAATACCAGTTAATTCAGTTTGGATGTCTAGGTCACATTCCGTAGGCTAAGGCACCGAAACTGTATTTATCCACACACTGAGAGAAGGATTTAATTATAGTTAATATACTAGCTTATTTGAAACGTAAAATTTAAGTATACTAACTATTAATATGTAGAGTTTAAAATCATACCAGTCATACCAACATACCACTCTTACCTCAAAATCATAACTTAAATTGATTAAGATTTTTCTTCATATGTGATTTTTCTCACACGAAAAACGTTATATAAGATAAATAATCCGATAACCTTCCGCACTCGTGTCGAAATGTACTATTAATTATTTGAATTGTTTATATTTTTCGAAACTTCAATATGTACTTGAAGAAGTTTCGTGTTTACTATAAACAGTGGACTATTAATACGCGCTTATTTCGCCCAAAATAAAAAATCCCATTCTAACTGTTAATAAATATACTAACTGTTATGAAATCCTTCTCCCAGTGCACCTCCTCGGCTCAATTTGTCAGAAGGCAATTCCACACCTAATCGATCACACGAGATAGTCGCAGAAAAAAACGCGGTCACCGATCCATGTACTGGCCGTGCCCAATGCTGCTTAACTGACATTGACCTAGCCTCGTTTTCCTAATCGCTAATCTATTCATCCTCCTGCCCCCCCCCCCCTCTTTCGAGCCACGACCGCCCGTACTCATCGGCCAATCGGCCGTTCCCCTCTTTTCCATAGCTCTCTCTCCCTCCCTCTGTCTGTCTCTCTGATGAATCGAGGCGAGTTCGCGTTTATTTATCGTTATTACTGCGCCGGTGTGTGTATGTGTGTGTATGTGGGTGTTCCTTATTGAATCATGGCGCGGCGGCCGAGTGTTTGACAAGGGAGAGGGCGCGAGATCGGTCGAGTGAGCTTGAACGCGAGGATTATCCACGGCTGATGTACGGAAGCAGCTGTGTGTGTGTGTGCATGATTGCGATTTTTTTCGGGAGGTGCGTGTGGTGTGCAGCTGATTGAGGTTTGTTTTTCGAGAGCGCGACGTTCTGTTGTTGTTGTTGTTTTACGAAGAGTATTCTAGTGATAGGGCATGATAATTCGTAAAATGTTAATATCGTATAATGGTACTCTCGTTCTGGTGGGTCCTGATGGTCCGCTGGAAATCCGGAGGAAAGCGTCATATTTTTGTACTACCTATCGAAGCTTTATTAAAAATCATCATTCTTATCGAGCATCATCCCGAGAGAAGGCTTTTAAAAGCACTCATCGTAAAAAAAAGGAATAAACTTCGACAACAAATCGAGGCTCCTCGAGTTAAGAAACATTCACCGCACCAGCCTGCGATAAAAGAAAAACGCAAATGCACCTTCGACTTCCCCGCTAGCGCGCGTACATACACGCGAAGCGGCAGCCCCTCTTTCCTCGCCTCTAATAGGCTATCACCACCGCGCGCGCTCGGCGAAAGCTCCTTCACTTTCTTATCTCTCTCTCTCTCTCCTTCTCGGTAAAAGCGTCGCGGCACTTCGCTCCACGATCCTCGCATTTCACCCCCTCCCCCCTTCCTTTCTCTGCCTCACTCTGCAAAAAGAACGCAGAGCAGCTCGTTCCCAACTTGAAATTGCAATTTCGCATTGCGATTTCATAAATTCGAGAGAGTGAGAGAGCTCACAGCTTCTTCATCCCGCTCGCTCGCTTTTTCCGGTCATAATTATTGTAGCTGCAGCTGTGTGTTGCCTATGAAATATAAATTTCACCTGCGCGTTGACGGGATGAGATAGCGGGAGAGAGAGAAAGAGAGAGAGAGAGAGAGAAGGAAAGGTAGGAAGGAAGGGAATTATTCCGGGGAAGTTGCGAGAGAGGCGCAGCGCGGCTGCAGTCGTCGTGTTGTCGCGGCGGCGTTGAAATTTCGTCGCGTATGTACCCTCCGCGGGGGGGCACGCGGCGGCCGTCGCTTTTTGGAACGCCCGGCGTTATAGCTAGTTTTTGCGAAAGTACGTGCGCGCGGAACGTGGTTTGAATTTCTTCGCGGGGAAAAAGGTGGGGTATTATATAGGATGTTGGGCAAGTTTTTCAATTGAAGATTTTGGAGCAAACGTACGTTGTTCAGGTTCTTTCTTTATAATGTATTAGGTGCAGTACTTGGGTTCCATATCCTATATCGAAAAATTTATACACTTTTACGATCTATAATTAACTCCTATATGATAAAAATGCTTTCTCATTCAAATATTTGCATTCATCAACAACACGGGCATAAACTTCTCGTCTCAACGTGCGTATCGATCACACACATAATTTTCATCGTGTCCGACACTCAAATACCGCACTGTGACCTCTTGAAAACGTCACCGCGCGAGATACAACCTTCAATTTGTAATTTCCTGAAAAACAAAACGTCATTATGATGTGCACGCTGCGTAGGCACTATACGCGGGGTTGAAGAAGATAAATTTATCTCGTCGCGCCTGTCATTTACAATGCGCTCGCTTACTCCCGGACTTATCTTGCTCTTCTTTTCCATTTGGGATTTACACACTTCGCTGGCTCCGCGCTCCGGTCTATCATAGACGTGCGTATATTATTATTCGTCCTGATGTCGCTTTCAATGCATCTGTCCTTTCGACGATTTTTTCGTCCTCCTCGCTTTGGGCCGTGACTCGGTTGAAATTGTAGCAACGATTGTTCGAAGTATAATGTATAACTGTTGTCACGGTGGTCTCCGTGACAACAAAATATTCCGCGACGAGCGAGACGCGAACTCACGAAGTTTCATAGTTCGTCGGCTAAGTGGAAAAAGTGGACACGTCGATTTATCGTTGAAAAAGCGGACACGTCGATTTTAGTTGAAAAAGCTCACATTTCGTGTCCGAGTTTAAATTACTATTATTTGAGTTGAGATCCACTAGGACTGGAAAATCATTTGGTTCGCGCTCTGTATTTTATTTATGTATTTTCTACTATCGTTGCTTCAATTATACTTTTATCAAATTCACCTTTTTTATAAAGAGAAAAAGATTCAGGCACGAGGTTATCCGCTTTTTTTAATAAAAAATCGACGTGTCCGCTTTTCTAACGAAACATCGACGTGTCTGCTTTTTCCACTAAGCCGACGAGTTTCTCACTCAACTACGGAGCTATGACGACTGCATATCGCGAGCTAGTTGTTCTTTTGCTGAACGGACGATCTCTCGATTTCTACACCGTTTCAACGTCGACGAGGACCTCCGTGACACTGTAGGGGAGAGTGGGGCATGTGTGGCACTGTAACTTTGGGATAAGTTTACATTGATATTATAGGTATATTCAAATAATTAAAAAAAATAGTTAAACATATTGAGAATTAGAATCATTAGTTAAATAATATTATTTTTCAATATATTGTTTAATTACAAATCGCAACTTAAAACCCGTCAAAATGTTCCTCTATACAGATGTAAAATAATTTTTAAGATTTTCATAAAAATAATTCATCATAAAAAAATAATTGTAATAATATTCTAATTATATTTATTATAATTATTTCGTTTCTATATCATGTTCGTACGGAAATAACGCGAAACAGACATTTGGTATCAAGGCCATACAGCAGCAGCAGCAGCAACACACACGGGAAATAATTGCACGATGATACTCAAAAAATAGACACGAAAATTAAATTCACGGCAACACGCCGTGCCATCCACGCCCGCGTCTATAGAAACAAAATAGTGCGCGGATCTCGTTAGTTTCTGTTTACATGTATACAAGATCCCCTCCCCCCGCGCATGAATACTCTCGTGTACAACATACTACAGCCCTCTCTCTCTTCTAAATCTCCCGGACGAATAATTCACGATAGCAGCCTCCTCGATAAACCCTGAAACTTTGCGCGCGCGCGTACTTTAAAAACCACGCACGGTCTGCCGGGATGCTGCACAGTGGACTAGCGCGATAATTTTTTAACGCGCGGGTGCGGCCACATTAAACTTTCAGCCTCAGCGGAGAGAGCCTTCGCGTAACGAGCACCAAGCGGATTTCGACAGCGTTTTTACCTTGAATTATAGATCGCGTAATCTCTCGCGCGCGCGCGGCCCACGCGCGGACACGATGTTTGGCGAAAAAGTTGACGTGAATGTTTGATTCCCGCCGGCGTCGTGGGGGTTTCTTCGCGTGGTGTAGAGATAGAGAGCGGGGGGCGGAAAGGAGGGAGAGGGGGAGGGTTCGTTAGGTAAATAAGCTGCTGAATTATTCATGATGGGTTTTCCCGGATTTTCATTAATTAGGTTTTTCGGAACGCTGGTTTCCAGCGGTATTTTTTTTAGATATAGATTAGCATTTTACGGAAGAGGTATAGAGAATTTGGTGTGTTGAAAAATGTTGTAGTTGTAGGTATTAAAGTATAACTTTGGGTAATTCGGTAATATGTACATTTCATCGGTTCAACTTCATGGAAATGCTTATATTAGACACAAAGTAGCCGAAAAAATGTGAAAAATGTTGGCTTATAAAATTGTCCGAATCTTTTTCACTTGTTTACAGGAGTATTGATCCGAAAAGTGACCGTATTAACTATACACGCGCTAAGTGTGTAGTGGACCAATTTTTTTTTATTTAGCTTTTAACAAGGCTAATTTCATTTTTCAAGTGTTCGGAATTTCTTTTCTAAAACATACATTGTTTTTGAACGTATGTTTATACATTTTTGTCGAGTTTGCCTGAAAAAAAAACAAAAAACTTTTTTTGGTTTCGTCTAATTAACTGCATACATGACGAAGTACAGTGCAAACATTCTTTTCACATTTTGGCTTCGTGTAAAATCAATATCGCTTTTAGAGCGTTTTCAATTTTTTTCTTCGTACTCTATAAAAATAATCTAATAAGTGAGAAGTCGCTCACTGGTGCGAATAAGTGAAAACATCGACTGATTTTCTAGTGAAGATTCACTTATTACGCAGTAAAAGTTTGATTCTACTGCTTCAGTAAGTGAATATTCACTAAAGTATTAATAGATTTTTTCAATTATTCGCACCAGTGATCGACTTCTCACTTATTCATATTTAGAGAGTAGATGATGTACTATTTTTTTAAGCCTATTTATTAGTTTTTGCTAAACATGCTTACAGAAACCTACAAAAAATTATCCACTTAAGGTGGCCGAATAACCCAGAGTGACCTTATTTTTCTTTTAATGGCTATTATTATAAAACTGAAGACTACGGTCTTCTCTAAATGTTTACAAAAATTTAGAATAATCGTTTCATTATATTGAAAGAATCAAAACATTCCGAGAAATCCCCTCTTCCGATAAATAAGATACTTTATTGATTAAGGTTATAAAGGAGAGACTGGCCGGTCAGACAGCAGCCCTGCACCGTATTTTAATCCCTCGGACACACTAAACGCGAACCAATGAGAAACGACGATGCTATTCGAAGCTCGTGGAACTACTCTATATACCTCGACCGTCGACCAAGTTGCCTATACCCGGCGCGTGTAGAATGGGAAACGAGGGTCATCCGCTCGGCCTGGATTCCCGATAACTTCGTGACTCTTCGGGAATTCCGGAAAAATCCCAACCAGCAGACGAAGCTCACGTATACCTATACCGTAACAAAATATAAAATTTCATTCCTCTACCATAAACAAAATTACCCTTACCACCATAACCATTAAACGATACATTCGCAGTTCTTCCCCATCGTACCTTTCAGACTTAATCGTCCGCGGCGTTCTCGAAAAAAAAAAAAAAGTTAAACCCGCGCGTTATAACGGAAGTTACAAGCCCTCATCTCGAAAAAGCAGCGTGATAATTAGCCGCTAGCTTCTGCCGTTGCTGCCACTTCACCGGGCGCGCGCGATGAATTTTCGAGTGGCCCGACAACAACATCGAACTCGCGCGCTGGTGCGTTTGCGGAATTACAACGGAGCGGCAGACAATCAGCGAGTCACGTCGCCGCCGCAGCCCGCCTGGAATTTCGGATTAATAACACGAGGTCGAGAGAGAGAGAGCGGAGGGCCACTCGAGGAACTTCGCCTCCACGCGGTAACTTCGTAAGCCCGACTTGCAGCCGGAGAGAGGGTGAGGTTTCCGTGTACGTGCGTGTATGTGTGGGGAGAGGAGGAGGGCTTTGATGGTAGGTAGGTTGGTACATGCGCTTTTTCACTTGCAGGGAGCCGTGTTCTTTTCGGAGGGCAAAGGTGAAGGCTTTGAGGAAGCTGGGATATTGTGAGTTGTATGTGCGAGGGTATATGGAGGAGAGTAGGAGAGAGAAGAGGTAATGAGGGGATTGAATGCCGAAGGGCTTTGATGTTTTAGGGTGAATGGGCTTGCCATCTCGTTCTCCGGGATTCGTTTAAACGGATATTCATGTATATTTTATGGCTATATGTTTCGCTGGTAGAAATGTTAACCAGAAGCTAGCTATTTTGTAGTTAACTTTATGACTAAAACGAAAATTATGGCATTTACACTTCATAATAGTAGAACTTTTAGATGAATTATATTATTATTTTTGCATTATGATTTTTGCTCAAAATGCTTCCATTTAATTAACAAGTTAGCTAGAAAATATGGTTAATTTTCTACCAGGATTGCATAGAGATATTCGATGGTTACGGTGCAGCATTAAAAAAAAATTATGAATTATTTTCAGTCTAGGTTCGTGAAAATCGTCGCGTGTTTAATACCTTAACCAAAAATATACCGTGATTTCTCGTTTCCGCGTAATGTTGCACTGAAAATGCAAACAAACGTGTGCGCGCGTGTTGTTTAATTTTCTTTATAAGTCAGGATTAAATCTGGGCTGAATAAATTTTTCGAAAAATAACAAATATAAATTCATTTTTCCGGAAAAATGCACCGACACCGCCGCGCCACTGTGGCGAAAAAGCGCGTAAACTGCGCAGCAACCTCGCACACGCGCGGTCCATTTTAAAACTCGTTCATTAAATAATGCTTATACGCTGAAACTTCCACGCTCGCATATTCGCGTTACACGTACATGTAGTACTCACCTAATTTTTCAAATATTACAGCCCCCCCCCCCTTCCGCCCCGCGGATTTTAAAATATTCACGAGCGCCCTATAAAAATCCTAATCGCATCAAATATTAGCCCAAGGCGCCGACGTCCATAGTTCCTCCCTCTCTCTCTTTCTCACTTGACGATAAATCTCTTCCTCCTCTCAGTTACTCGCTCTCACCTCAAAGTGTAGGAAGGTATATACACCCGTGTATATATTATACCTTTGCGAAATTCCGCCGCGCGCGAGCGCTTTCGTTTGCCGAAATTGCATTTCGGCGAAATTAGACGGGAAACCGCGCGCGTACAATTATACGCATCGCGCGAAAGGGAGAGAAGAATTGGGCGGGCGCGCCGGAAAGACAAGTTTTTAGCTTACGGAAATAGAGATATATATATAGAGAGAGAGTTTAATGGCGTGCCTCGTTTTCGCGCGCCGTTATTCCGACGAGAGAGTGAGAGAGAGAGAGAGAGTAAGAGAGATGGGATTTTAATTTTGATGGTAACTAGAGAAAGGGAAAGAGAGATAGAGGAGAGCGAATTTTAGTAGAGAGTTGTCGGATTAACGGTCGGATCATTGATTGCGAATGCGAATTTCACGAGCGATTTCGTCCAGGATTGATTGGGCTTTTCGAGGCTAAGGCAGGTTTTCCTATTGATTTTCGTTGATTATTATTATCGTTCGCAAGTACTTTCCCAATATTCCTATATGAACGACGAAAGAGAGCTTTGCTGATGTTCTAAAACGGACGAATTAGTCTATTATACTAATTATATCAATATATGCGAGTAGCATGCTTTCGAGCAATTATTACAATTCACCGTATGCCTCTTCTTTTTTAATTAATAATACACGTCCGTTACAACTTTGGCCAAACAACTATAGCACAGTAAAAAATTATTTTCAGTTCTACACAGAACCTTTTACCCTCCCTCTACACTACACCGTCGCCTATTACAAACGATTCCACACGCACTCCCTTCATTATTAACATCCAACTTCACTTGCCTCCCTTTCCTATATCCTCTCGCCAGCAGCAGCAGCAGCTCAAAGAGCGAACGGTCGCTCGAGAGCATCCGCCAACATCCCTCGACGCGAGGCTGTATTATTCAGCCCAGCTTCTCTTCCCTTCCTTCGAATGTTCGTGCGCGCAAAGTAGAGAGCGAAATCCCCTCTCCGCGTAATCTTCGATTCGGCCAAGGAAAAGAGAGAAGAAAGAGATTTCTTTTGTACACCCTCCTCTCTCGGTGGAAATAAAACTACGAGAGCGCCGGAGAGTAGGAGTGCAACAAGTCCGCGTTCTTTGGACGCCGGCCAGCGGAGATTGCTGTTTGCCGCGTGCGACGCTCTTGACGTACTCGACGTTGTTTGATCGGACGCCAGAGCTTTCTGTACGTATGTATACGTGTGTGTGTGTGTGTGTGTGTGTATCCGTGCGAGCAGTTTCTTTTTATTTCGGAAAAAAGCGTATACGACTGTTGTGTGTATATGTGTGTGCGTATACGTGCGTATGTATTCGATTTGGGCGGGGTCGGGTGAGGTTGGTGTGCATACAGTGAGAGAAAAATTTTCTTTTTTTAGAGCGGGCTGGAAAGTGGATCGTATACGATGATGATGTAGGTCGAGATATGATTATACGGTTTATTTTCGCGCATAGCGTCGGTGCGTCTTCGCTGCAATTTTTTTTGCGAAATAGCTACTATATGATATCCTTACACGTACATTTTACCTGAAATGCTCTCCAATTGTTTCTTTTATCGCGGCAGTATTAGGCGATCAAAACTTTTATGGCTTCCGTAATTGGATTATATACTCATCTCTCGCGCGTCTTTGTGTAAAAATCTTTAAGAACGCAATCAGAGCGCTGACGTAACTATTTCGAGAGCTCGCAAGAAGAAATAATAATGACATCTGAGAAACGCAGACTAAAGTAAACTGTATAAGTATTTATTATTTGATACGGGAAACAGGATCTGCCAAACTCGAAACTCGCATTTTATTTCAACTCCATATCGGAATCTCGCAGAAACTCGAAACTTCGAAACCCAGTCGGAAAAGAAAACTTAAATAGAAAAGGAAACGACGCTCTCGCATTTAGAAAACTTCCTCCTATACAAAACGAATCCTCAATTTTCTTTCCGTTTCAGGCGAAACTGCGCGTGATGGTGGAGGAGAACGCGGCGACGGGCCTGCGGCTCGACGGGCCGGAGCTCGACAAGGCCCGCAGCCTCAACAACAACAACAACAACAGCAGTCTGAGCAGCTCGGGCAACAACGGCGGTGGAGGCGGCGGCGGCGGTGGTGGTGGTGGTAGTAGCGCCAGCAGCACGACGAGCAGCGGCACGACCTCGGCCTCGACGCCGTCGTCGTCGGCGAGCAGCAGCAGCGCGCCACCCGGAGCGAACTCGTCGAGCGGCCCCGAGGTCGGCAGTCCGCGCGACCATCACATACACCTCACGCAGCACGACGATGTCGTCGGGAAGAGGCTGAGCACCGGCAGTAGCCCCGTCGACAAGAGGAGCTCGCTCAGTGATAAGAGCGTTAGTCCGGTCGACAAGAGGTGCAGCCCCATCGAGAGGAAGGATGGCTGTAGTCCGGTCGACAGGAGGACTAGTCCCATTGGTGAGCAGATTTTCTGGTTTCCTCTTTTTCTTCGGTTTTCAAAGTATATAAAACGTGATTAATAAATTTTGTTTTCAATCCTATTTGAGAATAACGATTAAAAGCTCAGCGGAGAACTCATGCATGTACAGCGCGGAAACGATTATCTCATAAAATATAATCGACATTGAAAAAGAGGGTTGTAGAGCTGTTGTTGCCACGGTATACTTTTGCGGGGGATTGTCTATTTCGAGCAGACGCCTCCTTCAAAGAAAATAGATTGTCTATGTTGTGGTTATCGAACCCACCCGTGTATGTGTATACATCGAATATTAAGCGCCACGCGTAATCGCGCTGCTGTTGATGCGCTGCTCTGCGTCTAGACAAAATATTTGCGATGCCACGAGCAGATAGTCTATTATGGGCGTTGTATACTTTAGTCTGCTTGATAATGAAAATATTGATTTTAATTAGGTATGCCGATATCATTTTCTGGGTAATTTTGAAACGAAGAAAAATTCATATACGAGTGGGAAATAAGATGGCAGTGATTGTTTGCTTTTTTTCTTTAATTCATAATTCTATAGTTATTTCTTTGAAGTTTGAAGTTTTAATAAAACGAGAATTGAGATCAGAAGTTGTAATCTCTGTATGCTTTGTTACTTGGGCAAGCACGGTAGTTGTACCTTATCTTAATTTGGCGCTCAGTATTTTGTAATACAGAGTTCAAGTAGAGTATTATGTAATAAATATTATGAGAAAATAAGATTGTTCGTAACAACAAAAATTTCCGTACAATGAAATTAGCTACTATTATTTTTACGGTAGTAATATTTCACCATATTCCTAAACAATTATCACGCAACGCCTTGTTTAATTTTTGAATGAATAATAGCAATCTCTTCCATTATTTTCTCTTATCACTACCTTATACTGCAAAAAATCTCTTACAAAAAAAAATACCCAAAAAACTTACAATTTCATTCCAGACCGACGCAACGGCTCGCCGTGCGCAAGCCCGTGCGACAAGCTTGCGGCGCCGCGTCGGTCGTGCATGGGCCCGACCGCCCTGGAGAAGACGCGACTACAGGGTTCGGCCGGTAGCGTGGACTCGCGGTCCGGTAGCGCCAGTCCCGTCAGTCGTGTCGGCATCTTCCAGCGCGGCGGTAGCGAGCGCTCGAGCCACGAACGATTGCGCATCACGACGAGCGCACCCGTCAGGTCGAATCTCCTGGTGAGCGCCAAGGAGGTGACGTCCGCGTCCCTCGACTTCGACAAGGACGTCAAGGATTTCGTTGATGGGGATGCGAGAAACGACGAGGAGAACGAGCCGCCGGGACCGGCGCCGAGCAGTCGGCCCTGCTCGCCTGGTCATCCGTTGGGTATGTCGAGGCTTTTTATATTGAAAGTTATGTAATTTGTAAAAGAAAACTGTGAGTAATGCGATCATTTCATTTTGCTGATAGAATTATGGAAAAAGATATCAGATTGCAGGGGAAAAAAGTTTTTCTACTAAAGAAAGTAGTTAGAGAACGAATTTAGTCAGACAGTGAAATTTGATGCACACTTTTATACAGGGTTTCCATTTTAAGGAATTCAATTTCTCTTATTTAATTGAATGTCGTTTTTTGTAGATTGCAAAACAGTTTCTTTTTATTATACATGAAATAAATGAAAAAAGTTTCTTTGTAATAAGAAATTACGTCGAAATTAGTGCCTGACTAACTGCCGGCGTTGTCGACGTGAATTTCATATCATTACATATATTATTCCAGAAATACAACTTTTTTTACATTTTTTAAACTTGAAAAGTCAAAACTTTTGAATTTATGTAATAAGGGGGATAATAAAAAGAGCGAGTGTATAGGTATGCATTAGTAGAAGTTCACGAAAAGTGTATGAAAATTTTACACTCAAGGTTTCTTTTCATTTTAATTTTTAAATTTAAAATTTTTGCCTTAAAATTTTTTAATTTTCCCAGAAAGCGTATTCTTTTTAAAACAAAATTAGAGAACATTAAATTTCAAAACATTAAAATTTAAAATTAGAGAACATTAAATTTCAAAGAAAATAATACGTTTCAAATAGCGCCAGTGTAGAACGATATCTGGGTAATTGATAAAGAAATATCAACTCTTCTCTAAACAGTATTTCTTCAGCAAAAGTATTCCTTCATCCTTTTATCAAAATCATAATATATCAATCACACTACTTCACCATCACCCTCGCGCTTTTTCCTCCAGGAATCGGCGATCCGGTGGTAGCCTCGCGGCTGTCAAACCTGCACGGCGGCGGCGGCCACGGGAGCCACGTCGAGGTAGCCTCGGCGCGTCGATTGCGCCTTGAGAACGAGCGTCTGGTGGCGGAGGTGGCCCGGTTACGACGACTCCTGCTGAGCGGGGCGTCGCGCGGCGAGGTCGGCGCCGACGAGGTGGTGATCGAGGACGAGGCGCGCTACGTCGCCCTCGAGATGGAACTGCAGCACACGCGCGAGGCCCTCGCCGCGATGAAGGCCGACAGGAAGAGGCTGAGGGCCGAGAAGTACGATCTGCTCAATCAGATGAAGGCGCTGTACGGGACGCTGGAGGACAAGGAGAGGGAGCTCAGGGATTTCATTCGGAATTACGAACAGGTGAGGTTGTTCGGTGAAATTTAAATTCAAAATATAAGCTTGAGAGTAGTTGTTTTCTAGGTTTCTGCACTTAGAAAAGGATTTGTTTACTGTTAACATGGCATTGTAACTGTTAATATGCGTATGTTTAAATATGTCCAAATATAGGCATTGCAATAGTTATAATGACATGTTAACAGTTAAGTTGCCATGTTCTCATAAACAATTTCAATATGTTACCTGAGAACATTGATATTGTAAAAGTTACAATATGCTTATTATAGTAGTTTTTGAATTTAATGGCCAATTTTTTACCAGAATGATGTTGTTTTATAACAAAAACCTTTGAAATAAAAACATCATTTATTTGTTTACTCCAACGTTTCGGACATTTTATTGGTTATCCTAATGAGGGACATAAACAATAAAAATTTCCGAAACGATGGAGTAGAAAACTAAATGGAGTTTTTATTTCAAAAATAAAAACAATTACAAGAACAAGAACTACAATTTACAAGAACTTCTACCATCTGCTACTTTCAAATCTGAATATGTCTATTAGTTAATATAGATATTGTAACTATTACAATATCACATTTTATCAGTAAACATGTCAAATAGTTGTATTTCAAATAGATAAATATGTTAACAGTAACAATATTCTTCTCTCAGTGTGTATAGTGAAGTGTTAAGGTTCTTTTATAGATTTCTGATGTACTGGCGAATTTTTCATGTTATGTAATACCCTGGTTGAAACGTTAACGACACCTTTTAATAAGGTTTAAATATTGATTTGGATCGAAAATGCTTCCATTTGATTAACGCGTTAACCAACAAAAATGGTTAATTTTCTACCAAGGTATATTTAAGGATTAGTTAGGAATTATAACGAGTTACACAACTGTGATATATGCATACTAGTAGTTCTATGATCAACCTTTTTCAATTGCGTCCGTTATGTAAACGCTATAAACTATAATTATTCAGTATCATGTGTTTCGATAATTTTGAACTACTCGTGATCCGATTAACAAAATTCAAATAAAGATAACCACGTCGATATTTCGCATGGAAAATTCATGACACATTATACATAGTTTAACCGGTGCATTTGGCAATTCGAACAACTCTCTTACCACAATTTCATTACAGTTCTACTTCTGTTGATTAACTTTAACAAAAATATCCAGCAACCATTGAAAAAAAAAGAAAAAAAAACGCAGAGAGCCACAGTCGTTTGATTCTTTGTAATCTGTTCCGCTCCCGTTACCGCTGCGCGCCAGAGTACAAGAAGATGTCGGGGGATATCCTTTGAACCTTTTCCGAAGTGCTGTCTTAATCTGCGAAATGGGGTTTCGCTTTGATAATACAGAGGATTAATCCCGGGAAAACTATGAGCGCGTGCGCTCCCATTGATGCAATACGCCCGTAAACGACGCGCGCACGCACTCGCCATATGCTGCTTATTTTCTAAAAAATCTGAAAAAAAATCTCGCCTCTTTTGGGCAAAATGCACAAAACCGCTCTCACCCATCCCTCGAAAAGATACCCCGACAGTGCGGTGCTCGCGCGACAGTAGACCGCGCGGTACCCGGAAAGAGCGCGATAGAACCCTTCCCCACCCCGTCGCTCGAATCGAACCTTCCGCCGTAGTTGTCGCGCGCGCGCGCCTGATGGGCTCTGAAAAGCCTTGTCAACTCCAACTAACTTCGCTCTCGCGGCCCGGGGATTTTTCCGGCGATAAAGCGGCGTCGTCGTCGTCGTCGATTTCCCGTCGCGTCGAATTCGAGCGCGCGGCGCCGATGGCCCGTTGTTGAAGGAAGAGGCCGGAGGTGGAGGAGGATGCGTCGGTTTGTGTTGAGCTGAGTCGGGTCTCGTTTGTGTGTCGAGAGGCGGCGAGATGGTTTTTAAGAGGGGGGAGAGTGGAGTGACGGATCGGGATTTTGGATTAAGGAAAATTCGGTGGGAAAAGTTGGAGTAGTGCAGTGTGCTTTATTCGTTTTGGAAAGTAGTGAAATTAAAGGTTACCGTTTTATAGTTAGAGATCAGGTTTTAATTATTTGAAAGTTTAAATTGTAAATATATCTAAGTTAAAAAATAAATTTTAACTTATTAAATAATTGTATGGGTTTAAATCACCAATGAAATAGAATAGAACCAATGAAATGTTACTGGAATAGTAGACCATTTTAATTTTAAAATATTAAAACGGCTTTTAGAGTTAATGTCACTTCAAATTTTCATCTCGGTATTATTCAATATTTATAATCTGACAGTCGCAAATCTCTCTAAACCTATAAGACCAATCCAATATCGAAAAAAAGTACATAAAAATATGAAATGCTAAATACGTAGCCCGGAATATTTTCCATTAAACAGATTTAAAAAGCATTACAACGCGCAAATCCCTAAAAAGCGCAGGAAAATCCTTCGCCGACCTAATTAAATAATGCACCCGCCGACGGCGCGTCTATCACCTGCATTAGCCTCGTTTCGCCATTCGATACATCGGACGAGTAGATTAACCTCACGAAATATTCCCTGTCTCTTCCTCTCTCTTTCTCACTAAAGAGAAAAAAAATCCACAGCATCCGTCTCGCGGTGTACACCGATAACTCAGCCGCGTATCGATCGTCCTATCCCTTCTAATCTCTCCACCAGAGGCTTGCTGAAAATCCCCGAGCTTTCCCAAAAATATCATCTCAGCAAGAAAAAGAGAGAGAGAGAGAGAGAGAGAGAGAGAGAGAGACAAAGTCGCACTCGAAGAAGAATCTTCATCACCGCGTCACGTCCCGCGTCGCGTCCATGGAAATTCCTCTCTCGAACACACACAGACTCGCCCACTTACCACAGCCTGATTGATACAGTCGACGGAGAGCGACGTCAGCGGCGACCGCGTGATAAATATTGCAGGCGCCGACGCCGCTGCGGCTGACCCAGTTTTTTTTCTGTCCTTTCGGCTGTACGACGCTGGGGATTCCGGAGTTCCCTGGATGCCGGGCGGGTCAGTAGGGAAGGTATTTTTTTTTTATTATTTAGACTGGGTTAGGTATAAGGGATGGATTTGGGGATAATAGAGGTGCGCCGGCATAAAGGATCCGTCTTTTGTTATTTATTTGCGACCACCGTTAAAGGCCGAAACGAAGGTACACCGAAAATCCAATCGTTAATCAATACAAGGATGTTGGTATTCTATCAAGAACCAGCTCTTCATGCCTTACATATACGCACACACAATGCATCCGCTCCTGTATTTTGGAACTACCTGGCTAACAAACAATTACGCCGTACAACTGGCTTTTTAACGTCTTATCAAGCGGCTCGAAAACGCCGACGCCGCCAGCGCAGAACAATGGGCGCCCGAAAATTCGCCGAGAAGTTGAGCGATTCTGTCTCTCTGTCTCTCACTGTGCACGCCGAGACAGCGCGCGCGTCTTGAGTTATGGAGGTATAGTGGAAACTCCGAGGAGGGGGTGGGGAGACACGACCGGAGTTAATATTGTTTTAGACTGCAGGAGAGGGGTAGGTACTCGGCGATAGCGACGGAGTTTCAATTATCGTCGCGAGAGGGCGGATGCTTGATTTTTGGGAGGAGCAACGGCTAGGCTTGCTTTTCTTGAAAGAGATGGGGTAGAGTCGGGAGAAGGATTATTATACGGTGTTTCAGCTGGATTGTGCTGGGTGGAAATCGGGCTTTTTGTTCGAACAAGTGGGATTGTGCTTGAAGGGCTGGCAGGAATCTTAACCTTTTTAAAATCTTATTAAGCTGTTGAAAATGATAACGTACATGTAGAAGATTCGATCTCTAAGTGCATTTAACGGCATTTACAGTCTTATTTTTGTATACACTTTCACACTGTAGTCTCATCCTCTCTCCTGCCGCTATCGTCATTGTCACGTCTTATCCACAATTATAGATCTCGTGCACGAAACGTGCCCCCTTCGTCCCTCCCCACAATCCATTGTCGAACTAATCGAGATCGAGCTCGTCTCCTTTGATATCGTTTACGCTCTCTCTATATCTCTCTCTCTCTCTGTCTCTGTCTCCCTTATCCTCGGATTGGCAGCGTGCAATCGGGACGATCAGCGTTTGCGTAACACGTCGTCGTCGTATATAGTCTATCCCCTCTTCGTGTAAATCACTCGCGTTTGCTATATATATACTGTCAAAGCTCCCCGAAGTCGTCGTTGCATCGTCATCTCGAATCTCTCTCTCTCTCTGTTTCGCAGAAAATCAATTAACCGTGGCTAATCGGGTAACGGCAAGCCGTTAATTGCTTCCTCGCTCTGCGACGTATATATATGCACACTGCCGAAATTTCGCGACGATAAGCATGGACGATATATGCGGATCAGATGCATGTGGCTTTAATGGCGCGAGCGCGCGCGATTCCTTTTCCCCGAGTGCAATGAAACGTAGGGAAGAAACTTTAACACCGGTGATAATGGCTTACCCGCAGGTTCCAAGGACGCTAGCGATCGCGCTGAAGGGAAAAGAGGTTGTTCCCCCTCTCTCTCTCTCTCTTTCGTTTTTTTTTTTGTCGGTGAGGGGAAAAGTATAGAGGAGGCAAGGTCGTCTGAGGCTGAGGCGGCTAGGGGATTTTCCTTATCCGAGTGGGAATGGCCGTTCATTTACATTTACATTGGAAGTTGGGGTGGAGGTGGAGGAGGAGGAGAAGGAGGCCGCGCAGCGCCGCGAGAGTTACGGCGACGGCCGCTTAACGTACGAGCGGTTTCTATTGCGCTACTTTAATTACGTGTAATTTTATACGTTTTTACGGATATAAATTATGGTCCAGAGGTGTACCGTAAGGATAGCGCGGAAAAACATTTATACCTGGGGTGGATTATGAAAAAAAAGATGGTTTGTTGTGGGCAAGGTTTTAATAAAATTATAAGAGCAATATGGTGACAAATTTTAGGTATCGCGGAATAAAAAATATACTCGTCAGTAGATGAGAATGGAAAATATCGCAATCGGGTATATTTAATACGGCTTTTTAGAATGTGTATCCATTTTCATATTTTTTCAATCTAATCCATTTAATAATCTCTCGTCTATACTCTTCCAAATCTAATGTAGTATCGATGGCCATAATTATTAGTCTGACCTAGCCCAGCTATTTAATATCATCGCTTCCGCATAAAAAGACGTTATTTCAGGATCCGGTTGAAAAAGACGTTAACTCGGACGCCGGTTCAAAAGGCGTTACCTCGCGTGATGATGTTTTTGCTTCTGTTTATATTGGCAACTGATGGCGAATTAAACCACTAGTAAATTAACAAAAAATAAAGGGTGATTCATTATTATAAAAGCTCTAGAACGTGTGAAAATTAAATGGTCAGTCATTTCTTAAAGTATGAAGAAAAAAAGAAAAAAATAGTAAATAGAAACGAAAAACATCATCGCGCAAGATATCGCCTTTTCCAATAGGCTTCCGAGTTGACGCCTTTCTCAACCGAATCCTGAGATAACACCTTTTTTATGCGGAAGCGATGATATAATCACAGAAGATTAAGAAAATTTTGTACTTTGCACTACAATGTTACTGTAGTATATAACCCTAATCAGCGTTTTCAAATACCTCTAAAAGCAACCATCGCAAAATGTTAACATATAATTGTGCATTCTATCATTTTATAAAAATGTGTTATTTTTATACTTTATTCTTAAAATAAAAATAACAATATATTTCCAATTTATTTTTTTCATTCAATTTCAAATTCTTCCTCATTATTCAACGAGTTCATTCAAAAGCTAAAAGGACGCTCCCGTTGCTCTCTCTTTTCGCAGCGAATGCGCGAGAGCGAGGTGAGCCTCGGCCGGATGCAGCAGCCGGGGATGAACGCGGAGGAGCGCGAGATGGAACGGGAGCGCGAGCGCTGGAGTCTGCTGAGGGCGGCGCGCGACGAGGCCGACCGGAGTCTCACCCTCGCGGCCAACCTCGCCGACAAGGAGGCTGCGCTGTCGCATGCCCACGCTACCATCAAAGAGGTGAGTCGAGATAAGGATTTGCCACTTTTTATTGATATTAGGGGGTTTTAAAACTAAAAAATAAGATCTTCCGGTCATTTTTGCGAGCAAAAATGTGAATTATATAGATGTTCAGATGTTTATTAGTTCTTGAAGAGGGAAAGTAAAGGTTCGTCCTACTTATTGATGAAGAAAGTTGAGTTCATTCGCGATAAACAATAAGGGTTTTTTATCGTGTAGAATCGATCGACAACTATTTAAAGCAAATAAGAGAATATGTAGGATAAGAAAGTTTAATTTCCTAATAAAAATACTGGAAAATCGATGTAGTCGGGAGAATAACAAGATGTAGCGAAAGTAAGTAGAACAAGCTCGCTATAGCGAGACTCGGGCGCTTGGAACTTCGCTTTACTTTTTATTTAACCGACTTTTCTTAAATAGCTTTAGAATTGTTCTTGGAATTATTTTACTTCAAGACGAAAAGAAAGATTATAAGTTTACGCTGTAGCGTTTCTTTTAACAACATTATTTGTTACTTTTTAATTTTTACAATCTTTTTTAATGTAACGTAATATTTCTTGTACAAAGATAACCGCGACTAAACGTAATTCGTAAGACAATCATTTAAAAATACCTCTACAATATATATTTGCTAAATGAAATGTTGAAAAAATTAAAAATTAATTTTTTTAGTAGTTAAGGAAGTACTCTTGATAATAAAATTTAAAATGAAAATCGTTTGATATTTGGGTGACAGCTGTATTAAAGTGCACTGAAGCTCTGGTTCAAATATTTGTGAAGATTCAGAGTTTCAGAGGTAAGAAATCAGTGATTGAAAATAACATAGGATCTTATGAATAAATGCACCTTTTGTAGTATATAAAAACATTGCAAGATGAAAAAATTCTGAGAAAATTCTGAAATATGCAGAAATTTATCCCAGATTCATATCTGCTTTCAAAATTATTATTCAGAGCCTCTTCTTCGAATAACACACGTGCTCTTCAACTATTAATTAGGTTAGAATCACATAAGGCATATAATATGGTACTAAATTGACAAACTTACGACTGTTACTGTGTGAGTCAATAACATGTCGAAGCGTTTTCTCAACTGACTAGCTACGTACGGATGGTACTCCCTTAATCATCAGTTACTCATACAAAATTGATGTATTACTTGTTACTGAACGTATGAAAATTTCATGATTATTTGATATTAGTAGCCACACTATATTGCACGCTCGGGGCCCTTGTCGATTAAATTAATTTACAAAAATATCTTAAATCGTAAAATATTTTAAATCCTAAAATATCTTAAATTGTAAAATATCTTAATTTTACAAAATTCCGTGCAGTTTTTATTCGACCGGTTTTGCTCATACTTTATCATTCTTTTGTTAAAATTGAGTCAAGAAAGAAGAAATAATAAACCTTCCTACCTATTAAGGCAACGTTTGAAAATTTCTCGACGACATTGAAAACCAAACCTTAACGCATTAAGGGGGTGTTGTACTCATGTACTCTGTTTTACCGATAGAAGACGGTAAATTCTATATTATTAAAATAAATATATCGAATTACGTCTTATAAAGAGATAGTTGCCCTGCGCAACTTAATAATCTACCATCCTACGCAGTTTTGAGCCCAAATATCAATGGCACCCTAAAAAATTTTTCGAACGAAATTTCGTTTATTTTTGTTCGAAAAATTTTTTAGGGTGCCATGGATATTCCGGCTCAAAACTGCGTAGGATGGTAGATTATTACGTAGCGCAGGGCAACTATCTCCTTATAAGGCGAAATTCGATATATTTATTTTGATAGTATATAATTCACCGTGTTCCGTCGATAAAACAGAGTACATGAGTACAACACCCTCTTAACAAACAACACAGATTTCCAATCACTGAAAACCCTAAAACGAAACCTTCACCACATCCAACAGCTGCAGCGTCAACTAGCCGAGCGCGGCGTCGGCATCTGCCTGAGCGACCAGGAATCCCTGGTTTCGTTCCCTCGGGGCAGCATAAACGGCGCGGCGACGCCCGGCGCCGGCAGTGTCTCTCATCTCGGCTCCGGCGCCTCATCGTCCGGCCCCTCCCAACAGCTTCAACAGCCATCAGCATCCCACGGCTCAGCGAGTGAGCTGGTTGTCGGCGTCTTGGGAGGTGGACCTGGACCACTGGGCGCGGTCACGGGACAAGCTGGTGATCGAGGTAGCTGTAGTGCCGATAGCGGGGTCAGAGGATCTAGCGACCGGGAGAGCGGCGGGGCGACGAGCATCGGGGGTAACCTGTCGGACTCGACGACTGATGGTAAGTTGGGGGCTTGGTTGGTTGGGTTTTATGCCGCTGTTTGTTCATGCCAATCATTCGAATTTAATTTATTAATTTACTCGAATTTCGTCGTCGTTGATATTTTTTCATTATTCGGTATTTGGGGTTGTTATTTTTTCATTATTCGGTATTTGGGGTTTTGTTGGTGGATAAAGGATGCGCTGAATTTATATACATGGATTAATATGTATAATTCGTGTTTTAAATTCGATGTGAAAATAATGTACGGACGACATATTTCGAAAATCGTCGTCGACCTGGGAAAAGTAATTACTTGTCGAAACGCGAACTTCGATGATATAACGAGATTTTACATGATTTCATTAGCAGTTTGTAAGTTCATTTTGAAACCGTGCGCGTAATATAATGTAATGCTCATAAAGTTATAACGACTTTGATATCAGGTGGCGCATGTAAGATATCACCTCGGTAGCTAAGGGGTAATACGCTCTAGGCGCGTGCTCAAATGCTGATAATATGGTTTCAGTTAGAAGATTAAGTATTGCAGATAACGTGATTTATAAGATGAGAATTACTTTGGTGATATGAAAAGCGAGTGAGGACGCATTATAAATTTCTCTTCTGCACATGCGCACGATATATTTTATTAATATAGATTATATCCTGATAACTTCACCACTTCTGCAACACACGTTTCTCTTACGATGTATATATTTGCATATTTGCATATACATCTAGATGTCTATGTATGTATACATTCTCGATAGATTAGCAGCATTTTGCCAATTAACACACAACACACACCCTTCTATACACAAGCAAATGTTTTCCTTCTAAACAAGACTCTGTGTATCCACAACAACAGTGCATGTTAGTACCACGTGCAGTTAAATTCACTTTACGCACATAGACACCCACGTCCACGCGACCAACTAATCTGCTGAACTAGAATAGTCTTATTTTACACGGGAGCGCAGCGCCGACAGCACAAAGACACCCTGTAAGCAAGCAGAGAGGGAGGGAGACAAATAAAACACAACTGCAGTAAGCCGACTTTGTTCGATCGAACCAGAGCGAGCGACTCGATTGCTGAGGAGGGACGGCGTGAAGAACGTGCGCTGCCACGTAATGCTATAACGTATATAGCGCAGCGGCGAAAAACTAAAGCAATAAGGGGAACTTGCAGATTGTTTTGCTCGTTTCGCCCGATAATTTGCGATACAACGATGCGGTATATTAAGATCTAAATTGCTTTCGTGTAGTCTCACGGCCTTTTTAATGACGTTGTATTGAAGTTTGCAATTCAAGGGAAAATTAACAGCGTCGAAGAAAATTGGGGTAGGTAAGAAATGGTAGTATGGGTGACTTTTGAAGCACGGAAAGTAATTAATTTTTCGCAAGATTCTCGCGGGAAATTGCGCGAATACTTGAAATGTTTCAACGTTTTTATTATTTATACACTCGCGTTCGTCGTAATTACAAGATCGTAATTGATTCTTTAAAGTTACCGCGACGCACAAATCCATCACATTCACGCACGCACGCACAGATTTTCTCATGGAGTATAAGTATTATACGAACAAAAGAACAATGAGAACAAAATTGTTCAAACAAAATCTAACAATTGGCCAAGCAAAATCAAAATTCTTACACCCCGCCACAGGCACGCCGACGATATTGCTCGAGGGGAGCGGCCTCGACATGGACAGCATCTCCTTGGTTTCCTCCGTAGCGCCACCCCACATGTACCAATGTAAGTCTTCATCGCGCGTGTGCACACGCCCATTCTTCTCTATACCTATATAAACGCGTGCACGCGCGCGACGCTGTCTCACTCTCTGTCTATCTGTCTCTGTCGTCTCTGTGTACGTGTTATTATATACCAACGTCGTCGTCGTCGTCGGCAGCAGAAGCAGCAGCAACAGCTTTATTTCCTCTTCCATTTCCGACTCTCCGGCGTCCCCGAAGCTTCCAAAGCACTCGCGCGCGCGTTATGGTTAATTGAATGATATTCCTATAAGGGAGAGCGAAGCAAGAAGAAGAGAAACGGAGGGGTTTTTAATGGACGGCGTGAGGGTCGTTTTTCATGATTGAGTTTTCGATGGGGGCGAGTAAGGCGGCTTGAAAATTAAAAAGTATGGGTTAATGGGTGATTCATTACGGGATTGAACTAAGGGCTTCGAGTTTGATGAAAGCGTAGTAGTTGGTTTTCAAGGAAACTTACTTATATACTTAAAATTATTATATCTTAATGACCGAAAATGAATTACCTTATACCAATTTTATCTCTTCCTTCCCATCGCATATACATGCTCGTCGATGTTCTCGCTTCCGAAATGAATGCCCCTATAATATATGCGTATATATTGTAAGTACCTCTGTCACCCACAACCAAGTGTACGTATGCATGAGCATGCCCGTTCATTTCCCAAATGAAACTTCCCTATACTCTAAATACGCAACGCGGAGGAAACCGCGCGCTCTTTAACAATGACTACGCATCATTGATTCAACGATACACGACTTCACGATTTATTGTATCCTCACAACGACAATACTCAGCTAAGCAATGGCCAAACGAATTTTTCAGCAACGACGCCGAAGGATTGCAGCCCCACGCTGTCGCCGCTGAACGCCTTCTCCAGGTCTATGGACAACTCGTCGCTGTCGCGCTCGGTCGAGCAGCTCTCGAGTCCCCTGGATGCGGAGCCGAAGCGCGGCTGTAAGCCCGCACCGCCCTGCATTCCACAGACCGTGCACTCGAGGTCATCGGCTACACGTGGCGGCACCTGGGGATCTATATCAAGGTAGGTTTTGAGTTAAACGGTAATTATTTTGTATGTTGCACGCGGCCTTTACTCGATATTTGGATAATGTTATTTTTACGATACTGCTGCAGAATTTAACAAAATACAAGATATTGACACAGGCCCTTAGATTTTCTCTATTTAATTTCTATACATAATATTGTAACCATATTATTGCAATACGGTTTCAATATTTCAAGGAGCGCGGAAGCGCTCCGAAGGCAAGTATAGAAGATTGTATATACTTAAATATTACGAGATATTGACACAGGCCCTTAGACTTTTTCTATTTAATTTCTATACATAATATTGTAACCATATTATTGCAATATGGTTTCAATAGTGCTCCAATAATGTTTCCATATTGTTCTAATACGGTTTTAATATTGTAATATTCTTTATAAATGTTTAAAAAATAACATTTGTGTATGGAAGTGCTTCAGCTAATATAATGTCATCCGGCTTGATAAAACGTATTTAAGATGTATGTGAAAGAAAATGATGGTGAAAGGTTAAGACAAAATCTTCTTTTAAGGATTTGAAAAATGTTAAAGTAATTTCTTTTCTGATTTAGATTGATTTATATTTTCGAATACAATACAGAAAGTCCAGATTCAAAGTAGTTTAAAATTTGTATCTATACATGAATTTCGTAAGTTTTTTTTTTCTTCAAAAAAAATCAGTCACCTTTCACAAATCATTCAATTTCACATTCAATAAAATTACAACACGCAGCAGCTTCACGATCCATCGACCTTTCCCTCGACTCCCCAAAAACTCCTGAACTTATGGGTCCTCACCTCACCGAACAATGCACCCCCTGCCCTGAAATTTCCTCAAAATAAATCTCTCCCCATCCTTCCTCCACCCTTTCACCCTTAGCACAAAGCTCCGATAAAACTACCACCCTTCCTCCACCTCCTCTCACTCTCTCTTTCTCTCTGCCTGCATCTCCCCACCCACCCATCATCCCCCCGACAAACTCGTCTCCGGCGAGACGAGTCGCGTCTCGACAATAGCCTCTTTGTATATCGTTCTACATCCAACCGTACACGTCTGTATGTCCCCCTTCCCCGATACACAGAGTGTTCGCGCGCTCGCGGCACCGGAAGGCGACGAGCGGTTCCGGCGGCTCTTTGGGCGGTGGCGAAGCGGACGCCTTCGATCCCTATCGCTCCTGGTCCTCGCCACTCACCGAGGAAGGCTACGCCGAAAAGCTCAGGCTGCTCAGGGAGGCCGCCAGCGTGCCGATGGAGCGGTGGAGGGCCCCGACCGTACTCGCCTGGCTCGAGGTTGCACTCGGCATGCCGCAGTACGGGCCCAGGTGTGCCGAGAACATCAAGTCCGGGAAGGTGAGTTTTGGTCATGGTTTTCGTGGGTTGTTGAGTGTATGGAGTGTTGAACGGGGTTCAAATGTTTGAATCAGCAGAAGATTGGTGGTTAATGCAATGGAAGAGTAGATTTTTATTGATAATATGGAGGTCAAATTTGGCATGTGAATCGTCACAAACTATTTTGAGAGATCAGTTTTAGATTAGAAGTAGATGATGTTTTTAGTTTACTAGGAAATACGTTGGTAAAAGCCGCAGACAATGAACAGCTCTGCGAAAAGCGCGCGGCATTCATTTTTCTATAGTTGTAAAACAGACGTCGTCATGTAACATCTTTTTGAATGTAAAAACCATTGTTGGGTATTTATTCAGCACGTTATTCATGAGTGAGTAGAATTGGGCCAAATGTACATTTATCATTTTTAAGCATCAAATTTTAGAACAATAATGTATACAACAGGAAAGAATGAATTATTTTTTATTTTTTTATTTAGATTCTGACAGAAAATACTTGATCTTATTAAAGCAACGATAAAAAATACGTGAATACACATCTCATAATTTCGTAAACATTCTTATTTTGACAGCATTAAGAGAATTTTTTATAAAGGAAAGGTAAAACAAGAAACAGGAAGAATATGTAAGATAGATTGAATCGTTAAAAACAGCTGTATTTGTACAACCTCGGGTACTGCCAAGTACAATATTTCAATTACGCCATCGCGAATGTATTTTCAAGTGACGTCAAAATAATAAAAAAAGAAACTAATATAACTATTAATTACCTTTTTGATATGAAAAGATTTGTTACCAATAAAGTACACTTTTTCATTTAATGATGTATTAGCACATTAAAATAATTCATATTTTTCATTCTAATAAATTATTCTTTTATATTTTACTATGAAACCGGAAACAGTCTATTCTCATAACATTATGTTTTGTTCGTAACTTGCTATACACTTACGTAAGAGGGGGGGTCCCTGATTTCAATAAAACTTTGCAACGTCCTTGGTAGAAATTGTCCATTTTTCTCCCATTTGTGAAACAATTTTTCTCCCATTTTCTAGTCATTTTCTAGCGATTTTGGTCAACTGGCCATAAAGTGGCTAGAAAATGGGAAAAAAATCGTTTTACAAATGGGTGAAAAATGGACGATTTCCAGCAGAGGTAGCTCCTTATGTTATATAAAGACACTATTAAAACCATGATAATGAGCTTTCAGCTAAAAATATACATAATGCCAAGTTTGAAAAATTGGCTGTTTTCGATTATTTATTAAATTAACACTGATATTCACATTTAGAGTGATATTCACTTTCTGGTATGTTGAAATAGTTTACTTAGTGCATATCATTTGATGTGACATGTCAATAGTTTTTTATACAGGTTTTATAAAGGGGCAAGATCGATTACTAATTTACCTCATTCGACAAAATCAATATGAATTATACTCTCACAATTCAAGCATATTATATACGTATATGTTATTGTTGGCTACAAAAATCAAAAACATGAAAATATTAAGTTTTACGTACTTATAATTTCTTTTAAAAGTTGACCATAGAACACGAAACGGTAGTACATTGTTGAGAAAAGGTATTAAGAATGAATAAAATCTTGTCACTTTATTTTTAAAATAGTAAAAAAGTTTTTAATGCGTTAAAAATAAAGCATGGTATTATACATATCGTATACCATGATACCTCATTCCAATTCAGATACGTCCCAAAAGAATATTCGAGGAGCGCCGTACATTATTATGCTATCAAAATTTGAATCGTGTACATTTCCGGTGTTGAAACATTCTTGAATAAGCTAAAAAGAAATTTATTTGCAGATTATGTGATATAAATGAATTCGCTACCAATTTTTATAGCACTGCACTCATAGGATTCAAATATAACAAGGATAGCTTATATATTTTGCGATATTATAAAGATTTTTATTCTTTATAACATCGATATATATAGTACGTTATTCTTACCTTACAGAATTCTCCTAGATTGAGATGATTTCCATCTGAATGTCCTGGACGTACGTTATCGCACTATAACAAAAATTATATTCACAATTTAACAATATTTTGTGTTGATTACAGTAATTCAGTTAAAATATTTGGTTTCAGTTAATAGATAAATTTTTATTTTATTATTGTGGTTACCTCCTCATCAGTAGCTTCCTTCTACAGAATACATCTGTAATTGTACAACTTCAATTTAACATTTTGAGTGCTACATGATCCATGTATGGGTCACGGATTTCTTTCTCCAGGAGCCATATGATCCATACGTAGGTCATGGATTTTTATAAATAATATATAATGTTAATATAGAACTAAAAATTATTGAAATTGTTATTTTGGTAAAATCGCTGGTCGTTCATAAAAAGTAGGATATATAAATGATAAAAATACTTTATTTAAAAACTAGGGTTTTCTAAATACATTTACAAAATAACGAATTAATATTTTTGTTAAAAATTACACTTTTTTAGTGTCGGCACCTGAAGAATGTTATTTAATTTTATGCTTGGCAAGAAGCGTTACTTTGAAAATAATAAGATCTTATATTTGCGGAAGGGAGAATTCTGGTGGTACCAACATTGAGCGTATCTCACATTAAATAAATATTAAAAATCTAATGATCGAATGAATTTGTAGTGAGGTAAATGTAAATGTAATGAGGGGTTCTTTCTAACGGATATTTCAAAACGTTCACCTTCCAATCATTTCAATAAAAAGGTTTATTTAACAAAAATTGAATCTACTGATTGTGAGAGCACTAAAATGTTTCTGTGAGCAAATGATTAGAGCGCATTTAGAAAATGAATTTCCAGAGAATTGGTATTGGGTTTTGTAAATTGCTTTATAAATTACTTTTTCTATTTGTATTTCTAAAAAAGAAAATTACGGCGTCGGTACGGAATGAAGATTCACGGTCGGATAAATATTTACCGTAGCAAATTGAGAATCGTATTGACTGTTCCTTAAAGGAAAGTTTTTGGTTTAAGGAGTTTCGAGGAAATTTACTAGATTGCACAGTATCTATTAAACAATACTCTTCTCTAAATATATAAATAACCGAAGCGTTTAAAAATGCGATAAAAAAAATCCGAAAAAGAAAATAGAAAGATTCATTCTTTACAAAGGGTTTCTTTACAAAATATTTTTTCATATTCTAATGGCCCCTCTATTACAAATATCGCACGTACGCAAATATTGTAATTGTATCTCCCTACACCCTCTATCACACAATCCTTTGTATCCCGCCATCAAACAACTACATACACGCAGCGACCACCACTCACCATCGTATGTGTGCACAGGTGCTGCTAGAGCTAAGCGACGCAGAGCTGGAGGCCGGCCTGGGCGTGACGCATCCGCTGCACCGCAAGAAGCTGCGGCTGGCCATCGAGGAGCATCGCCATCCGAATCTGGTGCGCTATCCCTGCATCGCCCAGCTCGGCCACACCTGGGTCAGCAGCGAGTGGCTGCCAGACCTCGGCCTCGCCCAGTACGCCGAGAGCTTCGCCACGAATCTGGTCGACGCGCGCATGCTCGACCACCTCAGCAAGAAGGAGCTCGAGAAGCTCCTCGGCGTCACCAGGAAGTTCCATCAGGCCAGCATCGTCCACGGGATCAATCTGCTCAGGATGCTGAATTACGACAGACAGGTATGCATTTATATCGTTGTTAGATTTTATCTCAACTTTGTAGAGATAAGGGTAATGGTATGCACAGGATATTATCAAGTTTTAATATTTGACGAGATGATGGTGGAAAGTGTTTAGTAAAGTTGAAGCTTTGAAAGATTCAATTCAAATGGATTTTAATGTTTTATATTTAGAGTGCATTTTAGAAATGGCTTTTGCTCTAATCTTAAAATCGCATAGAACTATTTTATTAACTCGAATCGATTTACCTCGAAATAGGCCCTTGCGGTCAGGAGACACAATTGCGAAAACGTAGACGCGGATCCACTGGTCTGGACCAACCAGAGGTTTATTAGGTGGGCAAGGAATATCGATCTCGGCGAATACGCTGACAATTTGAAAGGTAAGGTTTCCGCCAATGTTCGGTCCGTTCTCTTCCGATATTCCTGAAACGTCGCGGGAAGAAATCTAATAAAAATGATTTATTTTAGAAATGTGATTTAAATCCGTTATTTAAAATTCATTATTATCGTACCTTAGCGATGGAAGTATTTCAGTAATAAAAGTATGTAATGAACGTAACGTTGAAAATTAACGAAATTTCGAAGATTTTGATCTACAGATATAAAAATGACAAGAGCATTCAACCTCGCTTTCAGCTAAATCGAGCCAAAAATACAGTTAAATTTCTTTTTTTAAATCGCTACTTAACATTCTATTTGGCATCATACTTAAAACATCACAATAGAAGAATAATCTAATCATCAACCACCTTCCCCCGTCGATATTTTCTCATCCACAGATTCGGGTGTGCACGGCGCCCTGGTGGTCCTAGAGCCGTCGTTCACGGGCGACACGATGGCCACCGCCCTGGGCATACCACCAGCGAAGCACATGATACGTCGCCACCTAGGGGCCGAGCTCGAGGCCATCGTGCTGCCGGCAAGGTACTCCGTCTACCAGCACCCCGAGGTCGTCCTCGACACCTCGGCCCACTAAAGCTAGCGCTATTTCGCGCGATTCCATTATTATCCAATAGAGCTGCTCTTCCGTGTGTCTCTATCTCTCTGTTCTCTATGATACATAACGTACATGATGGATATGTCCGACACTATATAGACTGTTAATACTCGTTGATTCCACGATGGGCTAGTTTGTCATACATGGCTGTTCTTATTATTTTTTTTTTTCATTAGAGTTTTTTCTTTCTTCTTTTTGATACGTGTTCTATCTTTTTTTATTTGAAAGGGAGGGGAGAAACATACACTGAAAGTTTTGTATTAGAGGTTTTGGATACTTTTGTATATAGGTGAGATTTCTATATATGTAAAATTTTTCATATGGAATATAATATATTGTATGCTTAGCGCGAGCTTTGTCCTGTTGTCAAGAGTCAATTATATAATACGTGACTATATGCCTCGTGTCAATATTGAAGCCTAGAGATGATTAAATGTGTAATTGGTATAGGCGATGATTATACATTTAATTGCCTTTAGTTTATAACGTACTTTTCAGTATATGTTTGTATGTTGAAGTTTTTTTTTCTTCTTGTTAATGGTGTTAGGTAGTCGGCTATTGTGGAGTCGCTTTCCGTACCTATAGATATCGCGCTCGTGCTCGATAAAGTTTTCAATGGTTCAATGCGACTCGGATGCCGTGTACTTAATTGTAATTTTAAATAATACGAATCGTTTTTCAATTACCGCTAGTGTAATAAGAATCTAGATGAAGTTTGGCTAGTGGAATTATTGCAGACTTCTTCCTAATCTCTCTGCATTTCAATTTACCTTACATTTAATGTACCACTCATGAGAAAAGATTAAGAAAAAAAAATGGATGAAGTCTGAATACGAACGTCTCACTAGCCACACTTTGTCCTAACTTCTCTCTCTCTCTCTCTCTCTCTCTCTCTCTCTCTCTCTCTCTCTCTCTCTCTCTCTCTCTCTCTCTCTCTCTCTCTCTCTCTCTCTCTCTCTCTCTCTCTCTCTCTCTCTCTCTCTCTCTCTCTCTCTCTCTCTCTCGTCCTCTCTCGTCCAGAGTCATACCTCATAAACTCTTGAATACAACTGCTAGCCTTTCAACTATATATATATCCAAGCTATACCATCGTCCGCGATATTAAACCATTTCTTCTCTTCCAACTCCTCGCTTTCAAAGCTCGTACCCTCTCTCTTACTTCGCTTCCCATCACTTCCCTTTCGGCCTCTGCTGCTGCTAGGGAATGCCCGAGACGCGTGCAATCGAGATTCCCG
The DNA here is from genome assembly GCA_036365515.1 of Torymus aiolomorphi. Classification (NCBI taxonomy): domain Eukaryota; kingdom Metazoa; phylum Arthropoda; class Insecta; order Hymenoptera; family Torymidae; genus Torymus; species Torymus aiolomorphi. The sequence goes on along the minus strand of CM070873.1, from coordinate 44,706,662 downwards.
AAGAGTAGTAATCCAAGAGGCCGTCAGCCGCCAGAATCTCCGTTTCTCAAAGGGATTCCTTCGGTCGCTCGCTCCCTTTGACCGAAACTAATAAAATCCGAGAGAGAGGAATGGAGTGAGAGTTGATTCCCTCGGCGGCACGAGCGCGATTATTATGCGCGTGGAATTTCTCGCGCGCGCGAGAGAGGAGATCGATGTGTGTTATTTGTGGGTGGGAGGTGGTGGTACGTCGCCTGTGGTTTGGTGCAACGGAAGATGAGAAAAGCCGCGGTTGGTCGGTTGATAGGCTTGGGTTTTGTGGTCTTCATTGGGTGGGTGAGAAAAGATGCTTTTGATATCGAGGGCTTTTTTCATCTTCCGAGGACAAACGATGATCTCGAACGGTAAAGCTTCCTTTTTTATTTTAAAGTTTTGGAAATAACTCGATTTGCTTGAACGTTGAAACTAAGGCTTTTTATATAACGATTGGTTTAGATGAAAATAAAAAAAAAAAACGTTGGCGATCGTCGTTTTCTGTACATATAACTAAGTGTATACTTTAATAACCGTACACGTTCTTATACTTGCTCCATTCTATGATATTATAAATATATAAATACTTCGATATTTATATGCAAAGACAAAGACACCAGGATTACACACACGTAGGTACAAAAGAATACGAGACGCAAGGTCATAATGGATGATACGACTTCGACATATGATGTACATATGCAAACATTAGTGGTCTAGCGATGAAAGGAGAACAAATGACAAGACGAGGAAAGTAATAAAAGAAACAAAGAAAAAAGGAAAAAAGAGAAAACTGACGAAAATGAGTCAAGAGGTGCGAAAAGCGTGTACAATCTCAACGAGGATATATAAAAAAAAAAGAAAAACACATTGTATAACCGTCGGTGGCGAAAGCTCGCTTGCTCGTGATTCGATGCCGCGCGCTGTATTATATACATACGCGATATCTTGTATATACCTCAGACGCGTAATGGCAACTCGATTTTCGCGCGCGAGGTACGAGTCAAATATTTACGGAGGTGCTTCTCCTCCCTCTCGAAGTACACTTAACACGGCCGTCTTGTTTGTTTGCCCCGTGCCGTTGCCGTTGGAATCGATTATTTTCCGCGCGCGCGCGCGACGTGTCAGAGTCAACGTTTCGAAAGTAAACCCCCGTTTTTTTTAACGACGAAACGAGGTTTCATTCGGCGGAGCCAAAGGCGGTCGCTTCGCGCGCTGTTAGCTGCGAATGCAATTAAAGCTCATAATTTGATGCGAGCGCACGCAGGCACATATCAAACGGAGCTTTTATACACGTGCACACGTCTGACCTGATCTTTGCACGTTCCACTTCAACGCGCTTCGCTCGGCGTTTCTTATATTCTCCGCGGGCAAATTAAAACTGCTATTTACACAGTACTTAACGCTAGATTCGTTTGAGAGAATGCATTTCCGCTCCGTTTGGTTAAACTTCCCTTTTATTCAAGGAAGCGAACCCTTACTAATTGTCGATTCCAACGTATAGACACTTGTCAACGTCTCTGGCTCAATGACACACTATCTCGATCCGCGTTATCGATGACCCGCGCCGGGAGCACTGCCACACCTAGATACATCCCATAAACAAAAGTAAAGAGACACGGTCGTTTGTTCCGCGCGGCAAAAGGAAACAAACGGAGCGCAGCTGTTATATACAGCGCTCGCGAAATCCTGGTCGTTGAATTATAGCGCGTCTTTTAAAAAATACGCTCCTCGCGAGTGTATATATACATCTGTATAGCCGGACAGGCGACCCGGTCCGTATTCTCTCTCTCTCTATCTTTTTTTCGCTCTTTATCCGTATTTCTCTTTGTTACACCTCTCTATATATACATCTAGCCCGAGCCGTAGCCCACAGCTGCCTGCACTGCACTTGCGCTATATTGTACAGCACATACACCTTTGTTTTTTTTACTTCTCTCTCTCTCTCTCTCTCTCTCTCTCTTTCTTTCCCATTCTCTGGGTTTCTATCCTTTTCCTATTTTTCTCTTTCTCTCTATCTTTTGCCCCCGATCTCCGTTTTCTCCTTCGGGGCAGCATATCTCGTTATTGAATCCCTATTATTAATTGGACTGGTCATTAGAAGCCCGGGCGGGTGACTGGAGCGCGCGACGCGCGTCTTTTTCCTGTTTCTCTACGGGTTACTTACTCTCTTTTCACTCGCTGCTTTATCTTTTCAATGAAAAGTATCGGTATTTACTACTGCAGACTTATATTTTTCGCTTCAAAGCCAGTTTAATTGTTTCTAAAGCCCATTACACGCAAAAGGAAAAAATCAAAGAACAGGAACAGATATAAGAATAACGTGGATATGTATATCTATATATATATGAGGAACAGGAACAGGAACAGCTATAAGGAACACCTTGTACTGTTGCTATAACTGTTTCTGTTCTTCATATATATAGATATACACATCCATGTTATTCTTATATCTGTTCCTGTTCTTTTACTTTTTCCTTTTGCGTGTAATGATAACGCTTAACGATAACGCTATACTTTATATATTTTATCGTACAACATATCTAATACGTATCGTTTCCTACAACTCCGAACACACATTGTTTACCGATTTCTACGCTCTCGCAAGACACACACATACACACACGCACGCACTACGTACACTCACACAAGTATACACGTCGCGAAAGTTGTTTCCGAACTCTGCACGCTCGATTTGCCCTGATCCTCATATCTACCCTGATTAAAAAAACCCATTCATTCCTTTAAAAAGCTGTTAGTTGAATCGACTTTAATGAGGATTTTTTACTGACTTAATACATGGACTATATAGGGAATTTAATAGGATCCAATAGGATTTAATATTTTTTTTTAATCAGGGTATCTCTCTCCCCTTTGATCCTCCTCCACCCTGTTCTTTTGACTTGCCGGCATCATCTATCTATTACGCGCATACATACATATATGAGGAAATTTATAACTTGTCCACACTTAGAGGGTTCAAAAACTAAAAAAAAAATTTGAAGGCACACCTTCATTCTATATAGGTCATAAAATATATGAAAAAACTCGTGAACATTAGAAAACGGTTTTGTGACACCGTTTTAGAAAAAATTCATTTTTCTTATGGAAATTTAACATGGGAAAAATAGAATGAGAAGAAACTTGTCGCGAAGGCGTGCCTTCAAATTAATTTTTTTATTTTTTGAACCCTCTAAGTGTGGACAAATTATAAATTTCTTTATATATGTGACATGCATACTTGATATCAAGATTCTGTACCTCCCCTCTCTCTACATCTCTCTCTCTCTCTCTCTCTCTCTTTGACTGTTCGATGTTGCGTCGTCACGGCACGTCTCTCTTCAGCATGGGCCCTAATGTGCATCAGTGCCGCAGCTACTCTCTTTCTTGGCCGAGAGAAGCATTGGCGACGCAGTAGAGCTCAGTAAACATCTATTCTACTTATTTTCTTATATTTTTCAACTTCTACTTTCTTACCTACCTTTCTATATTTTTTCTTTTTTTTTCTCCTCATCTTCCTGTCGATGGAGCACATAATGCTTGTGTATGTATATTATACATATCTATATATGTGTTGTGATGAACTAGCTACTCGATCTATATATTATCTATATATATATATAATATGCGTATATATATATATTTTTTTTGCGCGATATTTCATATATATAAATATATATTTGTTATGAACGTGTCTCCTTTTTGCATAATATGTGACACATATAGGCAACTGCAGCGATTCGCGGATAATAATGTATACATTTTACATTATTTATTACCGAGCGCAGCGTGAAAACCATGATAATATACGATCCTCGCGCTTACGTATCGGTGTTATAATAGTGAAGCTCGAGTTTTCGAGCGACGAGAGTCAGTTATATATATATATATATATATATCTCGAGTTGTATATTTTTGTAGAGAAGATATACGCTTCGAGCGATTCGCTGCAGCGCTCGCTTTTATTATTATTCTTATTGCTCTTCTTATTATTCTTATTATTATACGTGTGTGTATCGCGGTGCTTTTCTTTTTTTTGCTATGACATGATGTGGAAATATATTATATATCTATGATTTTGACATGTGTTCTTTCTGTGCTTGCCCATCGGAATTTGCTTGTGTAGGGTACCGATATTTTCATTCACACTTGTTCCAATTGAATTTTTGAACGCCAAACAAGGCTATATAATACCCAAAGTCTTGTTAAAATATTTATCCCACTCGATGCGTTACAAAACCAAACCCCCACATACCACAGCTTATACAAACTTGCAACCTCCGATCGGCATCACCCACGCCAGAGAGCGAGCGCGAGAACGTGTGCTTGACCATATACCCATAAAAAAAGAACTCTGCATGCTTCTACCAATATAAAAAAAAAAGAAAGAAACTATATATACCAACCAAAAAAAACCCCGTGCGCGCCGCGCAGAAGCCAGCTGGAGGTAGTGCCGAGGAACGGGGGCGGTGCCCCCCGACCGATGAGCAGCTTGGGCAATCTCGGCCGAGGCGCCTCTCGTCTTCAGCAGCAGCATCCACAGCACCTGTTCCCCATGCACCAGTCGATGAACCAAGGAGGAGGTGGAGGTGGTAGCAGTACGATCGACCGACGGCGGTCCAGCCTCAGGGTAACGTATTCATACGGGTCTCCCTCCCTGGGTACTGACAAACACGATCCGAACATTCGTCTTACTTCCTTTTCTTTTTGTTCATATATATATATAACTCTTTTTTTTTGTATATTCGCTTAGTTCGGCAATTTTTGTGTATACTTTTTTTCGATCGTGTACATATACATAGTACATTTTGTGCATCGTCATACTATTACTATACTCATTGCCATATTCTTATCATTCGCCGCATCCTTTTATTTTGATATCGCCTTTTAGTACATTTTTATATTACTCTCTTATATATCATTATTATTATTATTCTATATTACATATATATTTGCGCTTACTGTATTATCATTGTCGTATAGATAGAAGTATATATAACCAATGTGTGCGCTTTCTCGTGCTTGCCACACGAGAGCCCGCCTTTGTCGTTCTCCAATACATATATTTTTTATACCCATTGGTACATCCTCAATAACGCGTTGCTCTGATCCCCTGTACCACATCATAGCATATGAAATATCAAAGCTCCGACTGCAACAACCGTCATACATATTCCATTAAATAATCCTCCCTCTCTCTCGCGATACGACCAACACTGCAGCAGCAGCAGTTTCAGCGCATTATACGTCCGGGCCGTAAAGTACAATATCCCCCGTCCCCACGTAACCGCGGAATCTTCGGAAACGAGCGCTCGCGCGCGCGCGCACGCGATTATCGCTCCTCCCTCCCTCGACCGGCAGATGTCGTAGTGCCTCCCGTGGGTATACTACTCGGCCGGCGTGCGGGACGTGCTAATTTTACGGCGCGATTACGACTTGCCGCTCCCGGAGAGAGTTTGTTTGTGACCGCGCGCGCGGGAGTCCGAGCTTTGTTTGTCCGCGCGCGGACTTGGAGGAAGATCCTTCCGAGGAATTACCGACATTCGAGAGTTTACTCGCGCTTTTTGCAATGTTTGTTCGGGTACAGTTTTGGAAGTCGCGGTGGGGGGCGGGTTTTGTGGCCACAGTGCCGTGGTCTCGTTTGGTCATAACTTCGTTGATGAAGATTTTGGAGCGAAGTTTTATTTTTCTATATTCAAAGACATGACTATATTTTCGGATTTTATGTCGTAAAAATATTCGTGCGGTCTTTGGTTTTCTTTTCAATTTATCAAAAAGTCTATACGCATGACGTTGAAAAATCAATTTTTAATATCTAGAACGTCCGATCCGCTGCGCGCAAAAACTACTTTCAAAGAGATCACCGTGTCGGAAAAGGTATATAAACCACGCTGACGCGTTAAAGTAACGAGGGTATATGTATACCCAATGCGCGCCTCCCCATCGTATCCCACGGGTGCTCGCACACTGACATATATATCTATATCACTCTTTGTATATCATCTTCACCTCGACCATATATATATATGGAGCATACGTACATCTATTACATACATATATTCATCAGAGAAGTGCATGTTCGATTTCGCATGATGGCATTGTGTCGCTTCGCGTGAAAACTCGCCTCTCTCTCACACACGAAAGATCAATTTTGGAGTCGCGGTTACATGTATACGTCGCGGTCTCGCGGATCACTCGCTTCCATTCATCGTCATTTTTACATATTGATATAATAAGGTATATGTGTAGATGGCACCAGAGTTGGCGCGCCAAGGTTGTTTCTAAAATTTCGAAGCTTCGTATATACATTGAATGTAAAAATATGGTAAATATACGTATAAGGGGTTAGCCAAGGGAACAAAATATACACAATGAAACAGCTGAGTGCGAATGAAGAATTGGATCTTTCGTGTATAGATATGTGAAGCTTTAGCTTTGAACTGAAGAAAGTAATGCGGATTGCAAAGAGCTGCAGTTTGATCGTCTCTGTGGGCTACACGCGGCCGTGATAAGGAGAAAATTCAATTTGGCAATAATTAATCGATAAATACCTGAAAAACGCGCGCGCACGCACGCGAACCGAGCAAACGAGTACAAGCCCACAATCCAAATATGCGTATGTCATGAACTATATACATATATCGGAGCGTCGAACGCTGCCATTGAACCATTACCTCTCTTTGTCATATCACTTATAGCATTTATACACGCCATTGTCCCTTTGTATGGTTCGTTTGCATTTATATAAAGCGGAGGAATAATCAAATCGATGCGCACGTATATTACGATAATAACAGATACACCGTCGTATAACCGATTCTACGAGCACTTGTTTTTACGAGGAATTTTTTGTAATTACAATATATGCGTTTAAAAACACGAAGGGGGAGGGGGCTTGAGAACGAATTTTTAACGTTAGTATATGTACTGTATCTGCGTATACATGAAATTTTATATAGAAGCAGAGTTACTTGGTTTGACGGAGAATGTGTTATAGAAATAATAAAAAAAAATAAAAAAGAAGAAAAAATAAATAAAATAAACGATAGCGAAAGCTCGAAAGGTTTCACTCGAATCGAGAGCCTCAAGACTGACGGTACACAAGGAGACGAGAATAACAGAGAGTATCAATTATATGCGTCGTTCTTCGCGCAAGGATGAGTACGCGAACGACTAAGTAAATGAAAAGAAAAAAAAAAACACGGCACGTACATTGTATCACGTAATTACGAAGTACCTAAAAAATACGTTCACCTAAAAGTTCATAAGTACCACACGCGGCATACTTACCTCGACAGCGCTGGCCAGGTATTCATCCTTGTTTTTCGCGCCAAGAAACAGAGAGTCTTCTGCGTACATGCATATATATAAAAATTATATAAGTTATTTTGTACATAACCGTTCTTATTTTCTACGTAGACTTAGTACCGCGCCGGCCAACCGATCGCGCGCGCCGTTCTTATATATTATATGCCACACACGCGCGTGCGACAGAAAGAGAGATATCGCATTGACTTATCGATTGGTATGAGTAGGGAGTAAAAAGGGCCGCGTCGCCGTTGCGACGTGATTATTATTATTATATGTAGAGAGAAAAGAGCAACAAGCTTATATGTGCAGGCGGGAGAAAGGAGGAAGAAGCCGATGTGTGCGATAAGGAGAGAGAATAACATAATGTAAATATATATAATGTCATTTCAATGTGGACGAAGCCTGGGTTTTCATTCACTTCACTCACCTTCTCCTATGATAACGAATCGCCACCGCACTCATCGCTCTGTATCTGAGTTTCGTTTTTGTTCATTTATAAAGATTTATGTAGGTTCTATATACGAGCAGTTAGGGTTCTCGAAAGGAGCAGACGCAGGTATGCGAAATTCATACGTAATTCTTATGATTGTTTTTCGTTTCTTTTCAAAGGATTATTTTTCAAATTTCTTTTCTTTTCTGTAATCGCTTGATGTCTTATGAACCATCAAGTTTATTATTGTAAAAGAAATGAGATTATTTTACTCATCGTTTTCATAAAAAATTCATTAAACACTGTTAATAGTGTCATTAATTTATTTCACATTGACGTATTCAGTTATCATTATCATTATCAAATAACAGTTTCATAATTAATCCCATTATAGTTTAATTTGTTAAAATATACTGTAGACTCGTGTATTTGAATATAAAATAGTTATTGATTTACTATACTATTTGTACACAAATTAGTTAATTATTAGATGTCATTTATTCATAAAGCAAAATTATTTATTTGTTTAGAAAAAAAAATTTTTTTACTTGTAATTATTATTATTAGACGTTTATTTTGTAGTTTATTAATATGTTAAAAAATTGTTTAAGATAAAAAATAGCAATAAAAAGTATCATCAATAGTTATTTTCTACGTACAATAAATAGTCTGTATATAGAGCTATCCCTTTAGTATTAAAGCTTTATTTTAATGAACTAATTCCGAGAACAGTAATGCAGTAATTATAGCTCTACCGTATTGATTAGCTCAAGCTTTCCCATTCAATAATTTTTTTCAGTATTGCTTTTTTACATTTTCAACTGACTGACCTTTTTTACATCAGTACGATTTTAAAACACAGAGTAAAAATTTGTTCAAAGAGTTTTTTTGTTTATACACGCTATTTATTTTCATTAAAAATATTTTATTTATTGTTTTTCTTATTATATTTTTTATAAGATCCAAAAATGGTAATATATAACATAAATTTGTTATACCACAGATTATTATGAATGGAAATTATTATATTTGTCAAAAGAAGCTAGTTACACTGTTGAAAATATTTTGCATATGAAATTCAATAATTAACCTGATTATTATGTTTATATTTACGCAGTTTCTAGTAATTGAATAAATTAATTAATTAGGAATCTATTTTTAATATTTTCGTAGATTATTCACGCGATATATAGTCTTGGTCGTCGATATGACTTCGTTATTCCGACATTTCAAATATTTATGCGCCCATTTCGTATTCGCATGCATTCTAAACCAGCTACCTATTTGGAATTGCAATTTCAGCGGTCCAGTTTAATATTGATCGATTATTAAACAAGGGCGTAAAGCTTTTACGTCAGTAAACTTTATATAGTGAAGTTTTCATATCTTTTGTTATTTTAGTAAGTTAAATCAAATAGATTGGTTTTTAAAATCATTAAAATGAAAGGAAATGGAAAAACGTTATTAACTTTTAAATTGTTGTAGTAATCATCTTTTTTCATTCGTTTATTTTAATAAAAGTTGTCTATTTTCATAAAAGTAAGTCTATCACGACTAGGATATAAATTAGTTGATATTTTTACGAAGATACGAATTATTAATTGTAGTTTTTCATATTTGTTATCGAACCGTTCAAATAAACATGATTACCTTCTTTTTTGCATCCTGCTAAACGAAAATCACCCAAAATAAGAAAATTAAATAATCCAAAAATTACGCGTACAAATTCTTATAAAATAAATACTTTCACATCCCCATGAGATGTAATTGAAAAAATACTGAAATATCTCTTAGAAACCAAAGTTCACCAGTGTAACTCAGCGCCAACCCGTCGCCCCTTCACCACCTCCACCACCACGATCACAACACTAACTACTCTATTTTCCTCTTCCAGGGTTCACTAAGTCGCGCGTTGGGTCTGCGCCCTCGCAGCGAGAAGGCCTCACCATCTTCATCCTCGGACACGGGCAGCCTGGCCAGTCAGAGCCAGTACATGAGCAGTTTGCACAGCAACTCACCGCCACCACCTCAGCTACCACCGCGTCCCTCAACCGTCTCGGGTAGCACGAAGCGGCACCGTCGGGTGAAGAGCATCGGGGACATCGAGTACATGAGCTCGGTGGCGACGCCCGTCTGACAAGAGGTTCGGCCCCAGCAGCCGCAGCATCAACAATCCCAGCAGCAGCAGCAGCAACATCCGGGGCCCTACCGCAGCTTGAGCGAGCGCGGTTACTCGTCGTCCTCGTCGTACTACTCGTCCCAGTACGGCTCGTACTCGGGTTACAGTAACGTCGGGGGTGGCGCCGGCAGCGATTACTATCAGTACCAGTCGCCGGTCAACAGTTACTACCAGCTGCAGAGCGGCTACTACTCGCCGCAGAGCTCGGACAGGCCGTTCCCGGGTGTGCAGAGGTACGGCAGTCTGGCCGAGGAGGCCTGGCCGCCGTCGACGAAGGAGGACGGACCCGTCGTGGCTGGGAAGTACAAGATGGACAGGATTATATAGGAGGATATATGGCGGGGTAATGAAAGCAAAGCGGAGGTTTAGGGAGGGATGTGCGAGGACGAAACGATGGATAGCGAGGGGGAGAGAGCTATGTTGTTCCGCATGTCGCGTTCAGTATTAGTCGTTAGCCGAATACTGTTTAGAGCTAGAGCACCTGATATATGCGCCGAGGAGAACAGACTATTTTGATGATGAAACATATAATAAACGGGGGAGAAGGATTATGATGATGATATTTGTAAAGAGAGATACGTTGCTTAAAGTTATTGTAGCTGGATTTTTATTCGCTCGGTCTTCTATATATGTATATGCGGTAGCGTCCAACGTTGATTGTAACAGAGGGAGAATAAAGAGTCTAGACTCGTATGGATATATAAATATATTATGATAGACGCATAAAAGTGGAGAGAGAGAGAGAGAGAGAGAGAGAGAGAGAGAGAGAGAGAGTAACATGAACGATGGGGACGATAATAATGTCGAGGTCTTCGGTAAATGCGTTATGTATGACTATAGGTGTGTTGTAAAAAATCGTTCTGTGTGTACAGAATGGCGGAGGAGAGAAATTTACGATTGATATTAAATACTAAAGTGTAGCGACGATTATTATTGTATCGATAATAATTATAATAATACACTCGGGCGAATAGTTGAATGCAAAAGCAAAAATGCTGCTTATCATTGATTTCGAAAAGTCTGATGAATTCTCTTCCAGTTGAAAATAATAATGAAATACGGTGGAAGGGGTCTCCGCCTGTTCGTTTGATAAAGTTGCGGTAGATAATTTTAATGGAAATGAATAGGCGAAACGTTTTTAGATGTTGTATATAAAATCGATTGATTTTAGATTGAATTTGAATTCAAATACGTATATATATAATGGTGATGATGATGATGATTTTTTATATATATTGTGTAAAAAGTATTTAATATTTCAATATTTATTGTATTCTGTCTTTTCTTATCGAATCATTGACCTCAAAGATTTATTTATTCTAATATTACGTATTTAAATATTTAACGATCCGTATAAGAACCCAAAAAAGAATGTTTGAGACGAAAAATTCACATTTTGAGCATTAAAACGTTTCGATATACCGATTGTGGGAGCAGACGATTGCATTTTAAAAGAAAAGATATAGTATTCTGTAACTTTACCGTTTATGAGCTAACTAAAAAAGGAACACTATAAAATGTTTGAAATGATAAATCATTAATTTTATTGCACTACACAAGCTGCCAGTCAAAGTTTTAATAAGTAATACGTAATCGCGAACGTATCAAGTATTAATTGTGCCGAAACGACGATTGTTTTCTCGTCTGCATTGAAGTACTCCGAGAAAGTGCTTCCATAAAAAAAGATGATGAAAATCTAAATATATTTCACGTTTATTAACATTTTCTTAACAAGTTCAAGACTGCATTTTAGCACCCGAATATCACTATTGTATAAAACAAAAGTATTTAAAAAAAGAAAAAAAATCTGTACCACATACACTGGCTTAGACGAATTGGAATCGAAAAAAGATATAAATTTTAACTGTGAATCGATTGTTATGATTCAACAACAATAAAGACAAAAGAAAACAAATTCCTTTAATAAAATAACTTCTCATCGATTTAATCGAGCTCGATATATAATTACCCCTAGATAATTTAATCGACTTGTCGCATTGTCGCATTCTCTATGCAAGAACAATGAATGCCGAGAGGAAACGTTATGTACTCAGTATTGTACGCATGCCGACCGAATCATGTGATTGCACTGCATGCACGATGAGGCGGCAGAAAAAAAAAAACGAAAGATATACAAAATTTCACGCTCATCGACGTCGTTTTACTTGGACTAAAGCGATCGATTGATTGCGCGATTGATCTAAACACATAGACACACACGCGTATAAGTTAACGCTACGTAATATGTATTTTCGTGTACCTAAGTAATTTATTTTACTAAATTAATTCTTAGGCTTTAAGTCGTGTATTTATATGAATACGTATATAAAAAGAAAATGGAAAAACAATATGCGAGGATACGAATAAAATAATATATAATTGTATCGCATACTGACGAAACCGGATGAAAAAAAAACGAATACGTGTATTGAATGCGATAATAATAATGAGAGAGAACGAAGCTTTTGCTGTGTACGCGAATATCGACCAACGAGTGAAAAAAGAACATTTTAAATGTGTATTGGCGGGGCACAATGTGTACATATTTTACGTGCGCTGTGCATTATGTCCGATACGTGAAAATAAATTGATTGCCTTGACGATTGTTTCTTTATATTTCTTTCACACCTTATAGTTTCTTTATAGATTATATATCAAAAATATTTAATGTAGACAAGTTAAAACAATTTTAAATTTTGTTATTGATTAAATTTATTTGTTAATTACAAAATAAAATTTCTTAAGATTTTGAAATTTTAAAATTCATAGCAGTGTACGCTATTTTTTGAGAGTATCAGTGAAAATGAAATGCTCCGACATAGAGACTATAAATTTTAATTCATCTAAGTAAAAGAAGAAGTCATTTAAATAGTAGTTTACGGTCCTAGGCCGTAAAGTTGCATTTTACGGCCAAAGACCAAACATTATGTTTCGTCATAAGTGTCCGAAAAATATTACGTACTTTACGGCCTGTTTTGATGCCGTAAAGTTGTATTGTTACTTTGCTGATACGAGTCCGTAAAATACAACTTTACGTTTATTTATGTATGACGAAAAAAATATTTCAGAATTTTACGTTTTACAAATGAATAATATTAATATCTTTTACAAAATTAACCCTTTCAGGGGCAGAACTTAGGGGTGGGCCATACGCTTAAAAATATCGATACAGTGTATCTATACGTATCGGAAGTCTACGTATCGATACATGCAAAATATCGTAACAATTATATCGATATCTGAAATATTTTATGATATACATATAATAAAATATACACATTACTGATTAGTTTGTCGAGGTATGGTGGCATATTTGATACGCTAAATGCAGCTATAGATATAAAGAGTTAAAAGTTTTCCGACCAAAAAATTTTGGCGATTTAAGATTTTCTTGGGAAATCTCTAACAAAAGCTGCACTAATGCAACAGTACAAAATCAACGGTATCGGTTGAACACTATTATTCAAAAATTTGTAAGTATATCAATTTCGTATGTTCCTCTCTTAAAAAAACGATCCTCTCTTTAAAAAACGATGGCCGGATGTTGTGAGGCACTTAAAGAGTGATTTTGATTGGTCTGTAAGAAATAGGCGCGAAAATTCGCTACATCTGCTACATTTGAATTTTTGTAATTGAATTTTTATTCTTAACTATTTAAAACTAAATAATGAAATCAAATTAGAATAAAAAGATTAATTTTGTCATGCTTTGAAAAATCATCTGATTATCCTATTTTCCTCTCTTAAAAAAACGATGGCCGGATGTTGTGAAGCACTTAAAGAGTGATTTTGATTGGTCTGTAAGGAATAGGCACGAAAATTCGCTACATCCGCTACATTTGAATTTTTGTAATTGAATTTTTATTCTTAACTATTTAAAACTAATTAATGGCATCAAATTAGAATAAAAAGATTAATTTTGTTATGCTTTGAAAAATCATCTGATTATCCTATTATTTAAACCAATTAAAATGAAATCATAATGAAAAATTATATATTCACAACCTAAAAAAGAAAATAGTATGCGCGCAGTGCGTTTCGATTTTTCTGGTATGTTAAATAATATATACATTTTTGAAAATTTTGTAATAATTAATTAAAGTACAAATAAAATTTTTAAGAGTGTATATAATTTCTTATTTCAGTTTTTTAAATTAAACAAATTGTTCATAATACAAATTTTTATTTCAGGAAAAAACACTAAAAGGAACAAGATTACAAGAAAATAACTGTAGTAAGAATTAATTAGTATATTCTACTTTAAATTTAAAAAGTTTCATTTTTTTAATCATTCATGCATGTATAATGCTTAAATATGATTTTTTGATATTATTATCATTAGTTATTTTATTCATTCCTGATGTCCTGCTTTGTCAGTTTAGCGCGTCGCGCATTTTAGATGTAATAGCTGTATTCAAAAATTCAAACGCGCTTGCTGCTTTGCGCTAAGTTACCGTATCGAATCACGTGATCACGATATTCGTATGTTCTGTATCGATACACACAAATATCAAAATGTAAGATATCGATACAAAATGGCGACATATCAAATAAAAAATTACCCCACTATAGTGGCACTAGCGTTAATTTGGCGCGCTACGCACGTCCTCTTTTTGCTGTTTCTCGATTTCTTTCGAGTTTCGAGATCGATTCCAGATTTCGAGATACCTCGCAAAAACGCTCGAAAACCGAATGAATATCGATCGCTCAATTTATATTAAGGAAGTGATTATTTTTCAACATACTATTGTAATCTATAGATTCTTTTTGATATTTCTAGGTTTTATAAAACGCCGGGGTATTTAACTTTTCGGATTTAGTTTGTAGAAGGAATTATTTTTAACTTTACTGCCTTGAAATTATAAACTCCTACGGCCCTACCGCCATCACTCGGTGAAATAGCTAGTCGTCGACTGAAATTTTGTTCACGTCTTCCTAAATGCATTATTTTTGTCGCCAGACGCGAACTCCCGACAGTCACGACTCTGCGACACTGACCGCTCATACCTCCTTTCTACAACTTCACGCAAAAACTGTGCGTGCACGCAAAACTGACTAGTTTCCGATGTAACTTCAAACGTGATTGGTTGATACAGCGAAAACTACTCAGTTTTGCGTGCACGCTCAGTTTTGGCGTGCGGTTGTAGAAAGGGCATGAAAGTCTAAAGTGAGCAATTCAGCAAACTTGAGAAAATATTTTGTCGAGGACCGTTGATCTGCCGGCTGCCGGCAAGTAAGAACAACGCTGCCGTCGCTCTCGCTGATTACCAACCGAACAGCCACAGATGTCGGGCCGATTCGCATTGTGAGTTGTGACGTTTCAGGGGACACGTCGCCAGAATCGCGGCTCCGCCGCTCCGCGTAGCATGACGTCGACTACGCATGCGTCCGGCCACTCTGGCACTTGTCAGGCTCCCGGAGAACAGTACGCTCAGCTCGTTCATATCACCTGTACGAGTATAGATCCATTTTTCGTCGGTTTTCCTCCCGTGGAAGATTCGCATTAAGTGAACAAAATGTCCGGAAAGTCGAAGGCTTTTACGAAGGAGGAGGAGCTGCTGCTCCAGGACTTCTCGAGGAACGTATCTACCAAGTCGTCCGCTCTGTTCTACGGCAATGCCCTTATCGTCTCGGCGATTCCCATCTGTAAGTGTATTGCGTGTGTGTTTATGGGGATGTTCGCAGAGTTTTGCATTGTGTGTATAATCTGCAAAGTGGATTTCATTCATGTATTTAGATTTGCAAGTAGAGAGTTGAGGTTAAGCCGGTCACATCTGTTCATAATTTTCGGAGCAGATGGTATGTCCATTGACGGAATTATGTTGCTTTCAGGATACAGTGTTTTTACGGTAGTATTTAGATTGCGATAAGTTTGTTTTTGTAATTGGTTATTGTTTTAGAGAAATGTCTAAGTCACGTTATTTGCATTTTAAATTTGAATTTTAAATTAATCACAATTTTACAGGGCTCTTCTGGAGGATCCACTTGATCGATGTGTACTCCAACCTGATCTCTTTTGTCCTGGTGACCCTCATCAGCACTTATGCTATTGCATTTGCTTACAAGAACACAAAATATGTTCTTAAGCACAAGGTACGTTTCATTGGAAAATATTTTAAGAAATTATGTAATAGCTTTAACATATTCGTATATATAGCAATTTGATATAACTTTCTAAAATTTGTTATTTTATTTTTGTAGATTGCTGTAAAGAGGGAGGATGCCGTGACCAGGGAGATGAGCCGCAAACTCGCTGAAGATAAGAAGATGAGCCGCAAAGAGAAGGACGAAAGGTATTTAAATTTTCAACAGTACCTACACAAATGTTATTTTAAGATAAATCATTTTACTGAAGTTTTTATTGTAGTCGTAAACTACTCTGTGAAATTTAAGACTACAAATTATTACTACCATATATTTGAAAGGATTTATGATCTATGTTACGGTAACATCTTGATCTGTGTTTCTTGGATAAATCTGTGTGTGTCTCAATCACTTTTATATAAAATATTCATAAAGTCGTATGAACTAAAAACAGTATTTAAAGGTGAATTAAACATTCTTGATTTTTGAAAAATTTATTTGTTTAAAAATATGTGCCTTACATTTTTAATAAATAAATTTGATTAGATTTCTAAATATGGTCAAATTCTAAATTATGATAATATTTGTGAGTGGAAAGAGTCATATAATCAAAATTTAATTTGAAAAATCAATATTATCTTATTAAAACATTGAATTAATAAATAAGACTTGATTTATTGAAAATTGACATTGGTTATAATAATTCAAGATTTTAATATTTTATATTGTCAGTGTAAAAGGGAAAATATATATCTAAAATTATTATTTACATTTCAAAAATATAGAAAGTTTGTACAGCTAAAGTTCTTTGTTACTTAAAAAAGAAATATAAAATACAAAATAAAATTCCATTTATTTATCGTTAATATTAAAAATATTAATTGTAAACATAGATATATATATATACAAAAAAAATGAATGTACATCGCAAATCTTAACGCCAACTTTTACCTAATTTTTCAGGATCCTGTGGAAGAAGAACGAGGTCGCCGATTACGAAGCCACGACCTTCTCCATCTTCTACAACAATGCCATGTTCCTGGCCATCGTCATCTTCGCCTCGTTCTACATCCTGAAGACCATGTCGCCGGCCGTCAACTACGTTGTCTCCGTCGGTCTCTCGAGCGCACTTCTCGCCCTCCTATCGACGGGATCGCAATAAATGAACTTAACGCGATTGTTTGTCCACTATTCCTATTTGCAAGAAACGTTTCTTTTTTTTTTGTTGTAAGTTATTCCATGAGATTCCGCTCGCTCGAGGAGCCTGTTTTTTTCGTCCCTCGAGCAAATTTTTTATACGAGTGTGTATGTAGGTGAAGAGATACAAATCTATTTATAATATAATTATACAAAATACAAAAACAGTATAAACGTCTGTCGTTGCGCTCATTTACCACACTTTCACTGTTTAATTCCCTTTGCGTTTACTGTGCCATTATTTGTTAGAGTTTGGGCAGCTACTCAAGTGTCACCGAGAATAGCCTCTTTTGAAAAATGCTGCGACGTCATAACAGCACCGTGATAATCCCCGATCGTCCGGATAATTCAACAAAAAAACAGCCTTCGAACCTTCAAAAATTAAAAATAATCTACTTAAAAAATCTATTTTCCTACGCGCGCGCACGCGTCAGCGTAGCGTGAAAAACGCGCGCGCGCTCGAACTCGCCATATCCCTCATCGCAATCCCGAAAAAGAACACTTTAAACGCGACGTCGATAACGTATACACACAAACACACGTGCGCGCACGCGCGCGCATACGTATTTCAAAAACCATCTTACCAACGAACTTGCCAAAGGCATTTGAGTTACGAAACCACCCGCGAGGGAGAGAGAGAGAGAAAGAAGAAAAAGAAGAAAATCTCTCTTTTGGCGCGATGATAAATGCGCGCAAGCGCGTACGGTTAACGAGATACGGGAAGATACACACGCAGACGCTTGCGTTGTGCGCGTTCATTAAAGAGAGGGAGAGGAGAGCGTTTACACAGCCGGGAACACAATGAAAATTGGCAGAAAACCAGCGTAACCGGAGCCCCCGGCGCGCCAGAACGAGAGATGATTGACGGATTATTGTGATATTAAATCCGCGGGCGCGTGCGCCAACTCGATGCCTCCTCCCCCACCCAAGAACCTCGATAAATCAAAAACTTTCGCCTCCCGCGCTCAAGTAAAGTGTTATATACGCGCGTGGGAGATCTATAGGCGTGTATATGAATTTCGGTCGCGGCGCGGGACTCTATTTTCAAAAGCGCGCGGCCGCGTGTAATTGTGACATTTTCATCGTGGTTGATGCTTTTTTGTTGACGCGCTCCGGTGAACTAATTAATAAGTGGGCTGTGTGGATGTGCGAGTATTTGAACAAATGGAGCTTTCATCCGCATAAATTGGCTTGATTTACACGTGCGGGAATGAAGTTTTGGAAGCGCGTGCATGTGGGTTGCGTATGCGTGTATTGTGATAAAAAAAAGATTAGTATATTTGAAGGTATTTTTTAAGAGTGCACCTTCTAAATTCGAATACGTGAGAGTCAATAAATAAGCGGAATGTCATGTTTGATTATAATATATGCACTTATTTAAGGAGTATTTTTACTTGTAATGACATATGTTCACGTACTCTAAAGGGTGTCCGGGCTGGTGATCATAAAGTGAGAGGTTTATGCGGTTTCAAAAATTTTCGGACGACCGGATGTCGGCTGCAAATCGGTAGTACAAGAGCAGTGGGGGGAAAAATTTGAAGCTGGTTCTAGTTTCTCGTGGTTGATAAACAATAATAATATAATAAGTGACAGTTGGTTTAAAAAAAGTAGGTATTCCAGTGTGTTTACAATACTGGATGGTAAAGCGGATACAATTGTTGTAAATTCTTTCTCTCAGTTCTACTTATTTTTGTAAGAGAAATTCACTTAAGTCTTTTTAAAACTAAGAAATGAGATTTTACTATTATAATATAGTTAATAGCATGAACTATATAAATATAATTACGATAGAAATTTTTAAAGATATATAACCGATCTCTTACGATTAATTTATTGGTCCTAGAACTTTTAAATAAACCCCGTATGGAAATAATAAATGTAGGAAATCATAGAAAACTGTAGAAAATTGTAGGAAAAAATGTAGGAAAGTATAGGAAACTGTTGGTTTTCGGACAAAATTCGTACGATTTTGTACATTTTTGTACATTTTTATATGGTTTTATACGTTTTCATACGATTTATCAATTTTCTCAAATTTGTCTCTAAAAACTTAAATGTATAAAAAAGTAAGAAAATGTACGAAAACGTAAGAAAATGTAAGAAAACGTACGAAAACGTACATTTCCGTAAGTTTTAATGAATCTTACAGTTTCGTACAGTTTTATACATTTATTTACGGATTCGTACGAGTTTATATACTTTCATACATTTTATGCGTATATAACAAATTTTTCCTGTCGAAATAGTAAATATAGGAAACTACAAAACTGCACAAAATTGTACGAAACCGTACGAAAACGTATTAAACCGTAGAAATTAACCATGCAAACTGTCCGAAAACCAACACTTTTGTACAGTTTTGTACAGTTTCTTACGCTTTTTCTACAGTTTCGTACAGTTTATTACGATTTACTACACTTGTTTTTTTTTTTCATATGGAACTAAACAAAAATGAAATTACTTTTACCGCTGCAACAATGGCACAACAAACAAAAACTACTTTCGGCTAAAACGGTCGCATTCTTCGGAACCTAGACTTTCCTCAAACCCATCATAACACACCGGGCGTGTGTCTCTCTGTCCACTATTACGTCAACGAGTATAACCGCAAGCCGACATTTCCGGTACTCGCCACCTTACATACACACACACACGTACTCACACACATTCGCCACCCTCCTCTCGTACACAGTAGTACGCGCGTAGATACGCAACTGTGCTGATGAAAATAGCGATTATTAATGGGCGTGCGACGTGCTTGCGCTCGACGATTTTCTACCGATTCGAGGACCGCTTTTCCAGCTGGCTCACGCCCAACCCTGTGTATATATCACTCGCGAACTCTCTCTCTCCCTCTCTGTGTACACAGCGGCTCATAATTTCACTTTGTCGGGAGGGGTGAGGTATATATGCATGAGAGGCAGCTCCCCCGGAAACTTCTGGCAAGCGCGCGGAAAGAGTATAAGTAACACGATCCACTGTGGTGTCAATGTTTCGCACGCGCGCGCAGGCGCCGAGAGCGAAATCGGCTGGAAGATCGCGAAATGCGGTGTAGTAAAAGGTGGGTGGGAGAAGAGGGAGGATGATGAGTAAGATGAGTATATATGCGCGCGCTGGAACTGTTGCGCACGGGATTGATGGGGTTTACGTAAGCCCGCTGACAATTTGGGTTATTTTCGAGGTGGCGGAGAGCGATGCTGCTCTACGGGGATTTTTAGCGCACGAGAGAGGAGTTGTAAATGAAATTTCGTCGTCTGTGCGGTAGAGAGGAATTTTCTGTGTCGGAGCTGGTTTTATTTTAGGCGCGTTGAAGAGGATGCAAATTTTTTATTAATGCGTAATCAAATGTTAATTAAACTATGAAATAACGGCAATAATAAGGTATAGAACAATGTAGTGAGGTTCTATAAAAAGACCATGATTTTGCCCGCATTATCAGCTGTTATTGCGATGAGTACTCGAAAAAAAAGGTTCTTACTCATTTTGGTGTTCGACCTATAGTTTTTGAGTAAGAAATTGTTTAAAAATGGAATTTTTTTAATTTTCGATCCCCCTCCCCCCACACATACACACACACACACATACTACATAAAATTTAAATAAAAATTTTTACTTTTAAAGTACATCAATTTTGTATTTAATTCCCTTTTTCAAGATGCAATCACTTGTACCGAATTACTCTATCGCTACGTTACCTCCATGAAAAAGCAAACATACGCGCCTTTATTCTGCCAGGCTCCTCTCCTTACACTATAATCTTTTATTATAAAATAGACTTACAGCTTTGAAATAAATTTTAATTTTGTAAATTGTGCGTCAGAGTATTATAATAAAATCAATACAAATAATTTTATTATAAGTGTACTTTATAGAATCAGGTGACTGCTAAACTGAGAAATACAATGAAATAATTGGTAGTGGCAATTTAACGTTTGTTCTAGGATGGGTCTAATTAGTACACGCAGGGCTATCAAATGTAGCATTAAATGCAAGTGAATTTCTTAAGCTGACGTATGTGTCTGAGAACGCACAAGAACTAAATTTAAATAAGTTGGTTAATTCTGAAAATTATTTGTTACTTGATATAACGAATTGTAAGAAAATTAAAAATATTTTATTTGTCAAAACAATTATTTTGATTAAGTTATATGAACAGGGTTGTGAAAAAAATTAATAAATAATAAAAATTTTCATTTAGTTTTTTAAACTTGTTGGCGTGTTGGTTTAACAGATATCTAAGCAGAATTCAGTTAAATCTTACTACTCAAGTGCAATCGAAAAAATCGAATATACTTTATTTTGATTAGTTTTTTCATTTATGTATTTTGCATGTGTTAAGCTTATCTGACAATTTATATTTCATGTGAAAGTTCTTGACAATAATTTTCATCCCAAGTAGTTTTTCAAGTTATGTTTTTCAAATGAAAGTTTTAAAAAAGCTCGATCTCGTTTATATGTAGCTCGCGCAAGTTTATTGAGACAAAAATTGTTTAAAAACATGTTTTAACACTTTTGGCAAGACAATCAGTTGTTTTTAAGCAAAAAAACTTTCGCGCGTGTGTGTCTACAAGAGATTACTTTTGAGCCATTCCACCGATTTTCATCGGACAAAGCTTGTTCTCTTCTTTTGGGAGGATATTTTTAAGTGCATAACCTATTTTTCGATTTGATTGATTTTCTTTTGTTTTATAACCAAAAACCATTTAAAATTTTTCGTTTTTTTGATTTTTTATCATGTTACAGCCGGTATTTTTTTCTAATAGTACATTTCGACACGGGTGGGGAAGTCGATTATTTAGCTGGTGTGACTTTTTGCACGAGCGAAGCGAGTGCGAAAAAGCCACACCACTAAATAATCGACTTACGCACTAGTTTCGAACGGTATTTTATACTACGAGCGCCGAAAAATCATATCAAAGTTGTGATTTTGAGGTTAGAAGGGTATAAAGGTCTTTAAATTACCTACATTTTCTTTTTTTCATATTTAAATTATCAGCAGTCTATCATTTGTTATTAATGAAAATATTTTTATACTTCTTTAATTAATTTCTAAAAAAATATTTTATTTGCCGACTCAAAATGTTAACGACTTATTACACTTATGGAGTACAATATTGTATTAAATAAATTCATTCGTTTTCGAGAAATAAATTATGTTAGTAAAAAGTGCGTTTTCATTCACATTTGATAACAGGAGTAAAAATCAATCAATCGTCATGAAATTTGGCCCAGAGATAGCTTTTTTATATCTTCGAACCCAGTTCGAGAAATTTGTAAAACATAAAAAATTAAAGTTAATTGTGTAAAATAAGTTTGAAAAAATAAAATATGTAAAACACATGCACGCTGATAAATAACAATTATTTACCTATATACTGATGTAAACAATCAATGTATTTTATTTGCAGCAAGGAACGCGGTTTTAGATTATGGATAATTTTGATGAAATATTGATAAAGATAAAGCATCCAGAAATAATTCTCACCTCAAAATCTCCACCTTCATGGAAAGGTTTTCTGATCATAAATAACAATTATACAAATTGTAAAATGAAAATGAAAGTAAAACATAAAGTATTCATGCCAATTTTTCGTAAAGAAAGAAATCTTAATTCAGGAAAGTAATTCTGATTATAGAGCTGAAGTACAACCGTAGAATCGGAATTCACACTGTAAGAATTCTGTGTCGTAGTACTTTCGTAAAAGTGAAATTCATCTGGATTACGATATGGATCGTTTGGGCTTGTATTCATCAATTTTTCATTTCTGTCGAAATTTGTATCATCTTCATATTTGGTTTTTACAGTTGGCGAGCAGTAGAAATCCCCACAAATTTTTTTGTATTTCTCTGTTACAGTCGGCGCGGTGCCGGCTATAAGTCAGGCTGTGTTCCAACACTTGATAACCACCTACGCTCACATCGTGTGAGGGCGGGTGGTATTTTGTTGAATAATTAATTAATTAATTATTATTTTTTTCATTTTTTTCTTTTTTTTTCATTTTTTTTTCATTTTTTCCATTTTTTCTTTTTTTTTCATTTTTTTCATTTTTTTCATTTTTTATTTTTTTTCATTTTTTTTATTTTTTTAGCCACAAGCACTGTACATTACAAAATAATATCATCACTTATCTCTATTACTTTCCGCACGAAGACACATTTTCACTATCAGGAGTGAAATTCCAACAATTTCCGAGAAACCCTCTCTTCATTGCAGCAGCAGCAGCTGCAGTAGCAGACCATCGAAGAGTGGAAGCGCGCGCGAAAGTTTCAAAATTTAAATTAACATAGATATAAATTTATTGATCGATAACTACATTATCGACCAATAAAGTCATATCACAACTCCTAAAATTTTGTCCGTTTCGCCGTTCAATTTTCCATTTATCCAACAGAGGCTGGCGGGAATTCAAAATTCATGGAGTGATGAAAATTTTTTTATTTTTTGAAATAGTGGGAGCCCTAACCATCGCTCCCACCTGTGAGGTACAACCACATACAATTACCTCTCGATTATTACATTTTATTAATTATACATTCCATTTAACATTATGAGTAGAGGTTTAAATTGACTTCAATCCACTTCATCCACGGCGTTGTCGTCGGCGCTCACATAGCCTCTGTCAATCGATGACTCTAGTCAGCTGCTGCTGCTGTGAAGTATCCAAAACAAAAGAAAATCGATAAAATAAAAAAATAAGTTACGTCCTTCAAAATCTTCTCCGAAACGAAGAGAAAGAGCTTTGTCCGATGAAAATTGGTCGAATGGTTCAAAAGTTATCGCCCACACACACACCCTCACACCTACACACATAGGAACATATTTTTGCTCAAAAACGACAGATTCTAGTCCCAAAAGTCTTAAAAAATGTTTTTAAACATTTTTTGTCTCACAAATTTTTTTCACTGTTACAAAACTTCCTGTTTAAGGAAGCAATTGAGAAATCTAAGAACTTATGTAGTTCCACAGCGTCATCTTTTAGCATATCAGTTTCCACTCGAATAAACATTCAAAAATATGAATAGGAAGTGTAATGTATTGTAATGTAAGGACAAAATTTGTTATGAAAGTTTATTTTATTTAAAATATATTACAGATTTACAATATTGGTAGAATTATTGGTAATTCTAATAGAAAAACTAAAGATTTAAAGAATTCATTTTTTATATTATTTTTTATATGAATATCGATTTGATAAAGCTTGTACATTAAAGTTTTAAGAACTTTCTTCTTCCTACAACAATCATTATATTTTTGCTACTATTTCTAGAAAAATAAAGTCGCATTATCAGATATGTTTTTCAAAGATTCAATTTTAAAGATACGTACGGGATTATTTTTTAGATATAATTTTTCCAATGACTTAGCATCGAGTAAAAATAAATCATCAATATTAGAAATCTTATTATAATTCAAATATAAATTACATAGAACATTTTGTGATTTCCATGCTGGTAGCGATGTAATATAATTGTAGCTTAAATCAATCTCTTCCAATGACGGTAAATTATTAAAAAATTCAGAAGTTAGTACGTCAATATGATTGTGACGTAAAGAAATCATTTTTAAATTAGGCAGGTAAGAAAAAGCATCAAGAGAGTTAAATATTATTTTGTTTTGCATACTATTCAGTATTAATGAAGATAAATTTTTCAAAAGGCTAAAATCAGGCATTGCTGTAAGATTATTTCGACTTAAGTCTAATTCTTTTAATGACGATATATAACCAAAAGTACCGTTGGGTATATCTATAATTTTGTTATTAGAAATATCTAGACCCAATAAATTTTGAGTATCTTTAAAAGCATCGATTTCGATTTTGGTTATCATACAATCAGAAATAGACAAATAAAGTAAACTATGTAGATCTTGCAAACATAATGTATTTTCGTAACAGTAGTGATTACTAAGAGTTTCGAACTTATTAAAATTAAGGTTTAAGAACATGAGATCTGGAAAGTTCTGAGTACTCATTGCAGTCAATCCAGTAGCCTCCATCACTAAATTTTTTAGTGTAATAGGAATATTAACAAATACATTATTTGCAGGCTGATATAAATCGTTTTCCGAAATATCTAAATGATTTAATTTCGGAAAACATTGTTTAAACATATGAGTTAAAGTATTCATGCCAATTTTTCGTAAAGAAAGAAATCTTAATGCAGGAAAATAATTTGTTAGACCTAGCTGAAGTTCACCAGTAGAATCGTAATTCCTACCATAATAATTCTGTGTCGTGGTTCTTACAGTAGTGGTTCTTCTGTAATATCCATAGTCATAATCACGATTCCGAATTGTGGTTGCATCCATAGAATTTTCATTTCTGTCGAAATCCGAATCATCGGATTTACTTTTTATAGTTGGCGGGCAGTAAGAACCTCCACAATTATAGTCCAAAATTAGAACTTCTAACTTTTTATGTCCACCTAATGAAAATAATTTATTGAGCTGAAACTTATTATTCGACAAATCTAAGTACTCCAAATTTGGTAGACTATTAAAAGCATTTTCTTCAGCAAAAGTTATTTGATTGTTTTGCAAAGTCAAATTTCTAACATAAGGACTTGCAATAAAATTATATCCGATGCGATTCAATTGTATGTTAGAGAAATTTAACATGACGTTGCAATTCGCTGACCCACTAAGTACATTTTTTGTAGCAAGATCATTCACATCACTCTCTTCAATAGTTGGTTCATTTGCTCCAAGATTTTTGGCACTTATTATGTCGCAAGATAAACTGTATATTAATATAAATTGAAATATTATTTGTTTACTCATTGTGAGAATTATGTAAATTGTCGTATTAACTTTGACTTAATAAGCTTGAATCTTCAAGAACAGACGTAACTGAGCCTCCAATGTGATAGTTTGCTACATTTATAGTACCCAGTAACAAAGAAAGTACTGATATTTTATCAACTACTTACTATCATAGTCATAAATTAGACTTCTACGAACTGAGAAGTTTCTTCAACCTCAGATTAAGTTTTATATTAGTAGTAATCTTTACATACAAAAGAAATAGATAAAATAAATCATTTTTTATCAGATACATTTATAACGATAATATATAATCGTTTAAATAAATAAATATATGCTTTGGAACTATTAAACTAATAACATAGAATATAAAAACCGGAAAATTTTAATTATTAATAATACGAAATCAATTACACACAGTTCTAGAATAGCATATCATCTATACAAATTAAATTTAGAATTTATTTTTCCGTTATGCAATCAATAATGTTTGCATTACTTTATATAAATTTATCGTTTATAATATATGCACGTATTACAAATCTAAAATTACATCATTATTTGGCAAATCTTTTAATGAAGTAATTTTTATTTGGGACAGTGAATTATTTTTAAGATCTAAAACTTCCAACGATTTTGCTTCTTTGATAGACAAATCATCTAAATTTATGATTTTGTTGGAACTCAAGAAGAGTTGACGGAGTTGCTTTTGTGAACTCCAAGAAGGTATTGATGTTATTTGATTATTACTTAAATCTAATTTTTCCAATAATGGTAAATTTTTAAATAAAGTAGAACGAATATTTTTAATTTTGTTACCGCGAATTGAAAGATATTTTAATCTCAGCAAATCCACCAATTTTTACAAAGATCGTAACATTTTTTTTATTTTCGTTTCATCTAAAACTAATGAGGTTAAATTTTGTAAATTTTCGATGTTAGGAAAAGAATATAATGGATTTCTACTTAAATCTAACGTCGACAAGGAAGGTACGTAGTTAAAAGTTTTATTTGGTATTTGCCTAAGAAGATTGTCTGAAATATCCAATTCCGATAAACTTTTCATATATTTAAATGCATTTTCTTCAATGTACGTCACTGAACAATTCTATATAGATAAAAATTTTAAGTTGTCCATACTTTCAAAACACAATGTATTGCCATGGCACTTATGGCTACTGAGTCTGGGTAATTGGTTGTGACTTAAATTTATGCGTTCAACGTGCTTAAGATGTTCTGTTCTTTCAATAGTTAGTCCAACATTTTCCAAAACAAGATCCGTAATAGTACTTGATTTATTTTGCAGTAAAAAATTCAACATTACATCAGTGAAATTATTTTCTGATAAATCAAGATGATTTAGTTTGGGAAAACGATTAATTAATATGAACATTTCGAAGTGAGAGATAGTTTAATTCGGGAAAGTCGTATGGGACATGAAGTCGTTTATTATTATTATTTAAACTTCCTTTTGTGCCAATATTTTCATTTTCGTCGTCTAAATCTTCGTCGTCAACAATATTCTGCACATTCTTATCTGAATAAAAGTTATTATGATCTAAAATGAGAACTTTTAAACTGGACTGCCCGCCATGTCTAAAAAATTTACTTAGACTTAATTGATTTCTTGATAAATCCAGAAATTCCAAATAAGGTTGATTACCAAAAATTCCTTCTTCAAAATCTTGTATGGTGTTGTTTTGCAATATCAAATTTCTTAAATAGTCGGTGTTTATGAAATCTGCACTTAAACATTTTAATCCCGTGTTAGAAAGATCCAACGTTATATCACAATTATTCACTTTTTATATGTAATAGTCTTGAATTGAGCATGAGTTAGCAATGAGTAACAACAAATTAATATGAATAATTGGAAAGTACTTTGTTTTTTCACTATACCATGTAACATTTTGCACTTTAAATATTAGTTTCACAAATTTTCATTTACTTCTACTTTATATTTAAAGAACTTAACATCGCAACATTGATGTAGTTATATAATATTGCTATGATCACTGTGGAAGAAAGAAAACTCAAGCGACGAGACAATAATTAAGTATTTATACTGATGTGCTCTCACGCGCACTTATATGTAAATGAAGAGAAATTTGTATTTATAAAATTCAACAGACTCGTGATATCAGTAGAAAGTGATATTCCAACAAACAAAAAATTAAAGTTTCCATGCAAAGTCCAGCTCTTACTCAATATTAGACTAAATACGAGAAAACAAAATGTAAGAAAATATAAACTTTGTATTATCTGCATTGCGGTTTTACATTGAGCATAATACAATAGTAATAATATTAATAATTACGTAAGCAAATAATTTTAATAAATACATATTTACATATGTGTTTAAATAGATAAAATCTTACGACAACTAACATTTTACTTAAAATTCAATATTTCTTTGCGAGCCTATTACCTATGTTAACTAGATTAACATTTAGAATAAGAACAACTAAAATTACAGCTATCCAAATATACTTGAGCGTATGGACAATACTGTTGAATCTCATTTTTATGGTTTTGTGTAATTTTATTATTTTGTAAGTAAATTGTTGAGAGAGATATTGAAGTACTAAGTTATAGTTGATAAACGTAGGTAAATCTGTTACTTCGCAAATCTAAATACTTTAAATTAACCAGTCCGGGCATCCATCCACTTGGAAGACTTTTCAATTCGTTATTCGACAAATCAAGCTCTTAAAGCCAGGTAAGATCGGCAAAGGTGTTACACTGAATGTTTTGAATACGATTACCCCCTAACAGCAATCTCTGTAAAGTTTTTACATTACCAAAAGATTCTCTTCTTATCACTGTCAATTTATTGTTACGCAACGACAACGTCTTGAGATACCAATTGCCGTTCAAATTAGTCATGGTCATCAGTAGGTTGTTATCCAAGTAGAGTTGCGCAAGTGCACGCAGAGAGGTGAAGGTTGACGAATGGACCATCTCAATGTTGTTGCTCGACAAGTTCAAGCTCGTAAGACTGTATGTGTCACGAAAGGTGCAGGCCTCTGAGTGATCTTGTTTTCGGCCAAAGATAAAACCTCGAGCTTCGTAGTGCCGAGGAGCTCGAGTGACGTTTCCCTGCAATTTTTGTAGCATATGGATCCAATTATATTACCATCTGCGTTGAGTTTTTAAATTTCGTACAATAGTGCTGCTCATTGTAGAAATGCGATTACGTTCGATATGCAGGTGAGCAAGAGTCGGTGGATCCTTGCGAATATAAAGATAACGTAATTGTGGAAACCAGCCAGCCTTGCTTATATCATGATCTAAGCTGTCATCCGGCAAACGGTTCTCCTCGATGATCAAGGTAACAAGATTTTGAAGGCAGCTACCATAGTTAAAAAAATCGCAAAATGATAATCTATTTCTCGAAAGATCCAGATATTGAACGTTCGGTACTGAATCAAAAGAGCCAGGTGCTATTCGATATATAGTGTTTTCTTGAACATTTATAGTAACAACTTTTGAACACTCTATAAAGTCAGGATATGGATTCGGTGGCCACTGAAGATTTAATTTTGGTAAATTAAGAACATATCCGTGACTATTTAAGGACTGGTGAAACTTAGACGTAAAATTTAACTTATAACTTGATTCACTTTCTATATTAATAGAACTTTGAATGTTGCGTAATGGAAATTCAATCGGTGTATTAAATTGATCATTCGTGTTAGCATTTATAATACCAATGCAGAATAATAGACTGATGATTGAAAGAAGCATCTTAGAGTCTAAAACATATAAAATTATATTTTCAATTGTAATTTTTAAATCAGAAAAATTTTAAATTTTAAAATGATTTCAAAATAATACTTTTTATACAAAAAGAGTAATATGCGATTTCATGCCTGATGTTCAAACATTATTAGGGGATTTTGGAACCATTACAAGTGACAACTTCGTATTTTTCTAATTTAATTTTAAGTTTTTCTTAAGGACTTTAATTACGTTTTATTGAGAATAAGTAATACAACAGTGAATGAAAAAGATAATTAATTAAAATTTGAAAATTAAAAAGTTACGAAAAAAGGCAACTGTTGAGAAGTATGTTGCTGATATCTTACTAGTTTCTCCATATCTTTTCGTTTTCAAATAGTCATCAGTTATCTTTCTCATCCACTGTTTTCTAATTTGTTCTGAATAAAATGCAATTGAAATCGTTAAGAAAACTAAAAATTAAATTAGTATAAAATAGGTACCTGTAATGATTCCGACGACCTCTTAATGGACATAAAACCATATTTTACACTTATACGTTAAAAAAATTTTAAAAAGTGCGTGCGTGCGTGTGCGTGCGCGTGCGTGCGTGCGTGTATGTGTGTGTGTGCGTGTGCGTGTCTGTGTGTGTGTGTGTGTGTGTGTGTGCGTGTGTGTGATTTTAACCGGATTGGTCACATTTTTTTTGTTTTTTTGTGTAAATGGGGAAAGGAAATCCTCTTTTTGATTCGCCGATGCGTTTTTATTTTATTTCGAATTTTCGATTTTCGCAAAATTTATTTTTGCGTTTTTTTAATGATAACATTGAGATACTTGAATCGGACAGATTGCATTCGAAAGAGAATAAAAAAAACCTATATTTTCCAGAAAAAAAAAAAATACATTAGCTATTGTAGCTCTTTTGTTATTAACAAAAACGTGTTTTTTTTAAAGTTTATAACTCAAAAAATAAACGGTCAATTTTTTTAAAATCATGATAATGCAGAATATAAATAGCTATAATCTGTAAAAATTTAAATTCTATTCTGTTGACTAGTTTTTGAGAAAAAAATTAAAGAATGAAAAAAAATGCGTTTTGTATGAAACACGATTACGGCTGTAAAATTGACTTAATCGCTTTGAAATTCCTTGTAGAGGTAGATTTTGGATAATTAAAATAATACATTAGTTTAAGCAAACTGTGTGCCAATGTATTGGCAGCGGCTTTTATTTTTATCTATTATAATCCCAGCCATCCACTTTTCTATAATTAAACATAACGCAATTCTAATAACTGAGAAAATTGAGAGTTTAATTAGAATAATGAAGAATACTCTAAAGGCTTCAATATGTTCCAGTTTATTGTAATACATTATTGTTACTGATTTCATTACCCTTTTCAATCGCAAAAAAAGAAAAAATATTATAGTATTTTTCTACGCATATACAATTCTGCAAAAATGTTTGAACACATAAACTGTACTATTGATAAAAATAAACGCGTCGACACAGATGTAAACGCCGGAGAAAAAAACAGTAAAGCTATAGCGCGCTCTTATATTATAGTCTCGTCGATATTTCACGCATTTTGAAAGCTCCTCACTTCGCTCGCCGACGAAAATATTAGACCGTCATGTTTGGCTGTCAATGTATCTAATAGTCAGTTCGTCGAAAAATTTACGACTGTTGTTTTCAACGCCCGCGGAGTGACCGTCGTGTAAATCGACGCGTCCAAGAAGCGCCACTGAAGTCTCAATCGACAATGGCAGACGAAAAGCTTCTGAAAACGCTAAACGAGAAAGCGAAATCATATCCAGTGCGTAGTTTTCGCGTTGTTTTTCCCGATTTCCGGCTATCTTTAGACTTTCGCGAAACAATGGAAACGGTGTACGTAAAATTAAGCGCAAGGTCTTCGTTTTCTGCGGTATTTTAAACAATTTTGCGCGGTCAATATCGCCTCTGATTTATACACGCATACACAATGATTTAAAAATATACAAGACGAAAATGATCGAGGAGCTTTTCTATTATTGCTACAGTGTAAACCTAATCCAACACATTTATGTGATATTTTTTAGTTATCATGATTCCTACAACTGAAAATATAATAATAACACGAGTTCACTACAAGAACCCACACAACTTTCGAGCGGCCAGGTTAAAAAAACAATTAATAACGTGGATCTTTTGTGAACCTCACACAAACCTATGTCAGACGACATCGTACATAGAAAAATATTAATATTCCCATCCCACCAGCCATCGATTATAAAACGCTGTAACCTTCCCACAGATCAGAAAAATCGCGCGACACCGGAACAGCGCGACTAAAAGTCTAGCGCGATCGCTCCCACACCATCCTCCCACGCCGAGCTTAATATTTACAATATATATATCTCGCGCATGCTTGTGTGCGTGCGTGTGTGTGTTTATATATATATAATTATATTTATACATATACACTAAAAAATTGGGGATCAAAGCATCTCGCGCAGGCATAAAGGTAAACACCCGTAAATCCCGGCGCGACTTTACTGCCGCTTGTGCGCGCGCATGGGAGGCCGAACAACCTCGTATAATATTCTTTTTCTATTTCCGCGCGATATTAACCTGCGGGGGAAAACGTCGAGAGAGAGAGAGAGGGAGAGAGAGAGACACGCACGCATATAGGTAGCGAGTAAGAGAATTTCCATTGTTTATAGGCGCAGAGAGTAGGTGGTGTATTACAAGGTTAAAAATAGCGCTGGAGAATCCCGGCGCGATGCTTTAATTTGGATGTGGCCGCGGCGAGGTTGCGGAAAAGCGAATTTTCAGCGATGTGGTGAGGTGGAATGCAGTCTGGATTCCAGAGATTTTCTCGGTAGTCGAAATTGGATGGTTCTTGGTAGCGGAAGGCGTATACGTCTCGAAAATAAGTTACGATGGTGATGGTGTTGAGGAAATGGTTAATAGTTGAGGTTTTTTGTAACGAAACTAGTATGAATTCAAGCGAAAATACTTATTATAGTAATAATTTCATAAACAGAAAATGGAAACTACTAATGCGACCGTTACGTCAATAGGGATTATATACGTATAAGTAGGTACAGGCAGATTTGGTCAGACGCGAGTATTTCGAAACGACATCGATTGCAGGACGACGGTTCAAAAGCTTATAGCGTTTCGAAAATTTATTCGAATGAAAAATATCGTTATTATTATAAAGAGAGTTTTGGTGAATTAATTTATTTAGTATAAACGGAGTTTCAATCTACATTAGGTATAAATTGCACTCTACCCAAGTCTCCGATTTCAAAACCCATTTTATTTATACTATGAGGATGGATCTCACGCGAGAGAGTACAGTTAATTCTAGAATTTATGTCGGGTACGAATGTCAACAAATTCGTGCCTGTAAATAGCAATTTAATAAGCGGTACATATAGGAGACAAGTTGTTTTCGCGGAATATCCATCTGCCCGCCGCGCGGCGCGAGAACGCAATTATCCGTTGGCGAGAAAATGCGATTTATAAAGATGAAAATAAATGTATTTTTCTTGGAAAACATCGCGAGAGCAGTGGGAATCCGTTCTTTTTGTCCTTGCTTGTAAACAGCAGCTTAAAGCCTAACGTTTTCCCTCCGTCGTGTTTATTATAATGTATTTTAGCGATTTTTGGTATTTCTAATTTTTTTTTTAATTTGTTAGGAAATAGGTGAGAACATTGTTTCATTTGAATAATCG
Source organism: Torymus aiolomorphi (assembly GCA_036365515.1). Classification (NCBI taxonomy): domain Eukaryota; kingdom Metazoa; phylum Arthropoda; class Insecta; order Hymenoptera; family Torymidae; genus Torymus; species Torymus aiolomorphi. The sequence goes on along the minus strand of CM070873.1, from coordinate 44,673,247 downwards.
ACTATATCCCTTTTGCTCGGGATCTTTAATAGAAAAGTTTAATTATAGTTTATTTTAATTTCCGATTCGAAGTTATAATATTTCTAAAGATTTTGTAGTCGTTGATTATAATATACATTCTTTTTTAAAAGAAAATTGGATAACTTATTTTATCACCATTCAGTGAATATGAAATTCGCAAGAAAATATTTACAAAATCTTTGAATCAATAAAACATGTTTTCGAAGGCGAACCTTCAAAAATAGTAGGTGTTTTGTAAAAGTTTGTTTATCTGTCTGTTGATTCTTTTAATATGAAATCTTTACACGTGGCTATTTTATGAAAGATTTTTATTTTTATTCGACCAAAATAAAATTTTCAGCCTCAAATAACTTTTTTATACGCACATACATTGGATGAAATTCGTCCATCAACAAACTCATATATCTCGCACTAAAAAATCTCGGTGAAACCGAACATTTTTTACGAGTGCAATTAGTTTTACGCTTTTAAAAATACATCTAGCCCAGCGGCAACTCACTATGATTTTTTCGAATATAGATTAACATCATTATAGTGAGAAAAAGATTTAATAAACATTACAGTTTTTCAAAAATTCTGATGTCGTCCCGAAAAGCTGTACAGTCCCTAAAAAATTACCATAATTCATAGTAAATTTTGCTAAAGATACAGAAAAATTTACTGCGTACAATCAGCGGCACATTGCTCTATACAAGATAAAAGGATAATTTTCACAACACAGTTTCTTATTTCGTCCCTAAAACATTTTGCTCACTACTACTTGCAACTTGAAACGGTAACCATTTAACTCCGGGGAGTCTTAAATATAATTTCAAAAATAGAAAATAAAACTAGAGAAAATGAGCTTTCATTTGCTTTTTTAAGAATTAAAAAATGTTGATTCCTTCCAAAGTTATAAAAGTTTAAAATTGAGCATCGAAAATGCAATGTTTAATCCCTAAAATTAAACTGTTCGACTGCCAGCATATTTTGATGTACTTTCGATGCTCAATTTTAAACTTACATAACTTATGAAGGAATCAAGCTTTTAATTCTTGAAAAAGCAAATGAAAACTTATTTTCTCTAGTTTTATTTTCTATTTTTGAAATTATATTTAAGACTCCCCGGAGTTAAATGGTTACCGTTTCAAGAAGAGGTTTTTTTCAAGCCTTTTTTCAAAATAAAGCTAAAAAGGCGCAGAACTTCAGATTTTTTGAGCGTTAGGGTCTAATATTGAAGCTTTCTTTATATTTCTACATCCAAAAACATATCGCAAAGTTTGAGCCGAATCCGTGATCCGGAGTTCGCGGCCTCTCCTAGTCAGTGTACAGCTTTTCCACTAAAATCTACTATATAAATTGCTGTAACCTGTAAAGGATACCTTCAAATCCTCACGAACATCAAAAACTTAGAGCAAAGCTTAGAAATCCTCGCTTTACAGTAATTTCCCTCCTACAGTCCCGCTCCCAGAACCCGAGAATCCACCCGCGCGCACTCTCGTCATTTCACAAAAAGCGCCACTCTACCCACCTCACGCACACACACACACACACCTCTCCCCACTTTCTCGTATAGGTCGAGAGATCCCGAGAATAGCCGCGGGCTTGCTCCAGGTTGGCCGTCGGCGATTGGCTGGAGGTGCCGCTGGGCCTCGCAACCGGCTATATCGCCTCGGCGCGGATATTACGAGCGCGTGGCGCTCCGCGAAGCCTCAGTTTTCAGAGGGAGACGCCGAGTTGAGTAGACGCGGTCGTCCTATATACCTTTGCGCACCATCCCAAACGGAGTTCCGTTCAGTGCCGTGTTGTTGTGGGCAGAGCATAAGTGTGCGCGGGAGGACAGATAGAGGAAGATCGATCGAAGGTCGATTAGAGAGAGAGGGAGAGAGAGAGTATTGTTTTGTTGATAAGAGAGGTGTTCTAGAGCCAAGCCGCCGAGATGGTATGTTCTATTGATGATATTGTAAGTCGTCTACCTGCGGTAAAGGACAAAATTTTCTCTTCTCAGACGTGTTCTTTATTTCTTAATAATTTTTTTCTCAGCTCTCTATTATTCTATTTACATGTTCTCTGGCCTCTTCATCTCTTGTACTTATATATTCTCTTTTATCTCTGTTTAATACACGCTAATTCGCAACCCCTCTGTTCTTATATTATACGCACTTATTTCATTTTTCTCTCTTTGTTCTTGTTTTGCTCTATGTATCTGACTTCGCGGTGACAAAATTTTTAACGTAATGTACTTAACCGAGATAACTGGTAACATATTATACACCATATATATACCATTCGATGTATTCTAACGTGGACTTTTATTTTGTAATTTTTAATTGTTTCTAATTTTTACTGCGCACTGAGAGAGCGAGACGGAGCTACGACTGTCGGGCACAAGAGTCGATTTTCTAGCTGGTTTGACGATCTCGCGGACTTGCAAGTTCACTCTATAGTGATGTTGATATGGAGTGTTGATTTTATTATCGTGCCCCAAATTAAACTGTATTTTATTTATAACAAAAAGTACCGTGATTAATATTACAAATAAGGTTAAAATAAATTTGACTTTTTCACTGACTTATAAAGACTTCTTCCTCAAAACTCAAAGCCAACATATAATCGTTCCAATTTCACGACGGTTACGAACTTCAAAGCGCAAGCCGCGTAAGCTCTCTCGGCAACTTTGATTTATATATTATACGCAACTACATACCCTCACCCACTGCGCGCATCAGGATCACGTTTCCGCGATATTATTTTAACTCGAGAGATAGTCGCCCCCCATAAACCTATTTCTATATTAAAAGCCACACGCGCGCGCGCGCCCGCGCTGGAAGGAGGTTAACGATCGTCGCCCCGCCCGCTATATTTATAATCAATTATACATACATATAACCAGCCGCGCTGCACGGACAAATAAATAAACGCGGCTCTCTCTCTCTCAGTGCGCGCGTATCGAGGTGGATTAATGTATTAATAATGATAATGACAATGATGATGGCAATGATGCAACGACGAGCGTCGCGGCTCGCACTCTGTCCTTTCTGCTAACGACGTTTATAACGACGACCTTTTTTTCTCATTCAGAAATTTTCAAATATGTAATATACTGATACACATATATACATATAGATATAAAACAACACTGCGCGCCAACTATACGTGCCGTGGAACCGCGCGCGAGAGAAAAAGTAAACAAACGGGGGGTGGATTTTTTTCGCGGCTACGTGCGCGAGAACACAGTTATTCGTTTGTTCGCGGTGGTCGGATTGTGATTGGGTAACGCGGATACTTTGTATAGTCGACGTCGTCGATGATATTGCATGACAAAATTCGGATCTGAGTATACTGCATCACGTTGGCTGTAATTTATTCTCACGTTCTATATCTTTTATTTTTCTGAAAAATAATCTTTGGATATTCTCTCTGTTCTATATGTTGATTAAAATCTCTTTTCCAAATTTTCTTTCATTTTTAAAATTCACTTATGAATAATATTTATAGAATGCGCATGCACGAATTGTGTGAAATAAAAAAAAATTGCACTATACGTTTATATATGGACGATTTTTCTCTCTCAAATCTTAATCGAACTGACACAACTATATGATATTTTAATGAGGAATAATAATTTTATTAATACTACTGTTAAACACAATATTATATCATAACACATATACTGATGGTTACACTGTGACATTTGTATGTGGATGGAATGACAGGAAAATGCTAATCGTTTCTCTTTTTTTGTGTTCCATTATCTACAGGCTGATGAGCTGCCGCCAGAACAGATCGCTGGTGAGTTTATTACCGAGAAATAAAAATAATGTAATGAGTCGAGGACGTTCCATTACAAACTTGGTGATTGGTAATATATGAATTAGGGATACAATCAGTAAATGATAAAATACACATTATTAATTGTATAGACAGTAATTTATAAAAAAAAAACTTGAATTTTTCGTCACTGCAGTATTAGGAACACCACCAACACTGTTTTGCTGACTTAATTAAACCCGTATTCGTATGCGGAGAATCAAATAATTTTATTATAACACAAATATTAGACTGTTTCGAATGCATATTTCAGGGAATTAATTGAATCAATCATTAAATCAAGGAAATATTCAATCGATTCAATCCAATACTTTTGTTTCAATAAAATTATTTGATTGACCGTACCCAATTACGCGTCCAATTGAGTCAATTAAATTTTGTTCTCAGTGTAACTAAAGGACTGCTTGTCTATCATGACAACAATTCAAACAATAAAATTTTACACCGGGTTTCATTCTATAAATAAAGTAGCAAAGAATCGAATATCAGCATATCAACGATAGCTTAAGAATTCTCGCGTTCTCGATAAAAATATTTTTCGCCATCAACAATCGCATTCGCAATATAATTTCAACGCATTGAGTCTCCATTCTCCATAAAAAATGCCCCCCCTCTCTCTCTCTCTCTCTCTCTCTCTCTCCACACACACACACACACACACACACACACACACACACACACACACACACACACACACACATATATAAAATAAAAAAATAAAATTTGAAGGCACATCTTCGCGATAAGTTTTTTCTAGATTATAAAATATACGAAAAAACTCGCGAACATTAGAAAACGGTCTTGTGACACCGTTTTATAAAAAAATCCATTTTTCTTATGGAAATTTAACATGGAAAAAATGGACGAAAAGTAGTAAGCTTTTAAATGTGCCAAGAAATATTCCATACAAAAGCGATTAAAGTAGAAGAAAAGAGCTTTAATTTAAGCTAAAGATCGTTAAAATCGGTTGGTTTTGCGCAAAATTGCGTGCATTTGAAAATCGCGAAAAATTACCAAAAATGAGCGGTTTTTGCCGAATCCACGTAATTCAATCATTTTTGGTAATTTTTCGCGATTTTCAAATGCACGCAACTTTGCGCAGAACCGACAGATTTTAACGATCTTTAGCTTAAATTAAAGCTCTTTTCTTCTACTTTAATCGCTTTTTTGTGGAATATTTGTTGATACATTTAAAAGCTTACTATTGGCTCATCATCAGTCTGACTACTTTTTGTCCATTTTTCCATGTTAAATTTCCATAAGAAGAATGTATTTTTTTCTAAAACGGTGTCACAAGACCGTTGTGTAATGTTCACGAGTTTTTTCGTTTAATTATTAACCTATAGAATGAGAAGAAACTTGTCGTGAAGGTGTGCCTTCAAATTTTATTTTTTTATTTTTTTCAACCCTCAAAGTGTGGACAAATCTGGATTTCCTCATATAACTCTATATTCATCCTCAGTGCCTAATAAATCATCGAGCGCGAGAGAAAGCGCGCGCGTGGCCCGTTTTAACCGAAGTCTTCGGTTTTGACAGTTTAGCTCTCCCGCGCACAGCCGAATTCTGCGTCCTCCTAAGCGGGTCAGCCCTTTCTCTCTCTTCCTCTCTCTTTCTCAACGTGTACGCACTAAATTTAGCGAATGTCTCTGTCTCACTTGCACACTCGGCTTTCCGCGTCTGCCACCGCCGCCGAACCCCATTTACGCGTGTTCCGGAAGGGAGACAGAGAGAGAAAAGCTCGGTACTATCTTTAGTCCTGCACGCGCTTTCTCTCTCTCTCTCTCTCTCGCGGACTTTAAACCTACGCGCGTCTTATGTATGCATGTGTGTGTGTGTGTGTGTGTGTGTGTGTGTGTGTGTGTGTGTGTGTGTGTGTGTGTGTGTGTGTGTGCGCGTGTGTATGTGTGTGTGTGTGTGTGTGTGTGTGTGTGTGTGCGCGTGTCTTTTCCATTAGCGCCTCGAGAAAAAAGCGAGAGACAAAAAGGGAGTGAGTGAGTTTTATGTTTAGAGCCGAGACGAGACGAGCCGACGGGGAGCGTCTCGGCAATTAATAGATCGGAAAAATCGGCGCGGGAAAAGCTATACCGACGGCGACGATCGAGTTGGTCACGTACATGGTAGCGACGGCTTAAAAAGAACCGAGAAATCTGTATTTTAAAGCTTATTTGACAATCGAGGTATATTTATATATATATATATACATATATATACATACTTGTACATATATAAATATAGAGAGAATCAACAGTATTTCGCACGCGTGCAAAACATATATTAAAATATTGCGAGCGTGTCGAAATCCCGCGCGAAAACAGCTACAAATCGCGTGAGCTCGCGCGGGGCGTAGTCCGACAACATTTATACATGATGTATAAACTTACATCTCGCCGATGGTTTCTTTTTTAAAACCACTTAAACTTCGTTAAAAAGAAAATTGCCCGCTCTAGTGCGTACTTATATTTTTAGAGCCACCCATGGGTTAGGGGGGCAGTAGCGATAACTTTATATTTGACTTGTTTTTCGCGCCAAAAGCGGCTAGATCAACGGAAACATATCTATGTGTTTGTGTATGTGATGCGTGTGTGTATATATTTATATCCTCTCGGAGCAGAGGCACACGCTCGTGTGTGTGTATATACGGAGCTAAAAAGACACCGGACTCATTCAATCGCTGATAAATACAATCCTCGGCCTAAATTACCCGAGTAAGCGTTCATTGATCAGCGACCGGCGCATGTGGTTAACCTTAGGCTGTTACTGAGACCGGTGGTCCAATTCTGTCGACGACTCGTAACTCCTACATTTCAGGAGTTTCGAGGAAATCGATTGAGCGGCTGTCGCGTATTGAAGCGGGCATGCGGAGTGATAGGTGAAGAATTACAGGATTTACATCGAGAATTCGAGCTGAGACTGATATCGTCGCGCGGTACGAAGAAAAGTCAACTTTGAAGAGTCAGGCGAAGAAAAGCCAGTTTCTCACGAAAAAAGCCAAAGAACGGGCATATTTTTGGCTTTTCTTTCGCGCGTAACTGGCTTTTCTTCGTACTGTGCGACGATATATGGATTCGTTGATTTGCTAGAATGCAGCAAAATTATGAATTTTGGATGATAACATGATTTAGGTCCTTATTTTTGTGGGAAAATCAATCTTTAGTTTATTCGCTTATGACGAACAAACTAGTGATTATCCAAGCATTACATTTTTATAGGCATTACAACAACGAATTATCTTTAATAGGTATTCCAAGCATTGATTTCGAAGTACTACCATTTAATTAACCAATCAACCATCTTCTTTCACTGCCATATCGAATCCTCGCGACTTTCCTTCCAACTCCACCATTCATTCATCACATCTAACTTTCCACTGAAAAGCTCCCACTTCTATTTTAAGACAACACCACCCGCTATCCCCAGCTAGCTCGCTCGCTATCACTGCGCGCGAGAAAAGAAAAATCAGAGCTCGCGCATGACCGAAATAAACAACGCGCACCGTCAACTTATTAATAACCTCTCTCTCTTTCTCGGGACGAGAAAAAGCTTCGGCTGATATAACCAGTTTCAATTTTCGAAAACAGAAGAAAAAAATTGGAGAAAGTGCCGCGGCGCGTGGGCGCCTCCGGGGGGAGTTTATTTACGTTTGATTTAATCGCGCTCCCGCCTTTGCTGACTAAGTATAGCGAGGCGGCGAGAAAGAGAGAGAAAGAGAACGAAAGCGCGCATGGATATCGAATGACAAAATCATGAGCCGCGGCGAGGATCGAAGAAAAAAGTGTTGGTGGGCGTGAGACCGAGACGAATGAAATTCTCTTGGTCTTTGTTAACATTTCGAATTTCTTATTTGTAAATGCGATATATATACCTGTCAGAAATGCAGTGCGTTACTGTACCTGCAAAATTATCGCTCTGCTAAACGACCGGAGAAAAATAGCTCGCGAATGACAACAATGCCAGCGCGGGACAATGGGACGAGACTTTACAATCCATCTTGGCGAAAAATCACTAAACGAGCGCAATAACATTTGGCAAAATGCAATGACAGCTCTTGTACCTATATATACTGCGCGCAGCTTAACGACCGTCTGGCATAACTCGACCGTTATCTACTTAAACGCCACGGCTGTTATTACTTCCCCCCACCCCCGTGACGAGCAATATTACCTAGAATAAATTGCCTGTACATCTCGCTCTTTCGACATTTCTTCTTCCAGATTGATATTGTACGCCGCGCGCATTCCTCCCCGAGATTTGCCGAAGTAAATAAGTATACACCGGTAAATTATATAAATAGAGCCGCGTTCGCGCGTACCGCGAGCTCCTGCCTCTGCGCCTATTCTCGGCACTCTTCCTCCAAAAGAGAGTGAGAGCCTCGCCCTCCAATTCGGCACCAATTTAACTCTCGCGCGGGCGCAAGTGCGCGTGAAACGAGCCGCGTTATCTCGCCCATGAGACAAAGTATTCTCGCACGTGTGCGAGCGCGCTAGAGATGCGATTCACCCGTGTCCTGCCGAAATAAATGTACAAACGGCTGCCGGCTCGCTTTTCGAATGCAGCCAAATAGGAATTCGGGAATAACGGTCCACGAGACAGAGTGAGAGAGTGAGTGAGAGTAGCGTGAGGTATTAATAGGAAGGTAAACAATGGGTCGAGTTTCGCCGTTAGACTAGAATGCGTAATGCTCGTATATATAGTTTATAAAAGTAATTGGGGAGAGTCTACCTTCGAATTTCGAAATATTTCGACGATCGTTGGGATATCGTGTGGCTGGTATTCGGGGAAGAGAAGAAATCTCTGTATGCTGCTTGCAAGCTCATGATGGTTAGAGTAGGATACGCCCAATTAATGAATTAAGATAGAGATGTATGCAGATAAGCCTGTGCTTTATAATTAACTATAAAGACAATATTAATTCTTTTTGAGCTACGAAAAAGCTTCATTGCCTATGACTACCCACGATTTATACTTCTAGACATTTCATTATCCCGCATACCCCGTTTCTCTTTAATTTTTTTTTTTGCGATTTAAACATATACCACACCTCTCCCAACTCAAATCATCAAACATTAATAATCCTTCTCCATGTGCACGACTCATCCCCATCGCATACCGCAACCTCATCTCGCACACATACGCAGACGCCAACCGATAAATAATACACTTTGCGCTCGACTGTCGGGCTCTGCTGTGCATCGTAGAACAGGCGGAGGGGAAAAAAAGGAGGCGCACGCAACTCTCTCGCGGCCGAGCCAAATAAGCTTCGCGCCAGAATCTCTCTCTCTCTCTCTCTCTCTCTCTCTCTCTCTCTCTCTCTCTCGCGCGCGCGCGCGCGTATATACACAGACGAACGGACGGAAGGGCATTAACATTGGGAGGGGATCTAAATTCGACACCGCGCTAGCGGCAGTGCGGCAATGCGAACGCGCGAAACTGACTACGCCCGCCCGCGCGCAAGAGAGAGAGAGATTAAATATGCTATTTTACGCGAGGGCGGGTGCTGGGAAATGGGTATGTGCCGAAAAATTTGCGGGCGAGGCTGAGGGGAGTGAAAGAGAGAGAGAGAGAGAGAGAGAGAGAGAGATATTTTCATAGAGGAAGTTTTCCCTCTTCTCCGGTTTATGTATTTTTTCATGGTCGAAATGAGATGAAATTGTGGATGGTGAGTGTTGGAGGTTGAAAAGTTATAAGCCGGACTGTAAAGGTGCAAGTTTATCTGGGAAAGCATGTTGATCGTTCTTGGGAAAGATGATGCGTTGTTAAGAACGATCAACGTACAGTAAGATAGGTAGATGAATATTATACGTTCATAACGTTAAACATTATCAGAAGAAATATATCGAAGAAGGATTTAAACGTACATTCTTTTTTCACCTCACAAGCATTTTTCCCGCGAAAACTTATCTTTTTATCCGTCGCTAAAACATTGATTAGATTAGTTTCAGTAAAGTTGAATAAATTAAACCTATCAATAATCAATAAAGTTTGAAAAAAGTAACGAACGTCACTCGGCTCGAGAATATTGCACTGCGTGCAGAGAAATCTATTTATTTGTTGTTCCGTTTCAGTCCTGCGCAAGGCATTCGACAGCTTCGACAGGGAAAAGAGCGGCAGCATCCCCACCGACATGGTGGCCGACATCCTCCGACTCATGGGTCAGCCCTTCAACAAGAAGATCCTCGACGAGCTGATCGAGGAGGTCGATGCTGACAGTAAGTTTGGCTTTGTTTCATTTTATTATAGGTGTGCAGCTAGATACAGTAGTTACAGTTAGATAGTTATGGGTAACCGGTTGGTCTAAAACTGAGTTGATCATCAGCTAGTTGAGAATATTCTGGTATAGTCATATGAGAAAATAGATAGTCAAATGATATCGGAATATAGGGAACTATAGATATCATACGCTCGATAGGCAGCTGATATAAAGCGTTAATTATTTAGTGGAGTACTTGACAATATCTTAACACATAGAATGCCAGCTTCGTTTTAGTTGATTCTAGCTGGAATCTAAGTAAAATTAAAAATGGGAAACTGTAGCTCTTTCTTGAATGTAATTCGACTCCACCATCAGAAGTAACTGTATTTAGCATTCCAGATAAACATCTAAATGAAAAACTGAATGTAAATACATTACTTGAGATTTCAGATGGATGTCCAACATGAATATCATATAATATCTAAAAAAATCATCAAATGACATCAAAAAGTGCATCAAAATATGCCGGCAGTCGAACAGTTTAATTTTAGGGATTAAACAATGCATTTTTGATGCTCTATTTTAAACTTTCATAACTTTGGAAGGAATCAACATTTTTTAATTCTTAAAAAAGCAAATGAAAGCTCATTTTCTCTAGTTTCATTTTCTATTTCTGAAATTATATTTAAGACTCCCCGGAGTTAAATGGTACCGTTACAAGAAGAGGTTTTTTTCAAGCCTTTTTTCAAAATAAAGCTAAAAAGGCGCAGAACTTCAGTTTTTTTGAGCGTTAGGGTCTAATATTGAAGCTTTCTTTATATTTCTACATCCAAAAACATACCGCAAAGTTTGAGCCGAATCCGTGATCCGGAGTTCGCGGCCTCTCCTAGTGAGATTTAAATATATATTTTCATAATGGCAACGTAAGAGAACTATATCGTTCTCAGGCTCTATTCTTCATATTGATACAATTCCGAAATTATAAAATTTATAATGTATTTCGAATTTTTATTTATAGTATCTCAGATATCTATTTAAAACCACTTGATGTAGTATTGTCAGCGATTGTTTTCAAACATTATTGCCAAATATTCAGTTAGATAACCAACTCTAAACTTTCTGTCTTGCCCCAACTTTATACCCACATCTTAATGCTTTTGTTCATTTAATAATACAGTTGGCTTTTGGCTCGAAAGCAATAATCCACCTAACTTTTGCAAAACTTTAGACAGACTCCACAACAAAGTCTCAAAATTATTTTTGCACCATTTAAACTAAAATATTCGACTCGAAATACAATACCATGTAATCGTTGCACATCGTTATTCAAGATTTGCCCATATTTTGCAACCTACGCGTGTAGACTATCGTTCGTTATTACAGAGGCGTAACTGTCTTCTCGCTAGATTAAACTCGCGAAAGCCTTAAGCGAGTATATTTCATTACTGCAATGCCCCCGAGTCAGTGTAATTGATGGCACGTTGTTTACCGAACAGAATCGGGCCGTCTCGAGTTCGAGGAGTTCGTGACGCTCGCTGCCAAATTCATTGTTGAGGAGGACGCCGAGGCCCTCGAGAAGGAGCTCCGCGAGGCTTTCAGACTTTACGACAAAGAAGGTAACGAATATAGATAATCTGCTTGTGTATAAAGAGTACATTAAAGTTGGCTACGAATCTGATTTTTAAAGCTGCAGAAGACTATGCCAACTTTCTTGCAAGACTCCATTTTGTAACAAATAATTCGTAATTCAACTTTTGATTTTCTCTTTAAATTTCTATTGCAACTGTAGGGAATGTTTAGAATCACTTAGCATGATTATTTAGCGTAAGAAATGACATTTTGCGAAATATTTGCTACATACTTTCGGGACAGATTTTGGTCTTAGTAATTTTTATACTAACAAGTTTTACGATATTTAAAAAATCAGGAACTAAATAAATTTTGTTATTATGGAAAGACTTTTATGTTATGTTTTGTACTATAAATTTAATATTTTAGCGTAGAAAATATAAAAATGAAGTATTGAATATTTATATAGAATATAAAACTTTTATATTTTTTTACAACATATTTACATTGTCATATCAAATATTTGAAGAAAATATTTTTTATTAAATTATCAATATATTTCGTCTATACCTCAAAAACCTAGATTTTTAAAATTTCGCATAACCCATATACTTTGCAACCTTCCCTCCTACAGATCACCCTTCAGCACACTAATCTACCGAAAACCTCGTGATAAATTGCTTTTTATCCACATTTTCCCATGCCAAATCAATATATCACGAGAATGATCGATCTCTGGTCCTCTGTCTTTTCCACACAGGAAACGGATACATCCCAACCTCGTGCCTGCGCGAGATCCTCAGGGAACTCGACGACCAGCTGACGGACGAGGAGCTCGACATCATGATCGAGGAGATCGACTCCGACGGATCTGGCACCGTTGACTTCGACGGTAAGTCGTGGCGCAGTGCGCCAATAATTATTTTATCGCGCATGTCACCCAGAATAATTGACTGGTTTAGATTTAAAAAAAGATGTAGTATTAAGTACGTTTGTTGAAATTTATAAAAATGCTACTAAAAGCATTTAACGTGTATTTATCTGCAGTTTCGTAGTAATTTTTTCAATCCAAAATCCAATTTAATATAGCAGGCCTAAAACGATAACCAAAGTCATTCATAACATGTAAAATATCATCGACAAAGTTTTATATGCTAAATTAATTTAAAGGCATTTAAAGTACTCAATTAAAATTATTATAATTTTCATTTTAAATAAAAAAAAAAAAAAAAATACATCCAACTGTATTCGAACCAGAATCTGCAAATTAGAGAGCAAAAGTTTATTCAATGAGCTAATCAGCAGCTCGGTATACCTTGACAAAGAAGTCTTTATGTACTCACGTGGTAATGTGGTATACACAAGAATCGACCGCCACGCCATCTGCCTCTTGTAGTGCAAACTAGACCCCGGGATAACATAACGCCGATAACACATAATTACAGTTCTCTACCATATCATCATCAAATGAATGAAAGTCTTAAGGGGGTGCCATATCCGTATCATTGCCGACCGAGCAATTGGCACAGTTTCAAGCTTATTAAAAATGAAATACATAAAATCACAAAAAATCAAGAGAACACTTCGCTGCAGTTTTGAACAATCTATCACCCAGTACAAATTTGAAGTCGAAATATCAAGTGGTTTTTGCAAAAACTTTGAAAGAAACCGAATTTTGTTTTGTTCAAAGTTTTTGCAAAAACCACTTTATATTTCGACTTCAAACTTGTACTGGGTGATACATCATTCAAAACTGCAGCGAAGTGTTCTCTTGATTTTTTGTGATTTTATGTATTTCATTTTTAATAAGCTTGAAACTGTGCCAATTACTCGGTCGGTAATGGTAGGACTATGGCACCCCGTTAAATCTTCATAACAATTGAATTAGGAGTTGACATAAATATTTCTGAAAATTAGAGAAATTTAATTAATGAAAAAAATATATTAATGAATTATGTATATGGGTAACTTCATGTCAAGTGTACAGGTCAACATTTTAAAATTGCTCAAATTTTTTATACTAGTTCCAAATTAGCCCCAAAAGACAACTCTAGAGTTTTGATGGGAAAAAGTTTCCAAATTGTAAGTAGAATTGCTCATAATTTTTCCAGATCGATGCCAATTATTTTGCTAATTTATACTTAAAAGAACATCATTCAAAACATGCTTAAGGGGATGTGAGTACCGACGTTATTTTTCAAACGAGCATAACTCACGCAAATATCAATAGAATTATCCAGAAAAAATCTGCACATAGCGTTTGCGTGTACGGAGCGCTTGACAGACGTCTTTTTCCAAAAAAATTATGAGAATTTATTTAATTAAATAAAAACCGTACTGTTGGTAAGTAGGAATCTACAATTGACCTACTTTTCAAACGAGCATAACTCACGCAAATATCAATAGAATTATACAGAAAAAAGTCTGCATATAGTGTTTGCGTGTATGGAGCGCTTGACAGCCGTCTTTTTTCAAATAAATGTTTGAATGTTGGTTTAAAAAAATATTGAAATTAGGGTTGCACATCCCCTTAAGGCGAATGCGACGGTATCAATATCCCTCACCAAAGGCTAAAAAATTTGTAAAAAAGGTTACCTTTAAAATACGACCTTGATGAAGATGGAAATAGATCACAGAAAAAAGTTGCGAGCAATTAAAAATGTCAAAACAGTGAAAAATACTATTATAGTACTATAACAGTTTGGAACTAGTAAAAAAATTTTGAGCAATTTTAAAATTTTGACCTGTCACACTTGACATGAAGTTACCCATATAATAAATTGAAATATAAATAAATAATACTAGACTTTGTAAACACAATTTTTAACAATTTATAAATCTAACAAAGTTAAACAATTTTTTTTACAAATAATTATATATAAAAAAAATTAAAAACTCTTAGTAAAAGTGTCACGGGGCTTTCTGTCGGCGATCAGGCAACATGATGGAAGACGACAACTCAGCAAAAGAATAACTAGTTCACGATGCACTCGGTATGCCATCTCGACGTTAGCTCCGTGGTTTCAGCGCGAGACTAGAAATTTCGGGTTTGTCGGTTCTCCATTCTTTCATGTAATATAAAAGCTATTTTTATAATCACGTTCAGATATAACAAAATTATTCACGCGTAAAAAATAAATTGATATAAAAATATAATAAAACTAATCGACTCGTATGCGGTTACACGAAATAATAAAAAAAAGAGATAAATCTTTCAATTAATACTTTGAACAAGTCTTTAAAGAACTGGATAAAACGTCCAAACTTCGATGTGACCAGGGGCACTTTTCTTCAGAACAACCCGAATTCGGGTACAATCAGTGGTGCGCTTCTCGCCGAAACTTACCTGACGTCCGATGATGTTACCGCATTCATATTCATATACAAAGCATTCTGAATCCTCGTCATTCGCCATGGGGCTGTTCCCCCGTTCGACCATATCGTCGATGTTATCCAACAACGTGGCTGTCACTGATAAATTAATAGTTTGCTCGTAGGGCTCGTAGAAGGAGCTCGAGATAATGTCGTTACGGATCTGCTCGAGAGTTCTGATGCCGCGTTTCATTTCGTTGTACACTTTCTGATGCTCCTCGGCGACGAGTGCCTCTTCGTTTTTGCCGGTGTGGCGTTTGCATGCATGCTCGAATCGACGGAAGTCGAATTCCTTTGCCATCTCGACAATGGAATGCCGAGTGACCAGGAGACGCATGATTTATAATTGTTCTATTCACTTGATCACTATATTAAATACTAAATAAAAAAAAGTCGTAGTCGTCGGGATTCGAACCTGATAGCTCGGATTACTGTGCGTATACTCTGCCCACTCAGCTATGGAGTGGGTGACGTCATAGTGCATAAACATGCATATAACGTTAGAAGTTCTATGAATCATCCTTGGCGATAAGGTAATAATTGAGGAGCTGGAAATGAAAAGTATTTCGCCGGAGAAGTATTGTCCAACGCGCTAAATTAGAATTATGAGGAAAACTCATTTTTTAAAGTACAGACTCGTAGAGAATTGAAATGCGCATTTTACTGTAAAGAAATACAATTTTTATCTTTATTAGTTTTATTAAAAATCCCAATAAACCCGATTTTTTTTTTAAAAAACAAATTTCATGAAATTTTCTGTTCAACTCGCCAGACCTCCGTTCAGATCAAATACTTCTTTCAGAAATTTTTACACAATAAACTTTGGGGTACTCTACGCATTATAAGCTCTCGTGGAATAATAAAGATTGTTATTGAACAAAATGCCGAATTTTAGAAATTATGTTTTCGAAATTACAAACCTGTATTTTCAAATGAAAATGTTGTGTTACGAATTTTTAAATTTGGTGATTCGATATTATAATATTCCTTAAGATATAAAGAAGTTTTCTTAGAAATTTCAGCTTTCTATCTATTGTTGTTAAAAAGTTGTATTATTTCTCGTGAGTGTCTAGCCTCACGTCTGTCCGGTGCGCGACGTTCAACAGTATTTATCCAAAAATGCGAAGTAGAACATTTCAGCATAACAACACATAGAGAGGTGAAATTTTCCAAAAAATTTCCTAGACCTTAAGAAATATTGTAGGGCCAATCGAGACGCGAAATTTGAAAATTCGTAACACAACTTTTACATTTGAAAATACAGGTTTATAATTTCCAAAACAAAATTTCCAAAATTCGCCACTTTGTTCAATAACTAACTTTATTATACCACGAGGGCTTATATAACCCGTGAAATACCTCAAAGTTTATTGTTTAAAAATTTCTGAAAGAAATGTTTAATCTGAACGAAGTTCTGGCGAGTTAAACAGAAAATTTCATGAATTTTTTTTCATTCTTCACGAAAAAATGAGCATTTCAATTCTCTACATGCCTTTACTTTACGAAATGAATTATGTTTAAAATTAAAATTCAGCTGTTGGACAAATTTCTTATCGATACAGATTTCTATTCCACTAATCTGGATACCAATTTCGTCCCGGCATCATCACACAATATTAAATTTAACTTATAAAGCTGGAATTTGTTTAATTGCTTATTCGTCTTGCTATTTATAAACAAATGAAATACCGCTAAACTCATGGGTATAATTTCCCATATAATATAGAAGTCGACCAATGAAACTCGAATTAGGAAATTTCAAGTAGCCCGTAAAAATTGAAAGAAATTATTATCTTTTTCTGACAGATAAAATTTATGCAATTATTTTCATACTTTTTGTAACGTATGTCAAAGATGCGTGTCGACTGTCGTTTCCAAGATTTTTGTGTATGCGTATCTCGCTACGAGCCCTTTTGTGCTCCTAATTTTTATATGTCACAGATTAATGTATAATTGGTTTGAGATCAAATGAGGGGCCGGAAAGAGAAAGGGAACATACCGAGATCCCGCTGGAAAAGTATTGTCCGACGAGATGAATCTGATTTTTTAGCAAATCTCATGTTTTAAGGTACTGGCGTGTAGACAATTGAATTGCGCATTTTTCTGTGCAAAAATCAAATTTTTATCTTTCTTAGTTTTTTTTATTAACCCCAATTAACTGTCATTTTTCCGAAAAAAAAATTTAATGAAATTTTCACTTCGACTCGTTAGAACTTCGTTCATGTTCATTATTCCTTTGCGAAATTTAGACACAAATATCATTTAAGGTATTCCACGTGTTGTAAGCCTTAGCGGAATATTATATATTATCATAGAACAAAATGGCGAATTTCAGAAGATATTTTCCCGTAATTTGGAACCTGTATTTTCAAATTAAAAAGTTGTATTACGAATTTTTAAATTTGGTGATTCGATTAAAACTATAATATTCCTTAAGATATAAAGAAATTTTTTCTTACATATATTTTCCAATAAAAAAAACTTTCTAACTTTTTTTCTTACGCTTCTTAATATCGTGTTCATATTTGTTTAGTTATATGAAGCTGTAACTTATTTAATTCATTAGTTTTTACGTTGAAATAAAAGCGTTGCTTCCTCCTAGAGGAAGCTTGTTTTAAACGCATTCTGAAAATATTAACAGAAAAAAATACTTAATGACCTTCACCAACACATTTAGGTACCTAAAAAGCACAATATTAAAAAGCGTAAGAAAAAATAAAAGTTAGAAACCTTTTTCTATCAGAAAATAAATCTATAGTCTCTCCGAAAAATGCCGCAATTTTTTTAGCAACGATACATAGAGAGCTGAAACTTTTCAAAAAACTTCTTGAAGTCTTGAGGAATATTTTAGTTTCAATTGAATTCGGAAATTCGAAAATTCGTAACACAACTTTTAACTTGAAAATACAAGTTTCGGGAAAATATCTTCTAAAATTAGACATTTTGTTCTACAATAATATTTAATATTCCGCTAAGGCTTATAACACGCGGAAAACCTTAAAGTTTATTGTGTCCAAATTTCGCAAAGGAATAATGAATATGAACGAAGTTCTAGCGAGTCGAAGTGAAAATTTCGTTAAAATATTTTTTTCGGAAAAATGACAGTTTATTGGAGTTAATAAAAAAACTAAGAAAGATAAAAATTTGCTTGTTGCACAGAAAAATGCGCAATTCAATTTTCTACACGCATGTACTTTAAAACATGAGATTTGCTAAAACATCAGATTCATCTCGTCAGACAATGCTTCTCCAGCGGAATCTCGTTATGTCCTCTTTCTTTTTCCGACCGCTCAAATGCTTTGGTTTATATATAAACATAAATATGACTGTTATCTCATACACGTTTTCATTAATAAATCAACGCATTCTTCTTCCAGAATTCATGGAGATGATGACCGGAGAATAAATCCTCGATATCGCGCTGCTCGAGCTTTTGACAAAGAGACGTAAGGGGAAGGAACGCCAGAACCGAAACCAGGAACAATAAGAAAAAAAAAAAGAAACAACACGCAAACATACATGCATAAAAATAAATACACACACCCACGTTTGTTAAAACGAAGGAGAGAGAGAGAAATACATATACATATGCAGCTGTTCGTAGTTCCTCGGACATAAAGCA
The DNA here is from genome assembly GCA_036365515.1 of Torymus aiolomorphi. Classification (NCBI taxonomy): domain Eukaryota; kingdom Metazoa; phylum Arthropoda; class Insecta; order Hymenoptera; family Torymidae; genus Torymus; species Torymus aiolomorphi. Next base: position 44,654,663 of record CM070873.1, on the reverse strand, counting down.
CTTTTGCAGAGGCTCGAAACGCACGCCATCTAACACGCGCTAGCGCTAGCGTACGCGCGCATACATCACGTACACCTATACAAGAAGCACGGCGATGGCCAGATTCTAATTTTACGCAAGGCGCGCGAACGGAGGCGCCGACCAATTCGCCGAGAGAGAAAGAGAGAGAGAGAGAGAGAAAGAGAGAGAGAGAGAGAGAAAGAGAGAGAAAGAGAGCGAGAAAGAGAGAGAGAAAGAGAGAGGCTCAACTTTCATACCTTTGGCTACTGTTTCTGCTATTACTATTACTATCTACTATTACAACTACTATATGAACATATATTTATATAGATCAATTCTCTGTGCTATCGAGCAAAATATGCAAAACGGAAAAAACAGTCTGTACCATGCCGTTACTTTCTCATGCGGTGCCTGCTGAATACTTTTTTTTTTCATGGACAGCATTTATTTGTTGTTAATAAAAATCTGTAAAAATCTACCAAAAATTATTTGTTTTCTCCATAATGCGTACAACACATTTCACGAGACATGCGTCGATATATTCGAATTCTGCTTCTCTTGGCATTGTCGTTTTCTATATATAAATAAATGTAGGCAGAGATAGGCAAAACAGCTAGTACATATGATGATACTTATATTTTCTTTACTAACGCTGCGCCGTATACGTATAGTTTTACTATGCTCTATTGATTTAGATTTAACTTTTTTTAAGATAAATAAATGGTAAATTATATAATTTAATAGTAAATAAAAGTATATATATATCACCTAAGCTTAACTATGTTTTCTTTTATATAATACATTTTGTGTAATCTTGAGAGAACGTTGGTGCCATTATATATATATATATTTTACAGACAATAAATCATTACTATTTTATGTTGTTATTCGTCTTGAAAAATAATCTTTATCATTTTAAATTCATAATGAATTGAATATCAGCAGTGACAAAAATCGTTAGCAAAAATAAAAATTAAAAAAAAAAAAATACAATTTGGAATTGCTCCCAATCTGTTTACAGAGCTCATATAAATAATGTAGAGAGTATGCTGTGTTCTCTTATTCTCGATGGTTTGACATATTATGTATCTGCATCTAATTTAGTATTTATATACCTTATAGGTTTTAAGTATCGTATAGAGATAATCATACTCCGAAGTTCTCTTTCTGGTTTGTCTTACTACTACGGTATGTATAAGATACTAAAGTTCAAATATCAAATAAAAAATAAAATAATTTAAAATAAGGTTAAACGGTTCAAACTCTGGGATATGTTTTTAGATATGAAATGTTGGTACTTCACGCACTGTTTGGCCAAAATTAAACAAATCATGTTCAGAGGTGCATTGTGCAAACAAGTATGCAAAGTTGCCGATTCTCGTAATAGTTACATACGATTTCCAGTCATAAGACAAATAAAAATAAAAAAATTTTAATGCTAAATTGTTATGAAATTTGTTTAAAAAAATGATTTTAAAAGAGTTAATAAAATTATACCACTCAAATTGAGATTGTATCAACAAGTAAACTACAGAGAATAGCAGGATTTGTTCGTTACATTTTATTTGAATATATAATTATGCGGTAATATAAGCACCTTGTAAGGAAGCATCAGATTTAATTCATAGACTTGTAAGTTTACGAATTCTTTTATTTTATAATGATTTTTTTTTTTTTTTTTTTCCGAGGTACTAGGTGAATCTTCCGGGGCGCCCGTCCTTGCTTTGGAGGTGGAGCAAGAAGGGAGGCCCACTAAGACCATCACGGAGTAGCGGACTCCGTGGTGTGAGGGATTTCTACCCCCTAAACACCCAAAACCTATCCCTACGGCAGCCTCGACCCGGAACCGCTTTCGCATTACTTCAGGTCGGGCCGCAGCCCTACCGCCCTCGAGGGTGTCATCCGTCCTTCCTACGTTCTTTCTTTCTACGATGCCCTATCTAATCTATTAAGCATCCGTCTCGTTTTTTCGCGCGCAGTACCCCTTCGATGAAGGTATTTATCGCGTCCCATCGGTCTTTCCCTGAAAGCATGCAGTCGATCACCACGTCAGGCGAGAGTCGCCCTACCATCACCTCCAATCGTTGTCTTTCTGCAGCCCACCTATTACATGCGAAAAAGGTGTGTTCCGCGTCATCCCTCTCGTGCCCGCAGTATTTACATTTAGGCGTATTTATTTTACCTAATTTAAATAGGTAATATCGAAAGTATCCATGTCCTGTCAGGAACTGCGTAAGGTAAAAGTTAACCCCCCCGTACTTCCGTCCCAGCCACCTCGTTATGTCTTGAATCAATAGGTAGCTCCATCTACCCTTCGACCCCACCCTCCACCTAATTTTTATAATGATTATTATTACTATTATTATTATTACTATTATATACTAGGAGTGCTTACCCACTGGAACCAAAAGAAATTGAGTATATTGATATCAGTCCTGACAGCAGCAAACATGGTATACCAAATAGTAAAATCAGTATAGATTTAAGAGGGTATGGTACTCATGTACTCTATTTTACCGGCAAACACGGTAAATTCTATATTATTAAAATAAATATATCGAATTACGTCTTATAAAGAGATATTTGCCCTGCGCAATGTAATAATCTACCAGCCTACGCAGTTTTGAGCTCAAATGTCAAAGGCACCCTAAAAAATTTTACGAACAAAAATAACCGAAATTTCGTTCGCAACATTTTTTAGGATGCCGTTGATATTTGGGCTCAAAATTGCGCAGGCTGGTAGATTATTACATTGCACAGAGCAACTATCTTTTTATAAGATGTAATTCGATATATTTATTTTAATAATATAGAATTTGCCGAGTTCTGCCGGTAAAACAGAGTGCATGAGTACCACACCCCCTTAATAAAAACAGAAAAGGTCGAAGTAGCAGCATTGAGGAAAATGATTGTAGTTAATTTTGATTCGCTTAGCACTACAAGTAACTTAAATATGTGTATGATAATTAACATAACGTTATAGTATATTACGCACCATGGGAGGAAAAAACTTGGACAGTCCACAGCGCGTGTAAATTGCCATCCGAGCCGAAGGCGAGGGTGGCAAACACGAGCTGGGGGCTGGCCAATTTTACTCCCGTGGTGCGTATACTATTTTTCCTCACATCGAGGCCGAAAATGCCATATTTCCGTTTCGGAGCCGGGCGGGAATGAGGCGCTTTCGGCCCGGTGTGAGGAAAAATACTTTTAAATGTTTTTCGTAAGTTTTTATGATTTTTGTTACCTGCGCAATTTTAATCTCTTTAGGAGATTATTTTGCTACATACTTAAAGTATAAAAGTATACATATTAAACTGTATGTAATACAGGTATCAACAACACCTTCTTTAGAATAGCCTTGAAGTTTAGACTTTTGTTAAAGAGTGATTTAAAGGCTGAATCTTTCGGACTTATATACTCTTGGCGTTTCAATGTGTTTAGGGATGCGCCGATCGATTTCACTAGCATGGTCAACCAAAGTGGGTACCATGGCTGCGACGGCCAGTACGGTGCGACTAAGATACCTTCTGCTTGGTCATTTTTTATTTTCTGAAGAACCATTAAAATTAAGGCGAATGGTGGGAACGCACAGAATTTATACCCAACCCAGCGCAAAGTAAAGGCATCTATACAAAGAGCTTCGGGATCTGACTGCCATGAGCAATATATATATATATATATATATATATATATATATATATATATATATATATATATATATATATATATATATATATATATATATATATATATATATATATATATATATATATATGTTATTTCCGGGACGCGCTGTTTTTTCCGGGACGTCCCGGAAATTTTTCTGTACGTAAGCGTTATTTCTGGGACGCGTCTAGAGTCAATAATCCCAGGGATATTATTTCTTTAGTCACGCGCTTATATAGGGAACTCTGAAGAGATAAACTATAGGACCCTGTAGATTACCAGAAATAACGTGTATAGGTCTATATGAAATATATATATATATATATATAAAACAGTTATTTCTGGTAACAAATTTGGTATATAAGCGTTATTTCCGGAACCCGCTCGTTATTTCCGGGACTTACCGGACTTACGGGACTTACAGTTTAAAACAGTTTAAAACAGTTTAAAACAGTTTAAAACAGTTTAAAACAGTTTAAAACAGTATAAAACAGTATAAAACAGTATAAAACAGTATATATATATATATATATATATATATATATATATATATATATATATAAAAAACATTTCTTATTACAGTTTGATGCAAATAAATCAATATGTATAGGTCCAAACTCTTCTACGATAGTGTTAAATTCTCCGGGAGCCAGTTCCCACTCAATGTCTATATTATTTATTCTGGATGCGCCGTCAGATAACACGTTGTCTTTAGACTCGATGTAGGAAGCAAAAATCCAAAGGTTACGTTGTTCACAAAATTGCCAAATTCTTTTCGTAATTTTATTCAGTCTCGGATATACACCACCCATTTTATTTATAAAATATACCGCGGTAGTGTTGTCGATTCTTAATAGAATCTCGCAATTAACTTTCTCAAACGCGAAATGGGATTTAATTTCTATTCTTTGATCAATGTAAGTTTTGGGCTTCTACAAAACGCGAAAATTTTAAAAGGTAAATATTATTTATTATTTCTCAAACTAATTTCGATATAGTTACAAACTTTAAAATTAACTGAATCTCTCATAAATTATTGCTCAAGTTTTTGAATACTTTTTCTAAGATTGCCATCATTTTAACATTAACGTTAATTTAATTATTTTTAGGTCTTGAAGCAAAACTATACTCTCCAGTTCTCCAGTGATCATTGACACACTTATATAAAGTACTCTATTAAACATGTAGGGCTTTAATATTTAGTTTATTATTAACAATGAATTCATTATACAGACACATGAGAATTTGGATTTTCAAGAAAGTTAAAGAGTTCCACTAAGATATAGTAATCTAATGTTTGTATATTCAACCCTTTTTAACTGAACCAAATTTGCAACAAATGTCATGACTGTACTTCTTTATAATTAATAGCTACAAAGAACTTTTGATGATAACTTTTTCAATTTTTTTATTTGTTTATATTGACATTTAGCGTAAATTCTGTACAACAAATGCATTTCTTCTAGTAAACTAAATATTATTCAAACTGATTGATCAAACTTTTTTCAGCTGAGGTTTTCATTCAGTGTATTTTAACATTTCTTTAAATTAAATTCTGCAATTATTTTCTATTTTTCATTGAAAACTTTCTAAACTCAATGAACATTGTAAGCTGGAGGATAATCTTTCTGTGGCTATTAATAATTGATTTTTAACGGATCATTGGTTTAATATTAATTTTTGATTATGCTACAATAACTACTGCCTCTTATTGGAAATCTATAAAATGTTACAAAATATCAAAAAAAGTCAAACTTATCTGGCAAACTGCATTTTATTGATAATTAATTAGGACACACGATTTACAATAATATTTTGATTAATGCTATTTAAGAAACTATTGAAAGAAGATAATATAAAGACTTCTGCAAAAAACTGTTTTATGTATGCCACTTATATGTACAAACACTGAAGACTACTCCAGCTGACACTGGTTGCGTTTGATCGAAAGAAACATTTCCTACCATTGTACCCCTATCGTACTCTTAGCGTGCTCCATCCACTGTTAATACTGTGATCACATCTTAATGCACGTATATATTTACAATCTATACCAATCAACGTGCATTAAGATATCATCACAGGAGATGCAGCACGATCTGAGTGCACGATAGGTGTACAATGGTAGGAAACGTTTCGTTCAGTCGAACGCTCCCACTGTCAAGAAAGTTATGTAAGTGAGTTGTGGCTGTATTCCAAACTGCCAGTAGCAAACAGTGTGTGAACAGGGATAGAAGCTAGTGACCAGCTGATGGAAAGAGTGCACTCTGTGTAAACGTGATAATACAACCGCTATTTGTGCTATTCTGCATATTATCTTCTTTCAATAGTTACGTAAACAGCATTAACCAAAATATCATTATGTCCTTATCATCGTCTATGTCCTTATTGAAGTTATTAAGAAATTATTCGTAATTAATTATTAGTAAACTACAGTTTTTGTCAGGTAAGTTTTACTACATATAATATTGCATCAGCAAATATCTTTGATATAAAAAGTTCTGATACTTTATGATCTTTTGTAGATTTCCAAAAAGTAGGGAGAGATCAATAATCGAAAATCATTCAAAATTAATAATCATTCTACAAATAATTAAATTGCACTAACAACAAAATGGTTATATCCCTATCAACTCTTCGCTTGTGTAAATTTTGGATAAAAGCCTGCAAATAATTGTAGAATTTAGTGACAAGAAATATTAAATTATAGTATAAAATATGATGAAAAGCAATTTGCTAGTTACATCTTTAGGGTGAAAGAAATTATTTACCAGATAATACATATTTATCAAAACAATTATCAGTGCATATACTTGTGAAAATATATAAACAGTACAAGTGTGAAGAAGTTATAAATAATTTATCGTAATATTCTAGAGAATATGCAGGAAAACGTAAACATTAATTACTACAATATGGTGATTAAAGAGAAAGATAATGAAATAACAATTCTAAAATACAAAATACAAAGTTTGAAAGAAAAATGTAAAACTTTAACTGAAAGTTCTGAGTGTATGCGTCACCAACAAAAAAAATTGGAAGAAAAGATTCAGGGTTATGAACATGAAATAAATTTGCTCAAGTGTGGTAAGTTTAACAATATTTCCAACTTTCAGCCACCCAAAAATAGCTTTTTGTAGTTAAAATATCGTCATCTACCTCAGAATCATCATCCTCATCAGAAGAAATATTTTGATCACTATAGGATATCTAAAAGATTTATTTGTTATTATGAGCTCGAAATCTTCTGACTGAAAATATTATTTAAAATGGAAAGTAAGTATTGAATTTATTACCTCAATCAAATTAGTTTTGGAATTTGTAATACTTTCCAACAACTCCTTGTTTTCACTCGTTGTTGAAGTAGTTCCTTTTCCACTCGTTGAAGTAGAAGCTGCTGTTGATACTGTTTTTGATACCTTTGGTGGAGTATTATTATCATCACAAATTTTTCTTTTCAAAAGCTTGCGATCTTCTTTTGATGTCTCGCTATATCCATATTTTTCTAAATTGCTTTGCATTTTACGCATTTCTTTCCAAGCTAGAAAGAAAATATAATTTAAATAACATTTCTTCAAATTGTATGCATAATATTTTTGTAAACATATTGACTCACTTCCATGTCCTAGAATCTTAATTGGTTCTCGTGTCCATTGAGCACCCTTTAATTTTAATTTTGACGCTGGCGCTGGATCAATATTTGACCAGTTGATTATTGTCACTTTTTCTTCTACAATTATTGCGCTCAAATTCTTTACATCCTCTTTATTTTCAAGCCAGTCCGAAAAGCCTGTTTGAATCTTATTTTTCTCATTAGAGAACTCAATCAGGATGCAATTATTGTTATTCATTATAACAGTAGCCTCATAAAACAATTAAGAATAAAAATATTCATTCTGATTTTAGCTTAAATTAAAAACTAAAAATAGCTTTGAATCACATTTATAAAATTTAATTTCTTATTAATTAAAATGATTATATTTGTCTGGTAATATTTACATGCACTGGTAGTGGTACAGCTTCAAACTCCAAGACTCAAAAAAATATAAATAACCAAATTGCTCTGAATAAAATTCACACCTTGGTTCAAATAAAACTGACAGCTCCCTTTACAAAAATGAATAGCTTGCTCCGAATAAAGTTGTACTCAAAAACTCAGAAAAATGCGTAGGTCGCTTATATGCAATAGCACTTTAATCACCGCAAAATCTGTACTTAGATGATAGTTTAGAAGAGTTAAAAGCTTTTCTTCCATAAGTATACGTGAGTTTACGATAAGCGATAGCGATCTGCCGATCCGTTCGTAGCTCACAAGATCGGTTTCTACGGAAACAAGCGGCAACCAAAATTAAAAAGTGAATCTCGTGAGCGAAAATACAAGGGGAAATTATCTGAATAAGTAGACGAAATAAGAAAAAGAAATAGAAAAAGGACGTCATATCAGGTAATTGTGAATCACAGATGAGGATAACTAGGAACCACCACGAAAAAGGGGAAGGTATAAAAAATACCTTGGTAATCCAAATTTAATGATTCCCGAGTCAACAAGGCGATATCGCTTACATCAATCACGGAGAGATAAACCCTTTCTGGTACAGGTAAGACTTACCAAATTTCCTCTATAATTTGCCTAAAAATTTTGTTTAATAACATTTTAGATAGAAAAATAATCAGAATTATTTGTCACAGTTAAGATCAAATCCTTCCTCGTCATCACCTCCTCTGCCTTCATCACCTTTTTCATCTTCTCCGTCCACTTCGCCTACAAATTTAGGGTTTCAAAAACCCAATAGTTGCATTGGACGTAGAAATGTAACCTCTGACTCAAGCACAGACGATGAAATAAACTTTGAAGAGAGACCACACGAACAAGAGGTCAATAGCCATATAGAATCATCTGATTCAAGTGATAATGAAGATGAAAGTGATGATGCCAGTGACTTAAACTCTGATGATGGCACTGAATCAAACTCAGATGATGCTCATAATGAGGAGGATCTAAAACTGATGGAGAAGAAAATTTTTATAATAATGATCCATTCAGTGACTCAGATGAAGACAGTGATGTAGATAACATTACTGATAATGATGAGGTAATAATTGTATTAACCAATTTTGACTACAGTATTGAAATTTTTCATTATTTTACTCATCATTTTAAATCTGAAATGATTTGTAAAAGTTTAATATTATTTTAGAAAAACTATTTTAAAAGTAATAGTTTTTTTTTTAGGGTGTAGAAATAGACAGACAACCTCATCTAACATAAAGGAGCAATGTCATTGAGATGCAATGAGAAGTGTTTCCAAAAGAAGGGATATTGTTTGGATTGTGAATAACAATCCACTTACTTTATGCTGAATAACATTTAATTTTCTTCAATGCATAGTAAAATTCAAAATTCACAAATACCTGTACAAAAAGAATGAGCTCTAGCATAGCATTTAATCTTACAATGGAAGTGCAAAACAAAAATAATGGAAATATCGCAAAAATTGGAATATATTCAGGTTGTAACGTGAATTCGGCACGTACAAAGCCGCACGCCCGCGACCGCGAAACACGAGCGCGCGACAAGTAAACAGAGAGCAAGAGAGAGAGAGAAGTAGGGGAGAAAGAGAAGAGCAGCAGGAGCTGCGTACGCGCACCGGTAAGAAAAGATAAACGGGCAGGCCGTGAGAGAATTCGAAGCGAGCCAGGAGCGCGTCTTTTGCTCCCGTCTTATCGCGGCTGGTCTGGGACACCCGAGCGGAGTAGGGACAGGGCAAGGGATCTGCCGCCTCCGGGACTCGACCGTCCCGAGCCAGGCACCAACTGCTGACGCGCGGCTCGACCGCGTCCAGCCGAAAGCCGCCAGATCTCCTTCGTCGTCGCTGCCAGACCTTAAATCTCTCTTCCATACTCTCCCCTCTGGCTGCCGCGAGTCGAGCGCCCGCGAGATCGATTCAAAGACGCACGAATTTTAGGCGACCGCATCTCGCGGAAATACGACGGCGCACCGCGAGCGCCGCGCGATAATTAGCGCAACGACAATTTCCGCGAACCTAGTTTTAAGACGCAAATAGCGAACCCGAGCGTGCAGCCGGATCTTGTAGCGAAGACGCACGCGAGCGTCCCCTTGTAAATCATGCACATTTAAAATACATGCCTTGGAAAATAGATTGCTTGTTGTTGCTGGCCATTATTTAACCGAACCGGTTAACGTTTAACACCGGCCCCGATCCGATCCCATCCCAGAGGACGACATGGAATTTATGTGATAATATTTTTTTATCATCATCAGCGTTTTTTTCTAATAAAATATAAGTTGGTACATAACCCTGATAAAAATTCTGATTTGATTTTATTCAATTAATGTTTGAAAAAACTTACCGACGAACGTATTACTTACCATTCAGTGGCATAAACCGCCTAGAATATATTAAAAATCTACGATTTTTGGAGTAATGATATCGGCGGAAGGTGGTGTTTCTCTTAAGATTTTCAATTTTCTAATTACAAACAATATAAAGTAAATCAAATTGATTGTTTTTGTGTTGAATCAGATAATAGAATATTTTTATGACTATTTGCCTGTTATCCAGCTGAAAAAACCTGTAAAAAATCGCACAAAATATAGTTGTTCTCTCTAAAATTGATATTTCGTTGTTTTAAGTTTTGTATAGCTTATGTACTGTTATTCCCAGATACAAATAGAGTGACAAATATGATTATCATATAAATTCCATGTCATCCGCTGAGATAAACATTAAAAAATATAAAAAATCTCGATTTTATGTAAAAACCGTAGGAAAAATAGATGAATAAACAACATATTTAAGATAGAAATATATAATTTTGACATAAAATAGGTCAATACAAATCTTTTTAGGCGAATTTCATCTCATACAATGAGTAAAAATACCGAAAAATAGGGAAAAAACGAGTTTTTAATTTTTTTAACCACTGCGCACCAATTTTAAAAATCGGAAAAAAAATTTCTAATAATTTGACACAAAATATATAATATATGTTTTTTCCAAGACATCGTCTAGCGTAATATTTAAAATACAGCAATTTGAATATTTTGAACGCTAAAAAATTTGAATTTCGTGCCAAAAATTTTCGAAAAAATTTATACTTGTAGGTTTTAATTTTTTCTTTAATTTACCGTAAACCCGATTTAAGAAGATAAAAAATTATCGCCAAGATATAGTAAAAATGCTCAAAATGACAAAGGGGCCTTAAAAGGGCCTGTTTGGGGGTAAGGACCTAACACCAGTGGGAAAAGGTTTCTTTAATCATGAGAAAAAAGATCCTCTTGGTCTGATAGTTCGAGACTTGAGGGCATTTTTTACCATCTTACCCTGCTAGGCCCTTTAACGGGGTGCCATAGTCGTATCATTACCGACCGAGTAATTGGCACAGTTTCAAGCTTATTAAAAATGAAATACATAAAATCACAAAAAATCAAGAGAACACTTCGCTGCAGTTTTGAACGATCTATCACCCAGTACAAGTTTGAAGTCGAAATATCAAGTAGTTTTTGCAAAAACTTTGAACAAAACAAAATTCGGTTTCTTTCAAAGTTTTTGCAAAAACCACTTGATATTTCGACTTCAAACTTGTACTGGGTGATAGATCGTTCAAAATTGCAGCGAAGTGTTCTCTTGATTTTTTGTGATTTTATGTATTTCATTTTTAATAAGCTTGAAACTGTGCCAATTACTCGGTCGGTAATGATACGACTATGGCACCCCCTTAAATTAATGTAGTATCCCACTATCCGGACATGTTTAATTACTGGAACATTGACCTTATGCAAAAAATTCATATTTCCCGCATACTATCTTGAAAAATATATTTGCAGGATGTTTTTGTATTAAAATTGTATCCTTCATTAAATGGTAATGATATATTTTTTTTATCACTTAGAGCTTTGATTAATTACCCGTATAACAAATATTATTGCACCTGTATAGCTACATTACAGGTTATTCTTGCAATTGCAAAAATATGAACACAAATAATATTATACAATACTTTGAGTACATACAATAATGTAAGAAAAACAGACACAAATATCGTACGTACGTCTATAACACAATAAGAGTTACCAGTATACATTTTAAATAACTAGTGGCTCGTGAGAAATTTAAAAAATAACTTAAATGGATCTATAGAACTACGTAAGATAATTTCTTCATGTACTAACGTATTTTAATGGTAACGTATCGATAATGTGCGAGTGCCCGTCAACCTCCGGGCCTCTCTGCCCCCACTCTGACGTCGCGTCAAGGGAGCCGAGGTTAGCAAACTGATATTTCTAATTTACTATTATTATAAAGTGTAATAATTGAGTTTAAAATTTTAAATTACCTAATTCAATTGTTTCTGTAACTTGTGATACAGTTTCTTTTATGTATACGACCACATCATCTGATTTGTTTAATTTGCTATTATTGTAGTACATTTTATAACCTCGTAATATAAAATGCTCGTATTTATCCATCTTCCATGTTTCAACACACACTATTATTGATATTTGCAGTTTTTCAAAATGTTTATATTACAATAAATAATTTAATTATCTTCCCGATTTCTTTCTTCATTAATAGTCTTAATACCATCATAAGGGATTTTCTACATAAGAGGCACACGTGCCGTGCGCCTTGCGTCTTGCACCTCATGGAAAAAAATCGTCGTCCGATATCTAGCATACTCGTGATCCATGGCAACAGATTAACATATTGAATTTCTGCCATGGGTCATGAATATGCTAGATATCGGACAACGATTTTTTTTTCACGAGGCGCAAGACGCAAGGCGCAAGGCACGTGTGCCTCTAATGTAGACAGTCTCTAACTAATTTCTTGCTGTATCATTTGTTGCTATATTTCTTCAATAAAATTGATGTGTTGATTTATCTTTGGGAGTTCGTATTCACAGTTGTTTTTGGTGTGTTGACGAAATGATTATTCGTAGCTGTTACGGCGTTCGCTCTCCATTATTCTTGCTGATAAGGTAGTTATCGTATTTCTAGTTGATAATGTAGTTTCTGTCCTCTCTCCTGATAACGTAGACCTCGTTGAATAGTTCTCTCTAGTTTTTAATGGATAGTCTGATTTTGGATGGTTATATTCAGAAAATGTTTATATGATTGACAGTTGTCTTTGTCGTTAGCAACATGCTGTATATTTCTTTGATTCTTTTGGCTATTTTTGTTATGTCCAGTAAAAATAGTATTGAAATCGAATTGTTACAGAAATGGCTGCATTTTGGTTATAAGGTAAATCGATGTCGAAAATATCGATTTTGAAATTTGCAGCTTCCTAGGTCCAGGGGTTCTATGCGAAAACAGCATTTGCAAGTTTTATTTATTTATATGTCGAGAACGGCTTAGTCTACGACAAAATGGCTTGCACTAAACGAAAGAGCGTCAAATTTTGCTCGGAAACGATTTTTCACTCAATTCCGATGAGTGCAAAGTTCCGAGATAATTAATCGAAAAGAAATAAACGCTCCTCCGTCTCTCCCCCTCTCAGCGGCATGATTCACGTCTCTCTCGCTCCGACATCGTTTAATTATTTTCGATTAATTATCTCGGAACTTTGCACTCATCGGAATCGAGTGAAAAATCGTTTCCGATGCAAAATTTGACGCTCTTTCGTTTCGTGCAAACCATTTTATCGTAAACTAAGCCGTTCTCGAGATATAAGCAAATAAAACTTTCAAACGCTGTTTTTGCATAAAACCCCTGGACCTGGGAAGCTGCAAATTTCAAAATCGGGGTTTTTTTATTTTTACTGAACTATATAATTAATACAGTTAATACAGTTTCAACTTTTCTTTGCTACACAGCTTTAGAGCTGAGCAGAACATGCAGAAGTAATCACCTGTACATTTTTTTTACACTATGGCCATATGTCTTATATTTATAGCAGATTCCGACATTAAAATCATCATATAATCTATATCTGCTTGACCCCACGTATATTTTTCATTCATACATTATGTTTGCATAGGTGAAAACATTTGTTTCAGCTATCAAAGTAATTGTCTTGGATTTATTATTTAAATATTTGTATATTACCTTTAATTCCATTTTGTTTATCATGTTGCTCCTATTTCTTGCATCTTTTTCAATTTCTTCATTTTCTTCTATTTCAAAATCTTTGTCTACGCCAACTATTCTTATTCCGGGTTTCCTTATTATTATTATTATTATTATTGTTTTATAAAACAAATTTTTTTGTCACAAACAAACGAAGATAATCTCTTGAAAATTTAACTAAATATTGTCTACAATGAGTGTAATAAGTGGTTAATTAAGTAAAGAACTATGAGCACCTTTTCCTTTATAACAAATGATAGAGTGAAGATAATTCAAAAATTGATAAAAAGAAAATGTAGGTAATTGAAATATCTTCCAAGAAAAGTTTATTATATTAAGTAATAATCGCTGTAAGATATAAAAAAAATAAAGAAAACTAAAAATTCAAAATCGCTTTTTGTTTATAAAAAAAAAGAAAATCTATAAAAAGTTAAATCAGTTAGAGTACCAAGTTTTTTTCCTTGAGATGAAGAGAATAAACCTTGTCCAAAGAAAATCGATCGAATAGTTCTCGAGATATAGAGAGTTTACACACACACACACACACACACACACGTGCGCGCGCGCGCGCGAAAATGATTTTTCTCAAAATCGATATATATTATAGCCTTAAAATATATTTTTGAACATTTTTTGTCTCGAAAATTGTTTTCACCGTTACAAAGCTTCCTTTATGAGGAAGCAAAAATTTTGAAACATAAAACAATGAAATATATTTTAAAATTATAACTTTCGCCAAGTAAAGCTTGCTACCACCACTATCTACAGCAGATGATCCTTTGTATATTACATATTTTAGAAGGAAAATTTTATTAAGAGGTGTGACATACCTACAAAAATATCTAAATGCAAGGTACCACTGAAATTTGGACTTGAAATTTTGATGGATGCTAAATTGTTACCCCTATTGAAAAATCTCAGCTGAGATTTCAGATGATTTCTCAGGTGAGATCTGAGGTAAATCTCACGCCAAAATCTCACCTGAGTTCCTGCTCCAGATGCGTCGAAAAACTTACGTAAATTAAAAATCAGCTTCCTCAATATTGGAAATCGCCTGTTAGGATGTTTTATCTCCCAGATGAACTCAAATATACAATGTAGAAACATTTTACATAATTTTTCAATTTTTAATAATTTGGTACATGAGATCTCACCTGAGATTTTCCAATAGGGACATTACGCAGAGTTACTATAGCTCCTTCCAAAACATAAATTAATATACTTTTTTCAACTTATGCATGAAAAAGGCCCTTTTCCTGCATAGAAAAGTGAATGGAAAATCGAGCATTTCGAGCGCCTAATGAGGCTTCCCGCTGCAGCAAAAGTAAGTCCTTTCCCTCCCGCTACTCTCGATATGCCCATTCACCTTTCATGCAAAAAAGGTCCTATTCTTGCACTTATTAAAAAAAGTACTATGTATAACCAGGGAAAAATTGACTTTTTGAGACTCAGATGATGATATTGAACACTCGTGTATCACTCGTGTTTAATCATCATCCTCGCTAGAAAAACTCAACTTTTCCCCCTAGTTACACAATGCACTATTTCTCATCATATAACATGTTCAGTCAGTGCCAACTGCAAGAGAGTCCATCCTCTTTAATAAGTAAGATAAGAAGATGAATGCATGTAAATGGTTACAGATCTTTTACTCTCATCCAACATTATACTATTGCAAAACATATAGCATCTCCTCTTCTTCTTTTATAGCTTTAAGAATTAACGTAGTTATTCCACTCGGAACCTTAATTTCACCGTTTTCTATAGCGTCGCGGAGAGACCTTTTATCACAACGCGTTTCCTCGTCAGAAGGAATAACGTTTCTCAGTACTTCTTTAAATTTATTAAGAGTACACTTCTTTTCGCAACCGGGAATAACTAGTTCTTCGTGCACCGAAGGTATTCCCTTATAATATTTAGCCTGTGAACAATGAATTATATAAATATAAGCCCGTTTGATAAAAAATAAAGTAAATTTTTAATATAAATGTCTTATTTATTAATAAGATTTTATGTGCTCGTAGTAATAATTTTATAGATTGAATGTATTGATTCCCAACGAGCAAAATCTCTTACAGTTAGTCGTATTGCCTTTTCTTCATCGAAATAGTGTTACTCGATAACTTAAAGGCATTTGATCACTGATATGCCAAAACCTTATTTATATTTAACTTTCATATTTTGTCCACTAGGTGGATACTACTTCTTGGCTTCCACAAAAAAATTTCTTTCTCACTGTCGTAAACAAAGCCAAGTAACATCGATTTTTCGGCGTCAAAGATATGTCTGCCCGGATCTTTCTGACGAGTCCAACGGGTACGACTAAGGACAAAACGTCTTTCAGTTCCCACTATATTGTAAATTTGTATTTTATTAAATTCTTTTCTATATTTCTCTTACGAATGCCATCGGTTGCCAAATTTTTTATCAAATAGTGCAGGCTAACTATAATGTAGCACACTATTTCGATGAAGCAAAGGCAATATACGACTAACTGTAAGGGGTTTTTACTCGTTGAGGATCAATAAATTCAATCTATAAAAATAAATGACTTATTACTGGTAACTCACTTTTACGTAATATTCGCCATGTTCTTCGTGTAGTTCGACGAATATAGCGCTACTGTACTCTGGAACATGTGGAGTATATACACCGAGAGCTTGAAGAACAGCAGCGACGTTAGTTTCGTGTCCACTGTACAGGAATAATTTATTTCTTTGATCGAGCACTTTATTTTTATAATTCGTCATGTCATCGGTGAACTTGCGCAGCAACATGCCACCATTAAGTCTTCGCATCTCAGTGTTATAGCTGAAAATCTCGTATTCGAGATTGATTCCATCGAGTAGTTTGCCATATGGGAAAATATTTTTGGTCCAATTTGGTAGTGGAAGATTCATAGATTTTTCAGCCATCAAAGTGTGGTACAAATAGTACATGTCATTTGAGTTGGAGATATTTTTTCCTGTTTCGATGGTTAAATTGTACAAAAAGTTTGCAAAAGGCTCGAGCTTAGCTTGAAATTCTCGCGATGTTTCCACTTGTTCACGAGCTTTTAGGTACCTAGTGAAAAAATCAATTTTCGTTAAATATTATCGATGAGAGTTCATCATGGATTTCTGGTCTCGAATAAATTTAAAATTTTTCTAAAATCAATTTTTTATTATAAGATTCTGGTCTTTTCTGAATTCACTTAGTGCCGACTTCCATGTCATTTCATTATATGATTTCAGAATCATTGATTATAAATTTCATTTTTATGTCATCTGCATATGAAATTCATATTGTTTTTTTATATGGATGCTTTATTGCGATTAAACTATAGCAATCTCACGTTTATATATGAGAATTATATGTACTTAATCTAATGATAAACGGTTAATTTTTGTCAGAGAACGTACCTAGGGCATTCTTCGGGGACCATGAGGATGTCATCCAAATCAACTACATAATTCGCGGGTATAGGCTGCCAGTTCAGATCGCTCTTCCACTTCTGAACAGTTTTCGGTTGGTAAAGTGCAGCCAGAACAAGTTGCAAGCTCATTTTCGTTCTATCGACATTAGTACTGCGAGCCTTCACTTCCCAAGGATAGTAAGTAACGCCCAAGAATTTGCTGTATAATTTGCGTATAAATGCGCCCAAATAGTACTCTCTTAATTTTCCCTTCTGTAGGATTACATTTTACATTAAATATTGTATAATAAACTATAATAGAAATCAATTAAATTATCATTTATTATTCATACTCACGTTTGTCAAACCGCCCAATCCCATAGGCAGAAACGAATCGTTTACATAAGGATCATTTGGATATATTTCTAAGCCGTTGTTGTCGGGTGCACGATCGGCATGCCTAAATACCTAAGAGAACAGAGTAATGATCATTAATTAAAAAGATTTTCGTTTATGATGAAGCACCTTGATTTCAAGCGCTTATCATAGAATATTTTAGTAAGATATTCTATGATTCTGTGTAGGAATAACACATGGATATTTTAACAAAAAGAAATGTCAAAATTAAAAGATATACTTACCACACTCAAAAATTTCAATTCAGAACGAACGCATGTTGCAAAAAACAAAGTTGAAAAAATTGTTAATAATGTTGTTTTAATTATTGGAGTCATTGTTGCTATCACCCAATTTTTTTGCACTCCTTAGTCCAGTAGTCAGTTTATCACTTCGGCGGTTGCTCTTGCCTACTAGAAGGTAATGTGGGTGTTATCGAACGTTCACATACAAATTGTATCTATAAATTATGATTGTACTAAAAATTTTTTAAATACCGATAAATTTTAATGAACAAAGATAATACAAATGTATCTAGATACACAAACACAAATTTACTTGAATGGTAACTATGAAATTATGCTTTTGTCGAGGAATTTGCAAAAATAATTGCTTTATACTAACAAGGGGAGTGCACACCCTCCGGAGAACAGATTTTAACGGGGCTTTGAAAGGCGATTTCTGCTATCTAAATGTGAAGCCCAGTGCTCACAGTTTCGTCAAATGGGCCCTTTTTCTTAAGATATGGGCAATCTAATCTAAAATTTACGCTATTAGTTAAAAAATTATGTCTCCTATAGACTGTCACGTTGCAAGTATCTATGATACGAAACGAGCAAAAAAGATGTACTCTCCTTGTAAGTGAAACACATCAGTGACTTAAGTCATAGTCATGTTTTGTATTTATTTTTAAAGCATCTTTTAGTGATTCTACAGTAGGGAATTTCTACGTGAGTTTCTACAAAATTGAACTGCCTATGTGAATGATTTTTTAAATGCGATGGATGTTGTTCAAACGAATTTCTTATCATAGTATTTTGTTAACAAACACCGCGAATTTCTTCCTTTTTTAAATCAATTTTTAGAAATCTTTAGAAATTAATAAAGTAAATAAAATCCGTATCGTATGTTTTGCACAAATAGGTTCGCTATTTCACATTCCCTACAATCTAAGAATTAACTGAACCATTTTGGAATGTGACCATTTGTCAAAGTTCACTTTCCAAAATAAAAGGTATAATTTGATATTTTATTTTAAATGCATTAAAAAAATTCTTGGTAAGCGTTATTATGCAAGAACTTTTTGACACAGCGAGAGTGTAAAAAAGCGCAAGCCTCAGAAGCTGTGTCGTGAGCACCTTTTTAACATCTTCCGAAGGACGAAGCTACGCCCAACGTCGTGAGTTTTTACAACTCTTTTTTGGGGGATAAAGCTTTGTTATGTTGCGGTCTATGTCATAAATTTATAGAAGAAAACTTTGTCTAACGTACGGTAACTCGAAGTAATTCGGCAACCTTAAGCGGAAAATTTTCTATTTTTCTGCAACCATCTTTACAGAGAAACTATTAAGGAGTCATAAAAATATAATGCATCTTCTACATTCTCAACTCAAAAATAACTTTAAAATAGTTTCGAAAGACACGAATAGAGAGGGAATTAAGTGTGTTTATATTATATGCATCTTGAAGATGAAATACCGAAAAAGTTATTTACAATTCATATAACTATTATATTTTTCGAAAAAGTAGTTACTTTTTCAAATTCTCAATAAGTCAGAAATTACTAGTGAACAGTTTTAAAGTGCATAATTTAGAAGGAAATAGAATTTACTTTGAGAATATCGGTCTACATTTTTCATATCATTAGAACAAATTAAAAAAAAAAATTATTTTTGAAAACAAAATTTTAAGCAAAATTTTTATTGTGTCAAAAAAGAACTTAAAATAATCCGTTTGATTAAAAAATTTAATCGGTTCCAAGTTAGGTCATATCTAAGATGGATGCAAAATTTCAGCTCATTATATCCATACACTTAAGAGTTATGCTGCAGACAAAATTTGGTTTCACACATACATACATACATTTTTAAAAACCTATTATTCTAACTCAGGAACCTTAAAAACATCGAAATTCACCAAAATCTTTTATTCGAATCTTTTCACCGTGTCAAAGCTTTCTCTTTGAAAAAGCAAAATTGAAGACGCCCTAGAAGTAATATTGACTTTATACGAAGCCGAAATATAAAAAGAGCATTTTGACTATGCTTGCCATTTTATTTTATACAAAAAATTTTTTTCAATTTTTTCAAGGCAAAATTGATTAATTATGTCTTTAGCGCGTGTAGCTAATATGGCCACAATGGTAAAAATTTTGTAGTTTTATTTCAGAATTTAACTGAAATTTCAAAAAATTTTTAACAATGAACTTTTCGTATATAAATACACTTGTCAACAAAAGAAAAAGATTATATTTCTAATTAAGCTTTTCCATAAAGTAGTGACTAGGAAATGTGTATGTGTGTGTGTGTGTGTGTGTGTGTGTGTGTGTATGTAGCCGAATTAGGTATATTATGGCCTAATTACCTCGAGTAACCTTATAAAGAAAGTAGCACGGATGCGGAGGAGCACCGAGGATGCAGTTGCTGCACTTATTGTCACTATACAAACTGGCAACCAGCTTAAAATTGGTAAGTTGGTAGTTAGGCGATATACTGGTACACTAGATCAGGTAAATCCCACGAAGTAGTCCATCGAAAGCTCACATCATGGTTTTAATGCACAAACATCTCCTCAGGAAAAAGCATTGAGCCACCTACGTGTTCACAATTACAGGAACGTACTTGGTTTATCAATGGTACGAGGATTTTACAGTTAAACATGTACATTTGCGAACATCATTTGAATTTATTCAAACCGAAAACAGCGCAAAACTAGATACCGTATCGCCACGCTATACCAACGTGTACAACTCGGAATCGGGTCGACGGTTACGAAGTTCGGTACCTGCTGGTGGTGTCGACGTCAACCGACCTCCGATATACAGGCCGGATAGCTTTAGATATAATCCAGGTATGCAAAGCCAAAAAAGTAGTCTGCCTGAAAGTGGTAAGTGCCCGCCGAAAATAGATAAACCTTCCTTTGATGGGAAAGCGCCTAAAACGTGCATTGAATACTGTCACTTGAACAACTGATTACGAGATAAGTGGACCGGAACTTCGATAAGATACTTGTAAAACTTGCATATGAAATAGAATTATTCGAAATTGTCTGGAGATTATTTGTTTTCATTCGTAATTACTTCAGTTTGTTCTTGGCTCTGTGTCCCCCGATCAGGTAAAATGTCTTCGAGCGCTGTGTAGATTGAGATTAGTTTTGTGCACTTTACTGATATGTGTGTATTACAATTTCGTTTGTGCCTGTAACAGTTCAAGCAAGTAATACCGTGCAACTAAACTAAGAGGCTCCTACCAGAAAACAATTTAAAAACTTCTAAAACAATTTAATACTCAAATTGTGTCGCAAGCAATTGATCTGACAATTCATATAGAAGTATAAATATTCATTCATGAGAAAAATATAACAACCGTTGGTTGTAGAAAAAGCGGAGAAACGAACGGGACATAACAGATGTCTGTATGTAAGTAACTGCGGGGTTCCTTAGTTTCTTGGGTTTCAAGTGTCATATCGCTATACAATGCTCCAAACTGGAAAATTGTCAGTTGTCATAAACGCGGACATATTGTCTAAATTATGTGATATCTTCTAAAATCAAACAACAATTTCTTAAGGTGGCCCTTCCCGGGTTTTTCAAGTGAATTTTAAGATTTATTAATATGATTTTTTCGTATACTGTAATGTAAGTAAAGGTATAACTTGAATGAAGGGAACTTCAAGTAACGAATAAAATTTTTTGTAACAAAATTCAACTTCTCTTAAAATAAATACAGCCACTTAAAAAAAATTCAATAGAACACTGGAATCTTTTTCAATTATTATCCGATTTTAATTTGAAAGGTCTCATTTTGTTCCTGGTTAAATTTCAGGGGGAGGTACCACTATAAAAAATAAAAAATGATCAAGACCTGCAAAAGTACGTCCTTTTGTTTGTAAAAAACACGCACATCCTTATAAACAACTGGACGTAGCTTTGTAGGTCTTGATCATTTTGTATTTTTTATAATGGTACCTTCCCCTGAAACTTGACAAGGAACAAAATAAGCCCTTCCAAATTAAAATCGGATAATAATTAAAAAAAATTCCAGTGTTTTATTGAATTTTTGTTTAGGTGGCTGTATTTACTTTAAAAGAAGTTGGATTTTGTTACAAAAAATGTTATTCGTTACTTGAAGTTTCCTTCATTCAAGTTATACCTTTACTTATATTACAGTATGCGAAAAAATCATATTAATAAATCTTAAAATTCACTCGAAAAAAGCGGGAAGGACCACCTTAATAGAGACAGGATGTAATAGGGGAAAAAAGTGTTTCATCGATAGTTTGAAATTCGTTTCTCGACCATTTCAAATGAAATTGTAGCTATTATATATACATTTAAAATGATTATACAAGTAGTCTTATTAATTTAAATAATTTATTTTTTTTTTTAATCATTCAATTTATTTAGATTCATAAATTAATTTCCAAAATGAATTTACGTCATTTCCTAATTACATTGTTAATTTATTCTATTTCCTCAACTTTTTTATTTTTATCACAGAACAATTCGTTGCTCGAAGGCGTCACGTCTTTCAACAATTCCTGAAACTTCTCGAGGGGACACAGTATGTCACAGCCTGGGATCTGTTCCACGACTATCGTCGACGGTATTCCTTTGTGATACAAAACCTGTTACAAGGAACGAAAATTGTGAAAATCAAGGCAGGATTGGTACCAAATAAAAAATAAAAATCGAGAAAAATATAGGCGATTACGGTACCTTAACGTAGTGTTGACCATTCAATTCGTACAATTCAACTATAACGGCACTCGTGTATTGAGGAACATGCGATTTATAAACTCCCAATGTCTGTAAAAGAGCAGCTACATTCGTTTCATGTCCGCTATAGAGAAATATTTTGCGGTTTTTCTCCGATTGCCCTGCTTTAATGGCATTCATTTCCTTCAGAATATTGTATAGAAGTTTACCTAAAAGAATAGTGAGAGAAAAAGAATTTTATTAATATATTTTGCAGGGTATTCATGTAAGTTATGGCAATTAAGTTAAGTTGAACATAGATCGGTAGATTTTTAATTTTTTGTTATAAAAATTATCTTAAAATTTAAGATGCCCAATCAATGTATATTAGATGTTATATTCAAGATAATAATACAGATACTTAATTTTTAATTGCATAGCAAAATTATGATAAATCATACCTTTAGAGCCACATTTACTAAAATTTACTTCAATACTTTTAACATATCCTATTTATTGGATTACTATTTGTAGGAAAATTTTTTCAAGTTTTCTTCTTTTTCTTTTATTCTGTGTATTTTTCAGTACGTGATCTATGTATATACTAGATTAAAGAAAATTAAACAAAATACTTACGAAATAATTAGATCCACATAAGTTTTATAAATAGTAAAAGTAAAAAACCACAATTCTCAACCTTTCCCTCATAAATTGTAAAAATTCAGTTGACACTATTCTTTCTCGACAAGCATCGCAAACATTCCTAGTCGACTCACCTCCGTTGAGCCTTCGCATCGTTTTCGAGTAGCTGAAAATCTCGTACTCGAGATTTATGGCGGAGTAGAGATCGCCGTACGGGAAAATATTGTTCGTCCATTCCGGAAGCGTGAGATTCATGGCCGATTCTGCGACTAGGATGTGATAGAGATTGTAAGCGTCGTAAGTGCCCGAGATGTTTTTACCCGTCCACTCGGTCAGATTGTTGAAGAGACCGTGGAAGCTCTCGATTTTCGCCACGACCTCCGGCATTCTTTCCACTCTTCTGCGCTCTCGCAAATATCTAAAACAAATAAGTAAATTTATTAACATTGTTTTATTACCTATCGTATAAAGGTTTTTCTTCGTATTGCTCAGCTATTATGAAATTTATGAAAAATAATGTAAAACAGTTAAAAGTAGAAAAAGATATTTTTATAGTATAAAACAAATTTATTTAAAATATTATATTTTTTTATAGAAACTATCATATGACAGCTAGCCTACAATTGTTATACTTGAACTTTAATTTGTTATGATAAGAAATATCACTTTCACGGACAGTGCATAGTTTCACGGCTATTAAACTGTTGGTGTATAATAGTAACCCGCTCGATATATTATTTATTTTGGTATAAAAAGTGTCATTTTATAAAGAATAATATCTTTTTCCTTGTTTATGAATTTGCCAATATTTACGTTACACTTTAATTTATGAGCAGGAAATGTGATTAAAAATCTAATTTAGATAATCGCAATTTAATCGAACTATTTATAGCCCCACCAGTTTTTAGAGATTCCCTCTCGATAAATTGATACTTTCGAATTAAAACAGAAAATCGAAGCCATTTTTGTCTACTTTAAAAAACTGCAACCTAATAATCAACCAGAGAATACTTTTTCAATTCAAGTAGCTTATATACATCGGAAACTAGGGCACCTTAACAGATAGTCCAATAAAAAACTGAAAGTTTGCTCGACCCGGTGACCCTGACCTCTTCTTATCAATCAAAAAAACTCCAAACCAAACAAAAACAATTCAGTTCTTATTACTCGGGACATTCTTCGGGTATCATGAGCCAGTCCTTCTCGGGCGCGACGTAGCTCATGGATATAGGCTGCCAGGGCAGCTGCTGGTTCCACATCTGCTTGCCCTTGGGTGGATAGAGGGAGGCCAGAACGAGCTGCAGGCACATCTTCGTGCGCTTGTAGTCGGTGCTGCGCGCAACTACGGATTCCGGTAGGTACAAGTCGCCTAGAAAGTCGTTATACATAGTGCGAAGGAGTCTGCCCAGCTCGTACTTCCGACGCTTTCCTTCCTTCGGACATTTTTTCAAAGTTAGAATTATTCTTTTCAAAGTGTGTGCATATGGTGATTTTTGCGAAAATCGCTTGGCAAATAATTTTTATGTATTTTTGATTTCTCTTGGTTTATTGTGTGGTGATTAAGAGAACGATATTACAATGAGAACGGATTGCGAACGATAATATAACATTATCATTTGTGTAAACACTCTTTGCCGCGATGGTATAGTCTTTCGTAACAAGCACATACCATAAGATTAACATTCCTTTTTTATGATACAAGATATTTTGAAACTTTAGAGAATTAAAAAAATTATTGGAGCTATAAAAGTACTGTCAAACGCTTAATACAATTCAAACATTCGTTATTCTTAACGGAAACAAACAGTCATAAAAATGACATCTATCTATTTGCTCTTCGTATAATCATGCTTTTATATCATTTAATGATTGTTTTCGGAATATTTAATATTAAAGTAAGTTTAAAAAAGTTCTCTCAATTCAATATTTAGACCTAATGATTTTTCATTAGCTTTTTCATAGCCTTATAAATTATAAATAACCAATATTCTTGTTTTTATACATTACTAATTTGAAGATTTTTGTTGAATTTTCTTTTTCTTATCAGTGAAACAGTCACAATATCGTGTTATACCAAGGAAAATTATCATTTTTATTGTTTTTTATTTTGAATTATTAATCTTAAGCGTATATCGAAGAATACTCTTAATAAAAATATTTGAAATTTTACAAATATCATCATAATAATAAACTTAGCAAAGTGATATGCCTGCTGTATCGAATCATGATAATAATTTCGCGCTTTTTAATTCCTTAAAGCTTACTCAATCTTAATTATATTTTAGTTTAAAACTTACATTCGTCAATCCTCCCAGTCCCACGGGATAGAAAGTCTGATTGTAATAGGGATCCTTCGGGAACATCTCCACCGGATCGGGAGCCCGATCGCCATGTCTGAAAACCTTCATCAATGCGAACGACAATTAGTATCGGAAGTAATAAATCGAATGGCGTAATAGCCGCGAGAGTATGTATACCGATAGTTCATCACTTACCACGTTCACTAATTTCAATTGTGGTTTATCGTCGGCTTGGACAGTTGAAATTGCGCTTCCAATTACAAAGGCGCAGATGAGGACGCAGTTCATCTTGTTCAGATACATAGTTTATGTATGGATGAGCTGCTGCTGTCAACAATAATAACGGTTTAAGTTTATTGTTTAAAAAAATATGTTTTTTTGTTGGATTCTACGTAAAAAACGTAAGTGTTGCAAGGTACTGTGGGAAGATATAATATTTAATCAAATTTATAGACAATTAAGTGATACAATAAAAGAAATATAGTCAGAAAAGATATTAATTCATTAGAATTCGTGTATTACGATTTTGAAACCGAAGATCGTTCAGCATAAACCCATTAAAATCGCTTTATCTCTTCTTTTTCAATTAATATTGGTTCAATAGTGCTTAAATTTCGTTAGATGTTAATCGCTTCATTGCTTAATTGACTGTTACAGATCCGCTGATCACAGTTATCAGCATGTGGTGATCATTGCACATTAAAACGTCATAATCCGATTAAAAGTAAAAATCGTTTATCATTAGAGCTTCGATTAATTCATTTTCTTTGAAAATTGTTCAAAAGCAAAATACCCACATGCAGATAAATAAAGAAACTCAAACAATTAAAGATTCGCCAAAACCATTTGATTCCCGATTCTTGCTATAAATGACGCGTCAAAAAAAAAAAAACAAGATAATCCATCGATTTATAATAACCGGGGAATACTAAAGCACCCAAATAAACTTTATTATACATTCGCGTCTGCTGATAAGCCAGATTATTTACAGTGTTCACGTGAAATCTTATAACCCACGTCGATCGCATTGATAACGCGATTCAATGTACCCATAAAAATCTCGCGCCAATAAAAGTGAACTCTTCATCAACATTTTCAATCGTTTACCAGAAGCTTTGCCAAGCACCCCCGCCTCAGATCCCCACAAAAAAATTCCAAAACCTTATTTAAAAAAAAATAAATAAAACACAGTTACCATCTTACCAAAATCAAACCTACGCAACACTGTTCCACCCGCGCTCTTCGCTCAAACTGCCGTGCTCTTACAGGTGTCGCGACACCGCGAAACACACTCACTCCGCGCGAAGGATAGCGCGGGCTTGATTGATCCGCCTCAGCTAAAGCGGCTCTCGCTTTATTGCGTGATGCAGCAGCAGCAGCAGCCCCCTACCTATATCTATCACTCTTCTTCTTTCATATACCACTGTGCGAGCGATTTTCTGCCTCCATCGCGTTCTGCTCTTTTTTTTATCATCTGAAACTAATGAATTATGATAGTATATAAATACGCCGCCGGGGCGATAAGACTAATAGCCCGATTATAGCGATTTCGCCGTGATTGGGTTGAGGTGAGCGCGCGGCGCGAGGGGATTTAGTCTGTCTGCGAGTGGCTGAGGTCAGTGGCTGCGAGGTAATTCATTTCTATGTTGTTATTTTGTGCGCTTTTAACTTTATGTGTGTATTAGGTATTATGTAAGTTATCGATAACGTGGATTCGCGGAACTGTAATTTTGCCATCTGATATAAACGCGGGGATATGGATTGAGAATTGAAGGGACCTCGATGGCATTTAGATTTTTTTACCGCTCTATTCGGTGGTATCGGTAACCATTTTGATATCGATAGTACGTATATATATATATAGTTTTATTATACTTGTATGGACCGAAATAGCCGCGTGATAAGCGTGTGGTCTACTAATAGAGAGCCCTTGAACTATCCCGCATGCGATTGAGAGTAAAAATAGCTTGTTGAATGGGGTAAAGTATATTTCTAGAAGTAATATGCTGTATGCATTGACACTAAAATCCCCGTTTTTCTGCGACGAGCTCGAGCGTGCGCACGAATATACACTCGCATCTTCTGAAAATATGTATAGACGATAACTTATGTAATAGTTACACACGTCGCTTGTCATTGAAAATTCGTTCACTATTATATACTTATAGACACGACACGTTATCAATAACGTTTTACGATACGAGGTAAATTGTCACCTATTATTGCCCGCCGTCTCGGTTTATCTTTACTCCCACACATTCACACACACGGTCACACGCACGTACATAAACGCAACACAACCCGCGTGTTTGAGAAAAAAAAGCACATGGAATCTTAAGATCTTCATATTTTTATTGTAAATGCATCTTCTTAAAAATACAGCCACCCGAAAAGGACGACAATGCGCCAAGTTTACGATAGTTTACCTTAGATATACACACGTACAGATATCCGATCAAGTAAGGATACACACGGACACTTCACCATCTCTGTCTTCTTATTTCAGCGCTTTTATAAAGTCGGCAGTGCGCACCTCCTTACCGCTAATCACACCCGTCGTAAAGGCGCATCATTTGCTTAATGTGCGATAAGAAGAAGGAGAAGGAGGAACTTTGCTAGCGTGACGTTGACGAAATTTTCGCAGTCTCTCTTTCCCTCTCATTCTGGGAAGCACACTTCACTGGCGCACTCGTTGCTCGCGCCCGATAAGCGGATAGACTCCGATTGGGAACATGTCACGCGCGGTGTGTTTATAGTTTAGACCATATTTCGATCAGATTCAGTTGTTGTTGTCGTTGTTGTATTATTATTATTATTATTATTATTGGGCATCGATTGGGAGACGAGAGGAATATAGAACAATGGTTGACAGACGATTGATGTGTGTCTGTTTATTGTTGAGCGCCACTCTGGTGCTGGTGTCAGCGAAGAAGGAGCTCAAACTTCTGCACGTCGTGAGTATATTATATTTTCGAATGACGAAGGATTTTGTTTTTCAGCTATTGTATATTTATATATGTAACGACCTTTGCAATAGTTTTACAAAATATATGCGCTCGTGTTAAACCCGTTATCTCTTGTGTTTGTTGTATCTTAAGCGTAATCAGAGATGCACGGCGGTTAACGAGCCGCGCTCTTATCTCAATGTCTCTGAGACTGATTGAACTTAGGGAAAAATATGCGAGTTCTCTTGAAATTTCCATTTTATAAACACGAATGCGTTGATCTTTTTCCAGCTATCGGCTAATAGATTCTACGTGCCGGATTACAATGACGAGTCGATTGCACTCGAGATCCCGAAGAACCTCAGCTACAAGTATTTCGTTGAAAATGCCCTGAACATACCCAACGTATGTATAAGCCTTCCTCTTACACCACCAGACTGAATGTACTGAACAATCACGCATTGCAGAGTGTCAAAATGGATCTGTACAATCTGGGAACCCGCCTGAGACGCGATTACGATCTCTTCCTGGGATCCATATACACGGACGAGGTGATAAAGATGCAGACGACGGCGTTCCCCGCGTCCATCATAGCCGGGGAGCTGATAAACGCAGGACTGTGGCCGCCGGTCGGGTCGCAGATTTGGAAGGATGATCTTCTCTGGCAACCCATTCCTTTCGGTACTTGGAGCACATTTTATTATACGCTGTGTGCTCGGTATAGCTTATCTCACTACTATCTTATATGTTTCAGTGTACAAAGCGATGGAGGAAGATACGGAGTTATTAGGCACGATCTGCCCTAATTTCCAGTACGAGACAGAGAGCGTACTAAAGAACCGTAATCTCACCGAAACCGAAGCTGAGCTCTTGAAGTACGTCGTGAACGAAGGGTTCCTCGAAGTGAAGAACCAGATTGATATCTCGTTGCTGTACCTGGCGGTGGAAAATGCCGTAAGTGTCAACTATTCCTACAATATAATGCATCACCACATACCTTCAAGACTAACTTTCCCTTCAAACAACTATTCTAGGTACAATTGAAGCAATCGATTCCCCCATGGCTAACGCTGATCTACAAGAACAAGCTGCTGAACGTGACCCTGTCAGCCTACGACTTGCTGTCGACAACAACCGTACAAAAACGCCTCAATGGAGGTTCGTTCTTGAAAACCGTCATCAAGGATTCCAAAGACCATATCAATGGCACGCTGAGCAACGCGCGCAAGATCAATGTCTACAGTGGTGACGAGCGCAATCTAGCAGGCGTCCTGAGAAACCTAGACATCCCGATACACGATCTGCCAGCCGCTGGCGCTGCTCTCATCTTCGAGCTCTACGCCGAGGGCAATCAACACTTTATCAGGGTATGTATTTATCGTACGAATCCACCGCATCATGTGCCTTACGAATACCTGACATTTTCAGGTCCTGTACTACACGGGGTCAGCCGGCCAGGAGACGCTCCCGCTGACTCTGGAGGGCTGCAAGTTGTTCTGCCCGCTTGAGAAGTTTTCGAAACTCGTGGCGGACGTATTGCCGGAAAGCGAACTCTCGCTATGCGGCTCGAAAGTCGGACACGGGGCTGAGGGAGACAAACCTAGCGTTGGTGGGACCACGGCTATCAGAAGCGGAGCTTCCAGCGTGATATTCGTCATGATGTCGGTGCTAGCGGTGTTTGTCACTAGTAGAAGCTAATAATTGTTGATATTTTTTAGGTGAATACGTTCATCTATTTCAATTGTAAAGAATTTATTTAATGTTCGTACAATTCGAATGATGTGTAATATATATTTTGTAAATAAATTTACAATTCAATTTTCTTCATTCGTTCATTTCTGAACTATCAGTGGTATAAATTAAATAATTCTTGATGGACACGCGTTGTCTTTCGTAGGAGACCCGACTGTGACGCATAACTGCACACGTTGCGAAATAATTGTTCCGATACTGAGCGAAGGTTACCTTAGTTAAAAGATAATTGTTCCATTAAAATAACGACATAATCACTTACACATTCGTGTGCATATTATTATAAACTAGCTTTAGTCCACGTATCCTCTTGAATTCGCGAAGCTGCCCGGTCTTTCTTTGCGTCACATACCAAAATGTGGCTTATATCGCAGCTAGCAACCATTAACATGCTAACCAGCATCTTGGAAAGGTTTTACGTGGCAGATTACAGCTCAAGCATAGTACTGCGAACGGACATCAACGTTGTCGAGAAGAACGTCATAGCGGAGTCGTTCGAATTTTCGCCAGTTACCATACACGCGGCAAATGCTTTGGCGAGAAATCGGTTCCCGGATAAATTTCTGTTCGGGGTTGCATCGTCAGCGTACCAAATCGAAGGAGCGCACGATACTCCTGGTAGTAATTTACATTTATGAGTTGATTTAAATTTGTAAAACGTTGATGAATATTTTCGAAGAACGGGATAATTTTTATATGTACAATATTATGCGTTCGTTGTGTGTAGAAAAAGGCATGTCGGTCTGGGATTTTTGGACGCACAGTGATCTTGGCAAACATCTTATTAAGGATGGCAGAAATGGCGACGACGCCTGTAAATCCTACTACAGATACGCCGATGATGTTCAGCTGATAAAAAATTTAGGGGTAATGGCAATTGTGAATATTATGACAAGAATTGAAAATGAATTGTCTGATAAGAGAATTTCTTTTAAAACAGGGAAACGTATACCGAATTTCTTTATCTTGGACACGAATTCTTCCTAATGGATTGTCGAACGCCGTTAGTTTTGAAGGAATCAGGTATTATAACAAATTGATAAATACCATGATTTTTAATGGCATCACTCCAATGGTGGTAATTCATCATTTTGATATCCCCCTAAAATTACAACTGCTGGGCGGTTGGACGAATCCGAAAATGATCGAGTACTTTGAAAATTATGCGAGAATAGCGTACACTTATTTCGGAGACAGGGTATGTGGACTATTAGTGTTAACCAATACATTTTAAAGTAACTAATTGTTAAATGAGATTGTTTATCGATAACTATGCAAATAGGTGAAACATTGGATAACTATTAACGATCCGTGGGAACTGTGCAATGTACAATTCGGCAACGCATACCAGCCCTTTTACGAAGAGAGTGGAATTGGAAACTACTTGTGTGGTCATAACGTTCTTTTGGCACATGCAAGAGCTTATAGAGTGTACAGGAACGAATTCCAGTGGATTCAAAATGGTAAAAAATGGAATTAAGAGAATTGTTGAAATACAAGTTTTCTAATAATATTTTCAGTTCGTGTATTTAAAAATGTAACTTGAAAAATGAAAATTAATCAGATACCTTTTTTTATAGTATAAAATAACATTAACAACAGAAAAACTACCGAAGGAAAAATCAGATTTACGTATGTACATGCAAAGTTAGCTGAACCTGCATCTTACCATACTTGTCTATTTCTACTGTCACGCATTTTTTGCTTATAATTATTCAATTATTTTTTGTAACACATGCACGATTTTTACCGTTTTTCGGCCTAAAAAGAGATTCTAAGGATTCTGAGGAAAAAATTTGGATAGTCCTCGCCTTTGGCTCGGGTGTCAATTTGCACGAGCTGTGGACTGGCCAAGTTTTTTCCTTCCCAGATGCGTAATATACAAAAGTAAGTATTTTTGGGTAGATACTTTTGCGCCCGACGCTCTAAAACTGCGTAAAATCGCAAAAATTAATTTAGGCTCGCTTTTTAGGCTCAAAAATCCCGAAAATCAATACATATGTCACAAAAAATATGGTGTGCACCTAGGGCTGTGTGGGCCTTCTGACCTCGTGTGTTTACAGTATACTCGTCTTCGGTTTGCAAAACGCACTCGCCTTCGGCTCGGGATAGCTCACCTTCTACTCGTACTGCAAACTCCAAACTCGATTTGAAAAGGCCCACTTTACGCCCTAGGTACACAATATACTACTGTATTTTCAGGAATAATAACACTGAAAAAATACTAAATATTAGAACTACAATCACCAAAAGGAACCTTTATTACA
Organism: Torymus aiolomorphi; assembly: GCA_036365515.1. Classification (NCBI taxonomy): domain Eukaryota; kingdom Metazoa; phylum Arthropoda; class Insecta; order Hymenoptera; family Torymidae; genus Torymus; species Torymus aiolomorphi. The sequence goes on along the minus strand of CM070873.1, from coordinate 44,622,293 downwards.
GGCAGAGTTGGAATCAGTGTAAGCACCCGCTGGTTCGAGCCAGAAGACTACACATCACTGGAAGACGTCGAGGCTGCCGAAATCAGCCACCAATTCGCGAACTACTGGTTCATCAACCCCTTACTTGGGGAAAAATGCGATTACCCAGACATAATGAAAATTGAGGTAGGAATCAAAAGCGGCTTGCAACGGTTCAAAACAACGAGACTCCCGGCATTCACCCCAGAGGAGATAGATATGGTGAAGAACAGCCTCGACTTTCTGGGCATCAACTTTTATACGACCTACGATGTACGTTCGAAGAATTCCCCAAACGATGGTGGCCCGACGCGAACGACGCCTTTGGAGGACGATATGTCGTCAGTGTGGTTGACACATGATGACGCGTTCGGTGCTTTTGATGTCAAAGTAAGTGCAAAGTTCATGTGGTGCTTGAAGTAAAAATAAAAAAAAAATTTTTATTGTAATTTACGGTACGATGTAGAATACGGCGCCTAACTTTGGCAAGCTGCTGCAGAGGTTGAACGAAGATTACATGTTGCCGGCGATTTATATAACGGGCAACGGGTACGCCGATTTCGGTGAGAGTTACGATATGGACAGAACGGTTTATCATTATGATCATATCGCCGTGTTGTTGGAGACGATGAAGAAGGGCATTGATGTTAGGGGCTACATTGTTTGGTCGCTAATGGATAGCTTCGAATGGTACGATGGTTACAGGTATGTTGGCAATTAATTTGTATGGAAACTATATTTTTTATAATTTTATCTATCATGATTGTATTGAATGTTTTTAAAGCAAACATTATGGCTTGTACGAAGTCAACTTTACTGATTCATTACGTCCGAGGAAGGAGAAACTGTCGGCGAAAATCATAAAAAATATTTATCGATCGAAAATGGTTCCAGAAACATTGACCACTGCAATTTAAAGTTCTCTATAAGATTAAATTTGTGGTTTATTTAAAATAAAGTGTTAGTCCAGTAAGATCATGTCGGCATGTTCAATTTATTTCAATAAATTCAATAAGGTAACGACCTTATCCGTCTACAATAGAAGAAATTTGGTAGACTATTTTTACTCAACTAGGTTCTAAACAATGGGCGCATATGTTACAGTGCCGATAAAGGCTTAATCAAATTTTGTACGATTTTCTTCTGTGTTTCAGCCCAATCAATATAATTATACAACGTTGGTTTTTGTACGCAAAATTGGAAATACAATTTGACTGAGTGTTAAGAAAACAAGTGTTGTTCTTGATTTGATGGTACCTATATATTTTTGTGAGTTGCAAATGTTGGTAATAACGACGCTTTTGGCTATATCATTTTCGATATAAATTGAACACATGTTTTAGATTATGATTCGAAAAAATCATCAATTCAGATTTATACGCATTATTTCTCTATGACGACATGTATTTAAAATGTTTATGCGTTAGATATCAATGAAAACTATTGAGCGATTGAATTTTCCAAAAACATTTTCCTGTCGCAAATATGACAACTATTAGTTTTAAATTAGTTAACAATCAGTCGCATGTTTGTAGTATTTGTCAGTGAACGCCTTTTGGTAACTGAAAATAATTTTTTAGATTCGAGTAATTTACTAGGTTCAAAAGATATAGTACTACAGAACTATATAATAACATCCAATTTTATTTATGTAACATTATTAAGTGTTATTTAATTAAAATTATTTATAGAACCGCTTTGTTCTCGAGAAGAATTATTTACAATTGACTTTGCTTCATTTTCACTGAAATTTCTAATGTGTACATTAAGTTCTTGTCGTTATATAATTGCTTGAAACGGAGATTAATTTTTGCTACAGGATTAATAATATTTTTGTTGCATTCTTTGGGTTTAACATATACAAAAAAATTTATTAAAAACGAACAACACGTTAAGTAATAATGTTACAAACACCGATATTAACAAGACTCGCGATAAAAGTGTAAAAAAGCTCGAAAGACGTACTTTCCATATAAAAATGTACATTGTACACATAAAATCGTCAACGTGGTCGATAATAGAATTTTGAAAGCAAATAAATTGTTTCACGTACCTAAGGAAAAAGCGTTGAAATTCATATTGTTACTAACTATGCTATAATTACAATTACCGACCACGATGAATAAAAACATCTAAATCGAATATTATCAATTTCAATAAATCGCTTAATCATACTCAGATCTTTCAATCATTATTTTAACAACTATACAATACTTTTTTTAAAGGACTTTTAAAATAAAACGAGACCAAAAAAAACTTAAAAAGAAAGCTTACATAATTCAAACAGCTTCTGGTCCACATATTATACATGAAAATGTAATATTATGGTAGTTTGCTAGTCAATTAAAATTACAATAGTTAGTCTAAAGTTAACTTATAATAATAATACTGACATATTATAGTATAAAGCTAATGTAAGTAGAAATGTATAACAAATGAAGTCTTAAATGGATAATCATAACGCGTTGATCCCGCATTTCATTGAAATTATCGTAACAAAAAATTTTCGAGAACGTTACTAATTCAACAGTAACAACGCATGTGTCACAAAAACACGTGATATTTAAAAGAGCAACGTTATTTATAAATGATACAATACATAAAAAGATTAATCTTGTACGTCACTTCTTGTACCCTCATTCTTTTTTCGTTTTAAGTTTCAATTTTTACAATAATACTTATTTGTGACTTTGACATTACAAAATATTTTCTTTTAGGAAATATTTATTTATCCACCTATATGCAACTTCATTTGTATCTGTTGTTGCCATGCTCATATCCCCACAAAACTTCCAAAAGAAAGTTGTTAAATATTAACATAGAAAAAGACTGTTAAAACTTTTTATAAATTATAAAAGTGATTATAGAATTTAAAATATGTTAGAAATATATTACAACTTATAAATATCTTTATAAATAAAACGTAAGAACAAGTTTTAAGAAAAAATCAGTTTTCACACTAACAGTTTGAGAAACATTCATGTATTATCTGCTAATTTTTAAAAATTTATCGAAAATTATAATATTGTGCCAGTACTTTAGTGATTATGTTTGTAAAATAAATTATGAGAGCTTGAATAAGTAAAAAAAAACTCCATTATTTTGTTATAAATAAGATATTTGAAAGTCGTTTAGATCTGTTTTTTAAATACAGCACCAAGTGAAGATCACGTTAGAATAATCAAGATTGTTCAGTGTTAAAAATGTTTACGTCATACAGCTGGCAGGTTAATACAATGTTAGAGTGGTCAACTCTTTTAGAAAGAGTTACTAATTCATTGAAAAATTACCTTTATTCATCTTTTTTGAAAAGTGAGCAAAGGACAACCTTTCATAATCACAAGATTATTTTAATGTTGATTGGAAATTTACTGAAGGTATTATCTTTAAATATGTTTTTACGGCTGTAAAATACTAAGTCTGTAGGTGTATTCCTAATTTAAATGAAGTCTAATACTGATATCAATGGTAACTTGCAGTAGGATAGTTTACATTTTATAAGGTTGATTTGTCAGTCTGACATGTGAAATAAAATATCTGCGTTATATGTAAATTTATATATAATATGTAACTAGAAAATAGGTAGACTCTTAGTGTAGACTCTTTTGTCTTGTAAAGATTTAGAATAATCACAGTTTCAGTGAGAACAAGAGACAACAAGTGCAATGAACCATTTAAGTAGAATTTTTTTTTACGTCATATTAGTGAGTAAGAACTTTACTTGAATGATGTAAAAGCTTGCTAGCACGTGTCCTTAGGAATGTCCAAATAACTACAATCGGCAAATCAACTATTTACAAGCTTTGGTAATTGACAACTATAAATTAGGTATAGAAATGTTTCCGTATTTCTCGAGATAATAATAGCTATTATGAAAATTAGTGTAGCGTTACCATTAGATCCCAGAAATAATTAACAGTGATGGTAGACATCTGTTACAGTAACATTTGGAATATTTGGCAGATTAATACACGCACAAAAGATACGTTCACGTGCTTGTAAGAGATATAGATGCACACTATCACTCACGCAGGCACCCATACACATATTCATAGTACGTGGAAATGTCCTATTGGCACGTAAGTATGTTTTCGTTCTTGTCAATCTTTCAATAACTTCCATTATTCGCCGTCCGAAGATTCCGTAGAACTTTCGGGCATCGAGCTGAACCAATTTCCTCGCGAACTGCTACTTCTGTATACAAATAATTATTAATTAAAGTCACGTCTGTGTTAATTTCTTATATGTATTCTTTATAACTTTGAAAACTATAATCCTAATATCTATAAATATTCTGAGTGAGTAACCCTTTACCTTGTACGTTGACGAGTACTTGTTGGTAATGTAAGAGATGTCCTGTAATATTGCGGAGTGGCATTGGATGCAGCATCTTCTGGTCTTCTTTGCAGTGTCATTGTCTCATGTGGTGAAGTAACAAGTTCATCTTCATTATCCAAATAGTATCTAGAGCCAGTAGCACTCTTACAATTTTCACATTCACTACGATAATCATCTGTGTCATCATGCAATGGAGGCAAAGCCTGCGTACTACATGTACATGTCACTGAGTCAAAACTACCTTCTTCGTTAACTTCATTCGCTGCAGCTAAAGGAGGCTAGTAATATAAATATATATTATTAGTGTAAATTTTTTAAATATTAACTGTAATTGATAATGTAAGTTACTGCATGACGTTTTAAGTTATCATAATTACAGTTGATAATAATGTAGTATACTTCTTTATAAACAAAAAAAAGAAAACTAGAAAAAATAATTGATTTCATAACTAAGCCATTAAAGTACTTTTCTTACATATATTTTTTTGAGTACTTTAGTTCTTACCTTATAATTACACACCGATGATGGCATATCAGCTGGCTTCAATTCTATAGATTTTACTGATGTAGAAGGTACATCTTGAGAACAAGAAGTATCATAAAAAGCATTTGTTCGCACTGCAGCATCACCACTGGAAAGAGTTGATGGAACACTCGAAGGTATTACTGTAGAAGGAATTGTAGATCTTGGGGAAGGGTTTCCATCACCAGTAGGATTTTTGGGTAGAATTAAAGGTGTATCAAATAATGGCGCTATAGATTGATGTCCAGGATATTCTTTTCGTAAGCGTAAGCTTCCACTAGTTGCTAAAGTTCGTGGTATGGTTCTATGAGTTCCCGCATTAGAAGTAGGAAGTGTTGCTGATATTGTAAATGCTCCACCTTGGCGAGGAAGCGTGGTATGTTGTTGGAAATTTTGTACTGATGAATTTTGTGGGCTTGGTAACAACAATTGATTACTCGAGGCAGTAGTAGCATGTTGTGGTGTCATATTAGAAACACTATTAGATAAAGCTGAAATAAAAAAAAAGACAATTATAATTTTGTATTATTTCAAATTAACAAACATTTATATCTCTTGGATTAAGTTTCAAATGCTTACCTGATCTATTTACAGGAGTAGGTAAATTCTCATAAGTATTTGACTCCATAGCAAAGTTTGCTGTACAAGTTCCAGGACAGAAATCTGAAGCTGCTGATTCAGTTTGATTCAGTTGGTAACAATTGTGAGCTGCAGGACTGCTTAAAGGTCTATTATTGGTTGAAATCAATGGAGATGTACTAGTCGTGTTACTTTGTGAAAGTGTAGGAGAACTTGAAGGCAAACCATTTTGACTATTCGTAACTATTGAGACGTTTGTATGAGCATTATGAGCAGTCAAGTAAGTACCAGGGAAGTTTAAAGGAGAAAGTGTGTGCGGACTCATTGATAACAGAGCCTGCTCAGCTCTAGCGGCAGCTACTGCTTCCTCATAAGGTGGTGGAGCTTCTCCTCGAGGAAAGTAGTTACCAGGTGGTTTCCACAATGGATAGTTACCATTGCATGGCAAATCATCCATTGGCATGCCATGCTGCACACTATTTCTGTCCAAGTATCCCATACTTCCTAACGATCTTTGATCATCTGCCAACTGGTGACTTTGTCTTCCAGCTACACAAACTAATAATTATTAAGTATCAGTACAAATCATGTACTTATAAAGTATAAAGGGGTACTTCTTCATTTAACAAGTTTATTAAGGGCACAAGACACCTTTAAAATCCTGAGAAAATTGATTTTTCTATTATTGTCTATTTCAATTGAAAAGTACCCATAGAATATGCTCTAAATTGTTTTATAGCGTTACTCTACTTTATTCCCAAATTATAAATATACTGATACAAAATTTTTTGATTTTCAAATTCACTGAACTCAAATATAATAAAATTTTCCCTTTATTTTCCAGATGGATCCATCCCATGGCCAACCAAAACCTACATCTAAAAGTGGTAGTCAAATATACTGTTTTTACCACTTTTGAGAGAAGAATGATATTTGTGGAGATAATAAGCTCAAAATAATTGAAAAATGAGGTAAATACACCCTCTGTTAGAACAACAATTTACTATTTATTTCCAGGTTTTAAAGGTGTTTTGGGCCTGCTATCATAAAAAAGTTAACATAATTCAATAATCTTATTAAATGAAACATAAATATATTTTTCATTATTTAATTGAATAGTTTATGAAGCAAATATACATTACCTCTGATTTTTCTTTGCCTCAAGCGGTGTATTAAGAATATCAAGAGACCCAGAGATAAAACAGCAGTTATGCAGCTGGCTACTAGCCGTAATCCCAAGTCATAATTTGCATTATTATCTATTACACTCGTACCATTTCCATCAGTTTTATCACTTGTTGTAATAGCATCATCCAAGCAAATTAATTCACAACAAGTACTCCCAAAGCGAAATGTTTTACAATCTTTGTGAGGTAAAGATTCTTGATCCTTATACTGTAAAAAATATTCAATACATATTTTATTTTTGAAAACACACACACACACACACACAAATTATATTTATAAAAAATTTTACAAATGAAAATATCATAATGTTCTTTTTTAAAAAGCAAACAGAATAAAGATATCAATTGAGAATGTAAATAATCTTTTAACAAATTCACAGAACCTCATACAATTATTTAAACCCCATTAATATGATTAGTCCTTCAGAAAAAACATTACTCTATTAAAGAAAAAAAAAAAAAACGTATCAAGAAAAGACCATCACAGTGTGCATACTCCATTTCACTGATTTTTTCAATCAATAAATCTAATGAACCGTAATAAGATGAATTCAACTGTCAGTCTCTTGCTCTCCGGCTGACATTGAATGCAACTTGTAACACACGTTTTAAACTATCTTTTCACCTATCAAACGGCACTTCTCTCGCTCCTCGTCGCTTTTATTGAGCCTATAAAGTATAAACTCTCGCACACTCATACCTATACACACATGCGCGCGCCTATTATATATAAGTACATACACATTTCCACTCACCTTGCAAAAAACGGCTTTGCACAGGGTAGGATTACCATTGTTGCAGACACAGAGGGTGCAGGGCTCCGGGCCGGGGATGTAATGATAGCCCGTCTCGTGGGTCAGGCCGTTCACATCTTTGCAGGTGGCACCTCCTCCCAGCGCCTTACCTTCACATTTTCCAAACAAAGAAAAAAGAACCACGTTAAGTACTTACATACAAACGTACATACACATACATACACCTACAACAACCTCGCGCTCGGAAATCAATCTAGGATGCGTACACAAAAGCGCTCCCCGCTCGCGCGCGCTCGCGTGCAAAAAAAGGTAGGTGGGTATTGAAAGGGCCCAGGGATAGATATAAGTGTGTCGTGCTCGTGCGCGCGTGTCCTACTTTTTCTGTCTCGCACTTGTTCGCTCGCTCGCTCGTTCTGCAAGCAAGCAAGCAGCGATCTCGAAATTTAGGACGGCTCGCCTCCGACGACGAAGGCTATGCGATATACCATGTACATTCCAGAGATAGCGCGTGTATAGGCATTATAGGAAATAAGAGAGCACGGTATTGAATAGCATTCGTTAGCCAGGCGAGGAGGTGAGGGGGGAGGCATAAACATGCATGCATATTACAAAGGAGAGGCTCGAGGAGAGCCCAGCTATGCACAAGCTACATTATACGCACGTATATATAGATAGTTAGCAATCACCGTTGAATCGCAGAGTGAATACGAGGAGCGCATAGCCGAGAAGGTCAGCGCTGTACCTCATTCTGCAATCGTTATCTCATCGTTGTAGCGAGCTGTTTGGCGGCGGCGGCAGCGACGGCCCTCGTTCACGGGCATCTGACAATCTCCTCCTCCTCCTATCTCTCTCTCACACCTCTGTCACACTCCTCCTCTATTTCATCAACTGCACTCTTCTGCAAACACGAGAGACAGAGACGTGCTTATACGCACACTCCTCAGGTCGACGACGACGACGAGGACGTCATCTACACAGCTACACACAGTTAGCTGCTCTCTCGCTCTTTGTGCTGCTCCTGCACTCTCTTTGTATATAAGTACACAACGTCTATATACCTCTATCTGTCTACCTACACCTATCTACACGCGCCAAAGGCAGGTGCTGCTGCTGCCCGCAGCCTACTCCTCATCCTCGTCGTCGTCGTCCTCCTGGACCCGCGCATAACACACACACACACACACACGACACCCGTGGCGCACGTAGCAGCTAGGTACTTACGTTATCACACGCGCGCGCGACACTAGAGCAGTGCTCGCTCTCTCGCGGGCACTGGCTTGCTCTCCTCGCATGCGCTGTTCTCTGCTCTGCAGGAGGAGGGGCAGCCAGGCGGGCGCCCGTAGTCTATCTCCTGCGCGGAGCCTCCACCGCAGACATATATCGCCGGGCGTATGATGACCGTCAGGACATGCGCGTCCGCGCGATTCTCGTCACTAGGCGGCCGCCACAGGACGAGGGAGACGATATGATGAGATGATGCTCCATTTTCACATCACAAATGCGCGCTTTGAAACGCGCGTTGTTGCAGAGAGAGAGAGAGGGAGAAAAGTTGCCAATAGGGGAGAGAGGGAGGAATATAGCCTATCCGATACGCAGGGAGGATCGGGTATCGAACGTTCTTGTTGGATGCATTTGGAATGTGGAGTATAAGTAGGTATATAGGTAATAGTGTGCGCGTATAATGCGAGATAGAGGAATTGAAATAAGACGGTAAATGGTAGGTACAGGTACATAGGAGAAGAGGTGAAATAAGCGCGTGTATTATACGGTGGTTGTTATCAGGCGCGCCCGTGTTGCAATCTTATCGCTGATGAACACGCCTTTTTCCTGTTTAGTGTTATATATAATTATATTCTATTTTTGGTTATCTGGTACTAATGGGCGTGTATGTTTGTGCTTATTAGATATCAAAGTACTGATTTCCAGGAATAAGATAAGGCTTAACTTTCTTTTCCGTGAAAAGACGTGAAAAGTCGAGGAAAATATCCGTCTGACGAGATCACCTGTTACCACTTAGGGATTCGCCAGATGTGTTATCATTATGCGAATCTAACAAAAACAAGGAATAGAAAAAAGTAAATTCTATCTGCTTTCGAAAAAATAGATTTAAATATCGAGCTCCGAGATTTCATTTGCATACTAAGTACATCGATTGATACAAATCTAAAAAACGAGAATGCTGCATGTTTTTTTGGTGCGACCGCTGCCCGTTACGATTATATCGAGAAGCCTGCCTTCATAGAAATAAAAATTTTGTTTTGGGACATGTATATGTTATATAACTCTTAATTCTGGGGTTGAAAATTGTACATACATATAAGATCCGATATCAGTTGTGTTCCGGTCAATTTTGAATTTTGTAAAAAGAAACAACGGAATATAATTTCTCAGAACTTAAAATTGAATAAAAAAAAAATAGCTCCCTTAACTTTTTATTTTACAACAATTTAGTAAGAAGCACTGAACTATAAAACCATTACACCATGTACACATTTAAAGGTATAATACCTCTCGTCAACTCCTCAACCAAAACAAACATTCTAAACCAATAACCCTTGCCCTTCACCTTTCCCTTTATTCCCTCGCACCCAGCCGATCACACAACCCTTCCCAAACCCATACCACCTCTCTCCAATATATCGACTTCCCCGGCAACGCGCGCGCGCGCACGTGACCATCAACCTCCTCTCTCTTTCTCCATCAGCCATCATCACTCTCCTCGACCGTCAACTTTACCTATCGTTTGAATGGCCTCTCTCTAAAGGCGCCTCGCCGCGATCGATCATATAGCGAACGGAAAAAGCGCCAGGTCAGGTCCGCTGAACTTGTAGCCGTGCGATGCACTTGCACTTTGCTCGTGTACGCGCGTGCTTTCAGGGCCACTTGCGCTTGCTGTAACGACGCCGACGACGGCCTTGTGCTGTTTTGTGTGTGTATAGGTGGAGACGCAAACCGAGTGTAATAATCTGCGTGGCGCGCGAAAGCTGCGCGTGTCATATGGTTTTGAAGAAAAGTCGCGAGCGATTTTTAATTAGATGTTAGTGACGTGGATGTAGTTGCGACGATGATTTAATGAGCTGAGAATTGGACTGTAGTGGGTATAGTTACGATCGATAGAGAAAAACTTTTTTTCAAACTTTTCTTTTTTATATATAAGATAATTTATTACTTGCTGATATACCTCCCCTACCAAAAATCGAAAGTGTAAAAAATTGTTTAGTAAGCGTAGAAAAGTGTAAAAACGTGTAAGAAAGTGTAATAAAATGTAGTTTAATGCTGGATTTTGGACATATTTTACATTTTTTTTACACTTATTTACACTTCCTTTACATTTTCGTACACTTTTGTACATTTTATTTTATAAAGTGTAAAATAATGCAAAATAATCTATAAATATAAAAAATGTAAAAAAGTCTTAAAAACAGTAAAAAAGTGTAGAAAAACATATTAAAATGTAAAAAAAATATAAGCAACTGTAAGAAAGTATAAAAAAACTGCAAGAATGTATTAAAAAGCTGTAAAAAATGTAAGAAAGTGTAAAAAAGATATAATAAAGTGTTAATAAATGTAAAGAAATGTAAAAACACTATAATCAAATGTTAATTAGTGTAAAAAAACTGTAATAAAATGTTAATAAATGTAAAGAAGTCTAAAAAACTAAAAGAATTTTTTAATTATGAGTATCAAAGAAAGTTTTTGCTAGGGTCACTCGCTTACGCTCGCTCAGTTAAATTTATATTTTTTATGTTTTTATTAAATCTTATATACATTTAAGAAAAGAAACCTATTTTTCTATAATGCAAGTTAATTGCATTAGAGTGCAGTGCTTTAAGAGATTATAAAAGAAAAAAGGCTAGTAACAATTTCGCTTGTTACTTATTATTTGTTCTTCTCTTCGCATATATGTTATAATTATCCAGTCTTCCAGATATTTTGTTTAAAATAAATACAAAATCAATCAAAATCATAAGTAGTTTTTATTTTATTGTTCGAAAATTTTCCGGAAATTGTCCCAAAATTGACCCAAAGTTATCCCTAGAATTGCTCCGAAAAAAAAAAAAAAAATATTTCAAGTACCTATAGAGAGCAATCAGAGAAGTGGAGAATATAATGTAACATTTTTTACACTAGCGCTGGGAAAATAGTAATTTTTATGATTTTTGCAGCAAATTTTACTTTTTGAAATAATAATTTTTATAGAAAATTGACTGATACTGTCATATTTCGTTTCAGTAGTCATAAAAAATACTATTTCAAGAAGTAAAATTTGCTACAGAAATCTTGAAAATTATTATTTAAAAAGTAAAAATCCGACATGACTGGTTGTGCCCCAGCACTACTGTGAAAAATAGTAAATTTTCTTTTAAAAAAAGTAAAATTTTCAAATAATTTTTCTCCCCGTGGTTGGCACGTGTACGATTATGTGAAAATGCCGACATAACGTTTTTATAAGTGGGTACTTGCGTTAATTTATTTCTCCCCTTCAAAATGTGACTTTGAAAGTCTTGTTGTGTCTAATGTATACGTCCAATTCCATTAACGAAGCGGAGAAAACCTGCGCCGTAGTAAGTAGTAGAAATACGTATACACGCAAATCAGCATAGTCACAACATTAACATCTCTATTAAAAATACACTGACGCGTAAACTCAATTTAAGTAATGTGATCGTTTTTTTTTTGTAGAAAATTCAAATCCGCATATTATAACCGATACCTACTTACTTGCATACTGCTCTGCATAATGAACCAGTCGTATCTTTTTGTCAACGCGATTATGACGTGCCGTCTGAAAGACGACGGAAGAATAAGAAATATATGAACGTAATATGCCGACAAATTCAAGTTGAACGTACACACAACAAACCACCGCTGCTCACTAAGCAAACTACATGGGCAAAATTATACCTTTGGCTTTCAAACTCTAAATTACGCAACAATTTAACTTTCCCGCTTCAAAATTTTCATTCTGGCTTCAATAAACACACTGAAACAGTAACTAATCAAAGTATAAGGAAAAAGTAAACTAGAAAAGGGAACGATGGATCTCGAAGATGAACCCGAGGACGTGCAGAATGCCACTCCCGTCGAGGATGAAGTTAAGAGAGGAGAAATCGACGAGATCGACAATAAGAAACTGGATTACGTCGCGAAAGGCAGGGAACAGCCGCTACCTCGGCATTTCTGCAAAAAAGATGTACGGTGTTTGTTGTTGATACGTTGCATAACCTGTTAGGGGCCGGCATGTAAATTCTGAACTTTCGATTTGCGCACAGAGAGAAGAAAACTTAACGAACGGACGTTGGATATTGACTTAGAGAATGTTCATTTATAGTTAGACAAATTCGTTAACAGTTAAGTTTGAAATGTTTACTTAAACGATTCGTGACTTAACTGTTAACGAATTTGTCTAACTATAAATGAATATTCTCTAAGTTAATATCCAAACGTCCGTTCGTTAATAGTTTTCTTCTCTCTGTGCGACATTTAATTATATAGGGATCCTGCGCGTCTAATTGTTGGGTTCTTTGTTTGTTTGCTATTTCCATATAAAAGAATAGGTATAGCATAAGTAGCACAATAGTTTACCGTGATAAAGCAATATTATAGGTTTGCTGCTCTATAATAATGTAAAAGTACACGTTTTTATTGAATTTCCATACACAGCCATTTTAGCAAGTACTTATGAATTAGCCTAAACTATAAAACTACTTTAACATAGTTTACATTACAACAAAATTTTCAACCACATAACAACCACATATAAAATAATCTCGCATTCCCTCGTCCGTCTCCCTTCGCTCGCACAGAAACCAGCATTACAAAAGGACTCGTGCTGCGAGTTGAAGCGACAGAGCGCCTCGCGAGCGCAGAAAAAAACCGTAACAATGTACGTCCACGAAGAACCTTGTAAACTCGCCAAGCAGCCGATAATACCCCGTCACTGCATGTCGAAAGAGGAACACATCGATTTTCTCGCCACGCCAAAGTACGCACACACACGTGTGTGTCTGGAAAATTTCTAATAACCATTTCTCTCTCTCGCGCGCATAATATAGAGAGAAGTGCGGCGATACGTGCGCAATGAAGCGAACGGTGAGGCGCATGCGACCAGTGCGCTCGCGTATCGTGGAGCTGGCCAGGCCTATGAGGCGCAAGCTGATACTGACCCTGGAGGAGCGCGCCGAGCTGCTGACGCCGATGATGGTCGACAATCTGGTGGACATGATCGAAGAGGATAGCGCGCTCACGCCTGAGTAATGATGTGTATATATAACGATGTTGTTGTTATTGTTGTTGTTGTCGTTTGTTGGGTGATTGATAATTGGTTGGGTAGGTTTTTTCTGACGATTGGGTTGAGGGTAGTTTATTCGTGATGAGCGTTAGGGTGAAAAATGCGAGCTTGAGAATCGTATTGAATCATTTGACGGGCTAAGCGCAGTGACGTAGCATTCAATAATTTTGCATTTTATGGGACAGTAAAATTCATTTTCCTTAACATCATGGTATCAAACGGGTTTCCCTGCCAAAAACTGATAATTGAAATTAATTAGAATTTATTGCAATACAATAAACTTAAATTAATTTCAATATCATTGAATTCCTTCCAATAATTTGTACTAAAGAATTGTCAGCTTTCGGCTGGGTTCTTTGATAATTTTATTTTAATTTAATTTCGATTCGTTTTAACTTTAATTAAGTTTAATTATACGATTTGAATGTAATTTTTAATTGAACATACGTGCGTTTATTTAATTCATATGCACTTTCATAAGCACGAGCGGTTTTAATAAATGTTATAATAAACGACAAGTGACTGTAGATCCGATAGATTAATTATAGCAATCGAGGTTATTAGGTTATCCGAAGATTTCTAAAAAATAATATCACAAAATCGACAGAAAAATAAAATTAGTAAATATATGTAGCAAAATAAAAAGGACAGTATTGTACTTGCTTTAAAAAGGGGGAAATCTTTTTTTAATGATGTTGTGGCTATATTATAATCCCTTCTCTAAAAGTTAGTTTTTATTATTTATAACTATGATATAGATATAATTATTTTAAATAGTTAACGATTTTTCCCACCAGTACGTCAATGCGAAAATACAATTGAAATATTATAAACTTTAAAAATCATGAAACGAAGCAGAATTGACGAAGTTTCGTTATTTTTATCAATATAGGTAAAACACTGTGTATTGTGTTTTTTTGTTCAGTGATAAAAAAAAACATGAAACTTCGTCAATTTTTCGCCGATCTCTTCAAACGTAGTAATATTACAATTTTATTATCATAGCACTAACAATTATCCCTTGTACAGTCATAACATCATTAAACAGAACTTTACGATATAAAAAAAAATACGTACATGAAGATATTTTTAATTTGTCTACACTTAAAGGGTTCAAAAAATAAAAAAAAAATTTGAAGGCACATCTTCGCGACAATTTTCTTCTCATTCTGTATTAGGTTATAAAATATACGAAAAAACTCGTGAACATTAGAAAACGGTCTTATGACACAGTTTTAGAAAAAAACCCATTTTACTTATGGAAATTTAACATGGGAAAAATGGACGAAAAGTAGTCAATGATGATGAGCCAATAGTAAGCTTTTAAATGTCCCAACAAATATTCCACAAAAAGGCGATTAAAGTAGAAGAAAGGAGCTTTAATTTAAGCTAAAGATCGTTAAAATCGGTCGATTCTACGCAAAGTTACGTGCATTTTAAAATCGCGAAAAATGACCAAAAATAATTGAATTACGTGGATTCGGGAAAAATCGGTAATTTTTCGTCATTTTTCACCATTTTCAAATGCACGTAACTTTGCGCAGAATCGACCGATTTTAGCGATCTTTGGCTTAAATTAAAGCTCCTTTCTTCTACTTTAATCGCGTTTTGTGGAATATTTGTTGGCACATTTAAAAGCTTACTATTCATCATCATTGACTACTTTTCGTCCATTTTTCCCATGTTAAATTTCCATAAGAAAAATGGATTTTTTTCTAAAACTGTGTCACAAGACCGTTTTCTAATATTCACGAGTTTTTTCGTATATTTTATGACCTATAGAATGAGAAGAAACTTGTCGCAAAGGTGTGCCTTCAATTTTTTTTTTTAATTTTTTGAAACCTATGTGTGAACAAATTAAATATATCCTCATACATCAATCCAAAAAAAAATGTACCAATCACACCAACGAGCACCGAATTTCCCCGCAGGCAAGCCGAGCAGCTGCTCCGCGACAAAGAAAATTCGAAAAAGAAGAAGAAAAAGAAGAAAAAACGATCTAAAAACAGATGCTTACCCAGATGCCCCCCAGAGCCCCTAGGCGCGGGCGATCCTGCCATCGACTCGGAAGCTGCCAACTGCCAGTACTCGATGGCTCAGCGCTTCGTCCGCAGCATCTTCAGCTGGAGCTGCAGCATCCCGCGTACCGACTACACCGACATATTCGACGTAGTCCTGGACCGTCTCAGCGAGACCCTCAATTACACGCCAATCGGTAACGAGGATCGCAAATCGCAGCAGATGCGGCTACTGGCGGACGCGTTCTCGTGCTGGATATCGGGAGTGCTGATGCAGGTGGCGGAGAAGCACAAAGCTGAGTTGGAGAAGGAGTGCGAGAGGAGGAGATTAGAAGCTGAGCAGCTGGAGGCTCTTGCCCAGCAGGAGCAGGAGATGCTGGAGGATGGAGATGAGATCGCAGGGAGTGGCGATTACGAGGATGACGACGACGACGATGACGACGACGACGATGACGACGACGACGACGAGGCGGCTAGAGAGAGGGAGCTAGAGGCCGCTGCTAGTTTAGCGAGGACGCTGGTGGATGAGAGTATGAAGGGGACGATGCAGGCTAGCGAGGCGACGCTACCGGTCGAAACTGCCACGCAGTACAATGCGGAGGATACTGAAGGCTCCGAGATGGATGCTGAAATACTGGCTAGTCTCGCTGCCAAGTCGAAAACGACGCTTGCCGAAAGCGAGGCCGAGACTTTACCCAGCGAGGCCGACATAACCGAGCTGGCCGACGTGTCGCTCCAAGCCTCCGCCAGCACCCACGACATCTACACCGAGGCCAGCGCTGCCAGCGTCAAGTCCAAGGAACAACTCGAACTCGAGAGACTCGCCTCACGACTCGGCGCCTGCGAGCCCGATATACCCTTCGTCAACTTCGCCCGGCTCCTCGACACCCTCTACTGCATGGTCCAGTGCGAGCCTGAGAACACCCTCAACGACCTCACGACGAACCGTATTCACCGCGCTGTGTACCTCAAATTCGAGACCGCCATCAGAGCCGAAGACCCTGCCCTTCTCACCCCGCGTACGCGCGACATTGTCAACGTCGTCGCCGGTAAGATAGCCATGTGGCTGAAGAACACCCTCAGCGCTAGCCAAATCGGGTTCCTCGCCGATAACCCACCCTACGTCGAATCGCGCGAGGTAAGAGACTGGGCAAAATGGCTCAGCCAAGTGGCTGATGTCGCTGAAGACTGGACCGGGTGGATCGACACGGTCGCCAATGACGCCATGTGCATGAGGAGGGAAGAACACGTGACGAGGGGCGAGTGGTACAAGTGGACCAGTAAGTTTGAGAGCAACGCGTTGTTGTGGAGGAGGGCGTATCTGGAGGCCAGGCATCAGGGACACCACAATACCATGATGATACTTGACAGGAGGGTGGAGAAGACGGGGGGAAAGAAGTCCTGTCAGATCAGCGAGGTCGCGATCAAGGATACCAGGTTCGATTCTGCGTCGAAGATGTGAAAATGTACATAAAAAATAAGGATAATTGATTAATAAACGAACAAAAAAAAAAATGGTAAAGGAGGTTGTGGTTTGGTCTGTTTTATTCGAGTGAAGTTTTTTTTATCCGGTTGAAGCTTTAGCTGGAGTTAGGTGAGGGTGTAAGCGGTTGTTATACAATTCGAAGATCGAATGAGACATAATAGAACGTCGCGTTATAAGACCAAATAAAGTGAATTAATAAACAATAATGCTAGAATACAGTAATTGCCTGATTAGAAAGTGATTAAATAGTAGTTTTCGTATCAAGGGCATAAAGTATAACTTTACGCCCTAAGTGGGAATTGTTGGATATAATATACAGTACACTGACAGAAAAAATCGGGTAAAAATTCTTATGTTGTCGTGTAAAAATTACCATGTTGGAATCGTAACTCGACCATATGTCGGATTTTTAGCAGAATTTGCAATACACGTAGGAAAAATTCCAAGTCTAACATGGGAATTTTTTTATAACTGATTTTAAAGAGCGAAAAAAATTATTTCATCTTTTTTTTTAGGAGTGGGGGAGGAGCGAGTATCAGACACATAATTATTATATTTAGACAATACAGAAGTTATTTTTTAATTAAACATGATTAAAGAAAATTTATTAAATAAATTAAAAATTTTTGACGACATCGAGACTCGAACCTGGAACCCTTGGCACGGTAGTCGGGAGCGCTAACCACTTACCTATAAAGACATATGTCCTACAAAATTTTGGAACTTGTATATCCCCAAACGTAAGATATGCGCGCTAATTTTATAACAAATTATGCTTTAACTCGAATAATACTATTCTCTATTTTAGCGTAATTTATTACAAATGTTATATATTAAGAATATTGTTTAACATTTTATAAATATTACCAATACCTTAAATTAAACAAGCTCATTTATTTATTAATGAATTTGTATTTTCGATATAATAGTTTTTCACAACCTTCCTTAAAAATATTACAAATAAACAATTATTTTAAAAATTGTCTCATCATAAAAAATAAAAAAAAATAAATAAAAACAAGTATATTGGATTAGAACGGCACATTCAGTTGTTGCGTTTAGCGTTTGTGTTTTGTCTCGATGTTGCCAAGGTGGATTGAGTTTGTTGACATGTATCTGTCTGAATCTTTCCTATTTTGACATTGAAGAGGTCAACTTTTCGTGCACTCGCGGGCTGTTTACGATTGAACGTGTGAATTCTTATTCTAAAACTCTCTCAATTTTTACCATGCTAGCCTGGGAAAATGTACAAAAGATAAAGTTCCATTAGCCACGTGTTAATTTTTACTATGCTGGCATAGGAAGTTTTACTTGTGACATTGGACTTTTTCATATAAAAGATAGTAAATTTTTCGATTTTAAGCAGTTGTGGGCAACTTCCAAGAGCAACATAGGAATTTTTCCCCGGGTTTTTCTGTCAGTGTAGTAGAAAAATCTAATACAGTAGGTAGATTTGGTGTCTCGAAAAGAAACTTTTTTTTACTAATTGAACTTACCGTAAACCGTAAAATTTAGGTGTATTTTCCACATACTTATTTTGGGAATAATCGTTCAGCATCTAATCGTGTGACGTTATTAGCAGGAAGAATCAAGCTTAATTTTTTCTTTATGTTCAAAATTTTATTTTTATCACGTAAAACAAGTATTTTTTATACTAAGTTAGATTTAAATTTTAGAATCTGAGTCCAGTTTTTTCTACAATCCAATCATAGTATTTGTGCACCCTAGTGTACACTGCAGGCAATATTCTCAATTCCCAAACTGTAGAAGTGGAAATAATTCCATAGAGTTTACCATGAATGACACCAGGTCCACCAGAATCACCACTTGTGAAATCAGGGTTTCCATTGCCCGCACAAAACATATTATCGGTTATGGGATCTGACCTGTAAACTCTTTGACAATATACTTGATTCACTACATGTACGTGTGCAGCCTTCAGAACATTACTGTTCTCCTGATGTGGCTAAAAATAGTTAATTAAATTAACTAAAGAAATTCTAGAAAAAAAGAAAACCTTTTTCTGTAAAGGATAAGAAATTACCCCTGTCTCTCCGAAACCAGAAATCAGCATCAATTCACCTTCTCTGGGAATATTGTGTGGCTTTGCAATTTCTATAGGTTGTTGTTTATTATTAAATTGAATAGGCTTTGCAAGCTGGATGAAAAATATAATGAAAATAGTGTTAGTCACAAGTTCTTAGTTCTTAATTAAAAATTAAAATTTGTACTGAAATTTATTTAACAAGTTTCGAAGTTGTATAAAACTATTATTACACATTGAAATACTAACATTGTCGTGAATAGTGATACACACACACACACACACACACACACACACACACACACACACACACACACACACACACACACACACACACACACACACACACACACACACACACACACACACACCAAATCGTTTCTAAGTAATTCACTGGTAAAATAAACATATTTAATTACCATGATTAAAGCAATGTCGTTATTGCTTTTGGCATCGATATCAAATTCCGCATGCATTATAATTTTCTCAACTCTGTGTCTTTTACCTAAAGTGTTTCTTAATCCAGTGCCAGTTCTTACTGATATATGCTTTATATTTCTATTTTGCAATGTAGAGATTAATTTAATTTTTTGCAAGAAGTTCTATTATATAGAAATACTTAATATAATTAGAAAAATGAAATGAAATCTTACTTGACACAGTGTGCAGCAGTTATAACCCAAGATTCATGTATAATAGTTGCACCGCATAAGTATTCTAATCTGTACCATCTCAACCGAAACAAGCTAGCCTAAAAACAAATTTAAATACTTTCATCCTGAGAGCTATGGACTTAAATATTTATATTGAAATTATTATGCTGATATACAAGATATAAGGAGCTTTAATCAGATTCAACATCTTTTTGAATTATTTTAAATTAAACTGTTTTGTATGAAATTTATTCAATACATAATGCAATAAAGCAAGTAGGTCTATTAATATCGTTCATAGACTATTTTATTCAACAATCTATTAATAAATAAATATATTAATAAATCTATCAAATAATCTATTATTTTTTTAACCAGTTACATTAAAGAAATTACTGCAAAGAAATGAATGTTATAAAATTTAGTTAATATCTATTTACCTGATATGCTACATCTTCTATTCTAACGGAATCTCCTCCAATAATTTTATCTTCGTGTGTTCCATTGTTATCTATTAGAAATTTAAATATAATATGTAATTGAAAAATTTATATTAATCCAAAAAAATACTATTGAAAACATCTTTTACCTATATAGAAACCGCTCGCGAAAGCGACGCACAATAAAATACACAAAACCTTCATGACTCCAATAAGTGAAAATGAAAAAAAAATCTTCCTTATATACACCAATTTTATCAAATGATCATTAATGGAATTATAAATTAATAATAAAATAAACACGAGTGTTGGAGTCAACTATTTGTTTGGTGCTATCATTAGCTTGGTTATTTCGTGATTGTTACGATAAATGCCGCTGAAAGCCGCGCGCCACGGTACATAAAATGTACGGAAAATTTCAGTAGTCTATGTATTATTGTACAATTTTTCGTGATTGTGTCGTGCGCAAGTCGTAATACGTGAACCGAGTTTTTTCGTAAGACGAAGAGAATAGTCTTTGTCCGACGAAAATCGTTCGATTCGTTTCCAAGATATAAAGAGTTCACACACACACACACACACACACACACACACACACACACACACACACACACACACACACACACACACACACACACACGCACGCACACAGACACACTCATACATCCACTTTGTCCGACGAAAATCGTTCGATTCGTTTCCAAGTTATAAAGAGTTCACACACACACACACACACACACACACACACACACACACACACACACACACACACACACACACACACACACACACACACACACACACACACACACACACACACACACACACACACACACACACACACACACACACACGCACGCACACAGACACACTCATACATCCACGAAAAAAAAATTTCTCAAAATCAACAAATATCGACATACATCGCCTTTGTCTCGAAAATTTTTTTCACTATTACAAAGCTTCCTCTATGAGGAAGCAATATCATTAAAATATCGCGGCAACGGCGGCAGTGAGAGCCAGGCTATAGCCGCGGCTCTCTGCTTTCGCTTCGGAAATCCATTTAATGCACCGTTCCCATTCGAGAGAAAGTGAGAGTCGCTGGGGGGGGGGGGGGTAGTAAGAGATGAGGAGGCAATCCTGAGAAAAAGACATGATTGTTTATTAACAAACACAGCGATTCTTGTTTTCATTCTTCTTATACACAGCGATAATTCGGAGAGTCTTTTCCTTATAATTTACATGAAATTGGTTTATGGCGATGGTAAGAATAGTAATAATAATAATAATAATAATACTGGTATTGTATACTGGCATACACAGGTGACATGTATACGAGCTCGTGTATATACCACTTTTGCATTTTTCGAAGTTTTATACAATCGTATTTGGTACGCATTGTTCAACAAAACATTAGGTTTGGCTTATTTAATCGTGGTTTTGGCTTTTATCGTATACCTTACACATATTTCACATTGAATGTACAATCCCAGCACGATTCATCGGGATTGCCTTGAATTTCATTTTACAAAAATAGATATTTCGTGCCTAATCTGAATTATAATATGCATAATTACGGGAAGCCGCAACAATCGGCACCGCATACTTATCGAATAAACGTTTTTTTATACAATTTTTTTTCGGGCTTTTTTTTATCGTTTCAATAAAAATATAAGAATATTCAAAAAATTCGCACACAAAAATAAATTTCCAATGATATTACAATGTCTTCATATACAAACTAAATAAATATAAATATACAATCTCTTCGAAAAAGTATATATGTATATCCATCCCTTATACAACATTATTAAAATCGTCAACCTTATACACGGGAATGAGATTGATTTGAAATTCGTAACGTCGACAGGTACGGTATATCTGACTAGGAATACAACGCATTTAGCGCACATATTTTTATGTATATAATAATTATCGATAATCTGCTTCAACGCATTCAATAAAAAAATCTTTACAATCTATACACTCTCGTATTCGTACATCACTCCTCACAGAAGTAATAAATACGCACACATTATAATATTATCGTTATTGAGTATCGACCCAAACGCAGCGTCATGTCGAGTTCGTTGATATATCTGAATCACAATACGGTAAGTGACGATGCGATGTACTCTTTTTTTATATAGTCGAGAGTAAAAGGGATTGCGTGATGTGCCACGGGTAAACTTTCACTCGAGAAAGAAAGAGAGAGAGAAAGAGAGAGAGAACCTTTACGCAGTCTGGAGCTCAACGGCCGAAAAGTCCAGGGGCGAGCTGAGTGCAGTGGCCTGCTGGATGATGGGCACGCTGAGTAGGTCGCCGATTATCGGCTCGCTGCACGGCGATTTTGGCATGGTGTCCTTGAAGATGGGCTTCTGTGGGGAGAAAAAATTGAGTGGCGTTAGTTGATGTGTGTTGTACAATGGGTTACTTGAAATTTAATAGCATCGATTTTATGAAAAATCTTTAAATTATCAATTTAGTGAAAGAAAAACTGCAGATGCAACAGTGTAATGGTTTTAATATTTCGTTTAATTATTATCAAATGGGTGGTACATTTGTTGTCTGTAAAAACGATGGATATGAGAATATTTAGTGAAATGCTAATTTACTTAAAAACATTATCGCATACTTATATAGTAATGTAAAAAATTTTTTTAAATGTTTAGTGTTAGTTAATACGGTATTGCTGTGAATAAGATCTCACGTCCAGTGCATTCTTAAAAAGAGAGTTTCGTAAATGAGAGAGTGTCAGATGAAATTAAGAGAATTCATAATTATGAGTCATGAAGATAATAATGTCAATGGAAAATTTAAGGATGTATAGTAGCGAAAGACAGATCAATGAGGAAAAATGAAGTTTCCAGAGGTCACATAAACGTAGAAATTTATGACAAAGTGCTATCTCATTTTCGGCATTTGCATAATTTTTATAGTTACAGCCAAGGTAATCTAATCAGCGAATAGTTTGTATTGCTTAGAGACTCTGCGAAAATAAAACCAACTTGAAGCATGCCAACGAATGAAGTAGGATTGATAAAACTATCTAACGCTGACGTTGAACAAAAATCGCGACATGGAAAATTTTCAACTTTCTTTAATTTCTAAACATTTTTTTTTTTTACTTTATTTCAATATCATCATTCGTCTATACTAATTTATTCATGCATATACATCTAAAACTAAACAAAAACCACCGCAAAGACATCGTTTAGAAACCTTCCTCAATAATCACCTCTACAGCACTCATTAATAATTAGACCAGGCGTAAATCAAACCCACGTCGCCGCGTCAGCACCAATAAGGTGAAAGCGAAACCCGCGAAGAAAGCGAACGAACATATAATGGCACCTATATATATATACGCGCGAGATCTCCGAAAATCGCTATAGAGAGATTATTAATCCACCTAGTCCACGAACGGAACCTGCCCGCCGTCTAAAAAAGCGAGAGGATATTTCGCGAGCGCGAGGCTCTTGACCTACTGCCGCGGCGCTGAGTAAGAGAGAGAGAGATAGATAGATAGATAGATACGATTTATTTGCCTTCGCGGCAAAATAATTAATACAGAATTTATACAGTGTATAACTTAAAATAAAATACAGTAAAATAAGATATAATAAAAATATATAAAAATAAAAGTAATACAACCTGATACAAATATATAAATTATACATAAAAATATGTTTGTCTACGAAGACCTTCAATTACGATAAAAAAAATAATAAAAAAGAACCATATGATAAAATAAAAATAAAATGCATAAAAATCATTAAAAATCACGAGGACCCTTCATTAAGACAAAATAAATAAATAAAACTAGAGAAAATATCACAGCTGGTACTATACGCTAAAAGGAAAATATTACAGTTATACATTAACCATTTCATAAAATATCACAGTAAGGTATCACAGCCGCTTAGTCAAAAAATCACAGATCAAAGTTAATCCGCAGTCTAATACTAAACTAGATAAAGGTCCCCGCACTGGCAGCTCTAAGCATCCTTATAGAGAGGCTAGGCGTCGAGATCAAGCAGGTGTTGGCGCACAGCCCTCTTGAATGATGAAAGTGATGGAAGGTAGCGCAGGGAGGGGGGAGGGAGAGAGAGAGAGAGAGAGAGAGAGAGAAACTGGTATCGCCGAGCGCGTGGCGAACGGTACTTGTATCCTTGAGAGAGGCGTCTTTGGCCGATCGGCTCTCTCAGTGGTGTGTTGTACCGGAAGGTAAACATTGGCCGTCAGTCGCGGCGAAATCGAGCGTGTATTAGATGCGTGGAGGACTAGAAATCGTGGATGCATGCTGGCTTTAATTATGGGGATTGGATTTGGTGGCTTTTTTTGATTGCCTTTTTTGTGCACTGAATGTGTAGAAAGTTGGGGGGAAGTGATTTTTATGGCTGTGGAGTTTTAATTAATAAGTGTGGCGATGGTAAGATTAATTATTATGCATAGCCGATGCCAACGTTTGTTTAATTTGTTTGTAAAAGTAGAGGATCTAGGTCGGTGGTTATAAAGATAAATAAATTCATTGTTTTCTATAATGATGATCGTCTGGGTAAAAATATTTATAAGAAACATTTGCGCGCAGCAAACAAACAACATTTTGAATAAAAACGTGCTGCTGCAAGTGCAGCTATACGTATTTCTAATTTAAGAAAACATCGAAAAACAATTAAAATTGTTTTTTTCGTCCTTATTTATCCATCTGCATATATATTCATCCATCGATTATGCTAATAATATTTTTCATTTTCCGTTGGTTTTCAACGTATAATTCCAACAGGTCATTTCCCGATCCTCAAACGATAATTGATGACTGCCGCGTACAACGCAAAACAGATCGATCATAATCGAGTCGCTGAATTCCATGCACAATCATCGGTATATTCACTCGTCTCGGTTATATTTTCAAAATTTCCTCATCGTCACCTTATTACATACACGCAATTGTTTGAAAAACTATCGTGTATCCCGACACGAAGCAAAACATCGTTCATCGATCGATTAACTCCCTTTTTACAGGCAAAAAATCTTCCAGCCATCGTTCCAATTTCCCCTTCCTCCCCAAACCGCAAAATTTCGCTCGCACCACCATTCCTCAAACCACACACACACTTGCCTCGAAAAGAGAGAGGTCGATACACGATCGGGATAGGGCGATAACCCAGTTTCCATCCTCTCTCTCTCTCTCTCCTCTCCATCCCAAAGTATGCCAACTACCGCTACACGCAGCACCTCTCCATCGTCGCTTTCCCGCAGCGGCGCTCAGGAAGCGCATCGACGAGCGGTGGTGGGGATATAGCCCTGACATTGCCGCGCGCGCGCGCAACGGGAGCGAGACGACGGCACGGCACATCGACCGACACTCGTCCGCTGCACACGTAGTTACACCACGCAGAGAGCAGCGGCGAGCTTCCCTGTTTCTTCTCCGCGTAGCTTAATACACGAGGACCTCCGCCGTTTTTTTCACCAAATCGGGCGTTACGTGCGTCTGTTGTTCGAGAGACTTGGTGCACGGCGGATGTCACTGGCTTCTACTGCAGGTACGTACGAATATAGTCTTGTTTCTACATACGTGACGGGAAGAGCGAGCTTTAGTACGCGTGCGCGTAGAATGGAGCGGCAGGGGGACCTAGCCTTCCCGCAGCCGCCCTTACAACAGTGCTATGCGCTGGAAATAAGTTCGTGCGAGGTTTGCTGTAGAGCTTTCCGTTCAATATACAATTCTTGAATCTATACGTAATCTTTCCGCCGCGATTTTCGTGCACTTTTATACAAAAATCCCGAGTGCTTCGAAATTCAAAATTTCGTCGACGGAATCTCTCGCTAATTAACGTGCACAAAGCGTCGTGCCACTTTTTCACCGGAATCTCTCTTTCGCTCTCACTACTCGGCGCACATTTCGCTCGCTTAGTTATTTCAGTATGTAAGTATACTAGCACTGGTGCGCGCGTCTGCCGCTCCAGGAGAGAATTTCGCCGGCTACCCGAGCCCATGTACACGCATACTCAATTGCTTACTCATGGCCCCGCGCTTATCAAAGCGGGCACTTATTACGTGCGCGAACGGTGTTATTAGAGCGAGCGCTTAAATGGCTCTGATGTATATAATACGTGCGCGCGATCGCGACGGGATGTAAATATATATCGCTGAGGTGTGCGGGTACAGTGTGAAAGCTCGACGTTTCCGCGTGCAGTGGTGTATGTAAGATAACGATAATATCTGTTTTATCGGATAACGTACGAGACTCGTTTATATATTAAATTCCCGTTACCGCAGTATAAATTTCCCGCAGTGCATGATCGTGAAAACACTTCCAATCATGAACGTTCTTAACAGTTTGGCTTCGGTATCCTACACCATCTACCGCGAATTCTTCGACCGCTACTTCCCTCACCACAGGTATATAACACACGCCCCTACACTGAGAAAAATGATGTATTAAAAAATTACTGTAATGTATAGAAACGTGGGGACAAATCTCAAATACCAAAATTTTTACTATATTTTATAGTAAAAATTGATATATACATAATAAAAATTGCTATGTACACAGTAATTTTTACTATAAAATATAGTAATAATTTTCGTATTTGAGATCCACACCCTATTATACACTTTCTCTTGTCTCCCTTCTACAGAATGGCGCTGACATGTTGGGAGAAGATAGCGGTGGTGATAATCGCGGCGGTAGGGCTGCGCTTGGCCGTGCGCTTGAGCGTCGTGCTCTGGAAGAAGCTGATCTCGCCTAACCTCGGCTTGGGCATCGACGTGGCCCGCCAGGGCAAATGGGCGGTCATCACAGGCGCCACGGACGGCCTCGGCAAAGCCTTCGCTCAGGCTTTGGCTAACAAGGGTATGGATATCGTGCTGGTGTCGAGGTCGCTTTCCAAGCTCGAGTCGACGGCTGCGGAGATCAAGAGCACCTACGGCGTGGAGACGAAAATCGTCGAGGCGGATTTGACGGAAGGGCAGGTGGTGTACAATAGGATTGGAAAGGCGATCGAGGAGTTGGAGGTGAGTGTGGAGGGTATATAATGTGGATCGATGAGGGGGTGGTGGTGGTGGGTTGAGGTCGATGGCTTTTTTATAGGGTGAGCTAAAAAGTGAGGTAACGGTTATAATGCTTTCGTAATGTTTTTTTAAATTTGAATATTTAAATAACTGATATATATTCGTTGCATATTTTCTTTATGATAATTCAGTCGAACGTATCACCGGTACATAGATTTCTGGCAACGGTATAAACGAGAAATTCACGTTATCTAACCGGAAAAATCACCTCGCCGCGGTATATATAATCGCTTTTTTCCGAGTATCTCTATAACCAACGCTTCCTGCTCCTTTCTCTATCTCTATATCAATCTCTCTCTCTCTCTCTACTCGCTTATCCATTGCAGTCGTTGCGGGGCAGAAGCTTGGCTATTTTTTATTACTATCTCAGCGAGAACCGCAAACTCCTGCCTCAAGCCAACTACGACAGGTAAACCCCATACTAATCTCTGACACGTTTCCACTCCACAAGAAAAAACCACAAAATTCGCTCAGCGCGTACAGAAAGCGCACCGCTATATATACCTAATAATAGCACGCATGTCAACTGGCATCATATAATCATCATGATAACCACCGTGGATTTTTCTCTCTTCATCGAATGAATTTTCCTCACTACTTACTCACTTACAACTCGCACCGCAAACTTTCACGGTCCTCGCCTATAGAAAGCCCACGCGCGCGGGCCTCTATGTGTGTATCGCTTTCGACTCTCATTATAGCGCGACTTTCACTGCGCGCGAAACCGGTGTGTGCGTTAACGTGACTATGTATATATATATTTATATAATGTACGCAGGTCGGCGTGCTGGTCAACAACGCGGGCGCCAGCTACGACCACCCGGAGCTCTTCTCCTGCGTCGACGAGGAGACGATAGCGCGCATCCTCCAGCTGAACGTGGCCGCGGTCACGGGGGTGGCGCGACAGGTGCTCCCGGGAATGCTGGAACGACGCAAGGGCGTCGTCATTAATATAGGATCGGGAATAAGCTCGATTCCCAGCCCGTATCTGTCAGTGTACTCGGCCAGCAAGATGTACGTGGATAAACTGAGCGCTGATCTGGCAGCTGAGTGCGCGCCGAGAGGAGTTACCGTGCAGTGTGTGCTGCCTGGGCTTGTGGCCACCAAGATGTCCAAGATCAAGTGAGTATGGAGTCGGTGGAGGTGAAAAGTGGACGTTGGATAACGCGGTTAGGAAAAATCTACTTGTAAAGTAGGTAATGAATAGTCGAGGTGTTCGTGCAGAATTAATGAATTGGAAGAAAAAGCGAAGCAAACTTGATTCTGAAGCTGAAAAATTGTAATTACGTCACAAAATTGGATTATTTTTTTTCTTTTGAAACAAGTGATTTCTTCTTGCTTTTAAAACATATTTACGCGGTGTAATGTCTTATCTGAGTATGAATAATAATGGTAAGAATAATAATCGTTTTGAAAATGAGAGAAAAATAGTCAATTTTCAGTGACACGCTCAAACGCTAGATTTTGCAAACAAACTGACACTCGAGTTTTTGCTACTTATTTTGATAAACGTGTACGCGCGAGGCTACACTGCCGGGTCTTTTTTCAGAATTCATTAAAGTCAAAGAGTAAAAAACCTCCTCACACGAAAAATCATTTAATTATTTATGAGCTCGCCTCGAATTCATTATAGCGAGTGTATCTTTAAACAATTCTGGAAAAAGCCTGCGTGTTTCCCATCTATGCGCGTAATACTCGATCGTTCCATTATTCATCGTTCCGTTAAAATCTTCGCGCGCACAATCAAACGATATATAGTATAATCGGAGTGCCTATATTGATTACGCCCACCCTGTCTATCGATTTGATTTTGATTTGATAGTAAAATTTTGATGACTTACGAATAATTATTGCTGAAAAAAATTAAAATTAAATGAATATTATTTTAGTACTACTATAGTATTATTATATTATCGCTCTAGTGCTTTTGTAGTATTATTAGAATACCTCTCTAGTACTACTGTTGTATTACTATATAGTATTATAACTGCATTACTATATTAATAACCAAGTATATGTCTTTTAACAAATACGTTCCGCAAAAGCTTCTGCGTGCTCGATCAGTCAATCATAATATAACCGGAGCGCTAATTCGAACTCGATTCGAACGCAGACGATGACGAAAAAAAAAAACGCTGATCGCGAGCGTGGCGCAACCGAATCAAGTGCTGATGAATAATGGAGAAAAGCCATGTCAGAGGTCGCTCGCAGGAATGCGCCGACGCAGTTGAACGGTTTGATTTTTGTTTCCCATTTGAATTTTGAACTGTTGAAAATTAGAATACGTAAATGGACGGAATAGACGAATAGCTAAATACGGTATTGTCTGTTTCAACTTTATATCTAAGTTCATTTAAAAGTTTAATCAAGCGTGTTAAATTTTAATTAAATGTAGAGCATATTAAACTTTTTTTTAGTTCTTCGAGTGCAAAAAATAATGGTGTGCAAATAGAATTTTGAACTTTTAATATTTCAACTACATTATAATTATAAACTATGTTATAATTAAGTTACTCGATGTAATAGGAAATTGCTACACTTAAAGCGTACAAAAAGGTTCGAATAAAATACGGCATATAGATCAAAAAGTCGTAAAAACACACGACAAAGTTTAAATTTTTAAGATAAATCAAAACTATAATAACTGTCTATAATTACTGAAACTTGTATTTAATAGTATTATCAGCATAATTATTCACAAAATTAATTCTATACCAATTGTCTTAAACGCGAATTTTTCTGTAATTCATCATATAATTACCATAATCATAAACTTTGAAATTCGTATCAGCCGCTAAGAGCTTAGTCATTATGCATACATATTTAATGGAAAAAAATGTCATTTACTCTGTACTATTAATATTATTACTACCGACTGATTCATAAAATAATAATTCTTGTAATTTCATAAACGTTAATTCACATTGGATCACGCGATTTCTCGATTTCAAATTCAATCCGAAAATTAATTAAAAAAATTAAACCCACCGCGTCCGAATTAATCAATAACTCTTGACGAATGAAAAATTGAATTTCCCAATGCCACTCGACGACACAAGTACCCAATCGACGACTATTTGTTTTTTTCCATAAATCCTATATCAAAAGCTAATCATTCCATCCCGACCCCGCAGGCAATCAACCTGGATGGCCCCAACGCCCGAGCGCTTCGTCGAGTCGTCCCTGAAAACCGTGGGCATCGAGCAGCGCACGACGGGCTACCCGCCGCATTCACTCCTCATCGGCTTCGTCGACGGTCTGCGCTGCGTGTGCGAGAAGGGCGCCGTTTGGCTAGTCGCCCGCACGATGCTGAACATCCGCAACCGCGCGCTACGTAAGAAGCTCAAGGAGGAAACGTCAACGTCCGGTGAGGCTAAAGACGCCGAGGTCGAGCAACCGCTTGCCAGTCACTGAGAGAATGAGAGAGACAGAAAGAGAGCCGTGTTCATTCTTGTCTTTCTTTTCTTTCCTTGTTCGTTTGTTTGTTAAAGAGCGTTATGTCGGTGATACAGTGATAAGTCGTTGATTTTTCGCTGGGTTAGGTGTTAGAAAGAGTAGGAGGATTCGTGTGTTTATTATGTTTGAGAATTGGACTTCGTTTAGTTACGGAGCTCCGGATGATCGAGACTGTGGGATCGATGATATAATTATACATAGAGAGTGTGTGTGAGAGAGAGAGAGAGAGAGAGAGAGAGAGAGAGAGAGAGAGAGAGAGAGAGAGAGAGAGAGAGAGAATAATATATTGTACATGTAGAAGCTTGTTTTGTAAGGAGCCACAAAAACCTTGTTATATATACTGTTTTCACAAAAATAAAATTTCAAAAAAAAAAAAATGAGCAATGTGTTCGAGATCGCGCGCGTCGCGATTAATATACTTCTGCAAACTTTCTCCTCTGCTAAATAACAAAGACAAAAAAAACCACACATTTTGCTCGCTGCTGAGTAAATCTAGTCTGAGCGGTCAATATCGGTGGATTGAGCCGATATTGCAATCCAGCGGGCGATGCGCTCATGATGCTTCGGTCTTCAAAAGACCGAGACTGCACTATACTCGCTGCATGCAATTAACCCGTGGCCAGATGACGGACGTACAATGCACACACATACACAGATATACAGAGATGTACACACGGCGCATGTTTAATTTATTAACGCGCACTATACGCCGGCCGGACGTGATCAATCGTTTTGTAAATCAGTGCCTTGGAGCGACGCGGGCTCGCGAGCGAGAGCAAACATTGCCGAATGTCATGTGTGTGAATATATATGCGAGCGCACGACGCCACGCGCGCTGGGCCGCTGTAATACTTATTGCGAGCGAAAGCATATAGAGAGAGAGTGTATAATGGCGTATATATATGGTGACGATGATGATGTATCGAGACACGTTCGCGCGAGCGTGGATTTTCACATTATGGATGTCTTCATTTGTTGAATAATAAATATATTGTATTTTATATGGAATGTTTTTGGGTCATTCGATTTTATTGGCGATTGTTGCATCTATGGTTCTGCGAATTCATATATTTTCGCGAGTTTGAAGGGTAGAGAGAATAGTTTGGAATTGACAGTGAGGCTCGCGAACGTAATTGGCCTTTAGTTGTCAAAATCAAGTTGATGACTAGATATTACACAGTATGTCATTGTCGTTTCGTGTGGGCGGGACGTTGCATTGTTGTAATGAAATTTCGCTGGAATTAGACCTTTCATTGTTTGGCGCGTGACATATACGGGCGAATATTACAGATTCCTACGACGAATTTTCCGCTGTTATAATTTAATTTCAAGTTTCTGAATATTGTCGTAATTATGTGATCTTTCCAACGAATCGAGGAGGACTAAAATAACGGAATAATTAGGGAAAATTGGAAATTATTAAGAGATAGCGGAAAATGTAGAAATGTCGGTAAGTATGTCCAAAAATGATGGTGCCAAAAATGAGTATGCCGCTACTTCAATTGTCCAGTGAAATTTTGATGAACGCAGATAATTATCACTAAATATACACAAGATTTTATTCTAAAATTACTAGACCCTACAGAAGTAATATTTTCCATTTTTCATTACAAAAAAAAAAACTATACCTAATGAAATTTTTTGTTCTTCAACTTAATCATCCTAATATAACGTGACCAGCATAAATAATAATTATTTATAATGAAATTCGACGCTGGTACCTGCCTTCGCGACAATTTTCTTTTCAATTACTCATTTTTTCTTTTTTCGCATCTTACTTTCGCAATAGAACACCTTCTGATCAGATTTCGATTAGCTTAAGCAAAAAGAAAGCAAAACACTTACGATAGTGCGCAGAGGCATCTTCTCGACGGGCCCCCTCGACGTAGTCGACAAGGATAGCCTGGGGCTAACCGGCGCGAGCACCTTGCCGCACACAGCCGTGCTCTTCGTATGCCCGCTACCAACTGCAACACACACAAAAAAAACAAACAACTGTAATCTCGCTTGCCCTCCACGCACGTACCTGTCACAACCGAAGCTTTGTACAATATGCAATCATAAAGGTAGCGAAGAAAAAAAGTTACGTGCTCGCGTACGTGCTGGAGAATGAGAGAGGAGATACGCACCTTTGAAGAGCCCGTGCACGGCCTGCCTGACGCTATGTACTATTTGTTTACTGACGCCCGGGGACTTGATCGTGGCTTGTGTCTGGATTTTCGAACCACCTGCAACAGACGTATAGGAGGCGGCCGAACGTTCGCCGCTTCGTGTTAATATTGTTGGAGTTAGACAACGCGGGCGTTTTTATTTGGCTATCTTTTTGCTTTGATTTCTAACCCAGCCCCGGGCGCCAGTCTTTATATTTATTTCATTTGTTTCTTTTTTTCGGGATATATACGTATCGTGCAGGTGATGGGTTGCCGAGGGAGTGCAGCTTTCATTTATTTTGATTAACGCACGTGCAATATTTAACTTGAAAATTGTTTGTTGTTGTTGTTGTCTACGAACGCGCGGGTGAGTGGATTTATCGACTACTGTTCAATTCAAACATCAAGTGTAAACTACTCGAGATTGTTGCCGGAAGCGATAAGCCAGTGGGTTTATTTTATACTTTTCCATCCCATTATAT
Organism: Torymus aiolomorphi; assembly: GCA_036365515.1. Lineage (NCBI taxonomy): Eukaryota > Metazoa > Arthropoda > Insecta > Hymenoptera > Torymidae > Torymus > Torymus aiolomorphi. Next base: position 44,588,795 of record CM070873.1, on the reverse strand, counting down.
TTTGTATTCTTTTTGATTAAAAAAAATTTCTTGGCGTGTTTATAACGCCATAGTACCTAGAAATGTGCAATTACTGTTTCATAGAGTCACGAATTCGGTTCAAACATCGGGATATAATTTTGGGTTTGAAATTACGAAAATAGTCGCAATATTGCAGATTTAAAGCTCTGAAAAGCTCGAGTTATGGACATTTTTAAATCTACTTTAAAGAATGTTGAAAAAAGTCTTGTTGATTTAATTCTCCCAAAGTTATGATAGTTTAAATATGCACAAAGATGGAGATGAACGTTTTGTCGATTTATCTGAGCATTACTTTAAACTATCACAACGTTGGAAAAAGTCAAGTACTTTTGAATTCTCGGAAAAAATGAAAGATTTTTTCTAGTTTTACTTTTTTATAAATCTGCGCGCAATATTTTTTTCAACCGCTTCACCAAACTTTTAAAATCAAACTAAAAATATCTACGTCACCCATCGTATCGCTTCAGATCGTCAGAGTCTGCATATCCCAAAATGTGAACCGAATTCACTGGACTATCGCTTCGACAAACTCTCACCCACGCGCTAAAAATTCCTACGAATTCCTATATATTATATACGCCACCGTAACCAAAGCTTGCAATTACCTAGGCTCCGCTGGATGAGCGTCACATCGGCCTTCGCCTTGCGCGAGGTCCAGGGCAGAAAGCAGCGGCAGCATTCCTTCTTGAACTCAATCGCGTAACTCCCGTACACCAGCGGATTGACGCACGAATTGCCTACGGCCATGATGAACAGCGACGCCTGGATCAGCTCGTTCACTTTCTCGGCGCTCTTTTTGTCGATTACGTACCTGTGGAAGGTTGAGAATGCTGTTAACGTTTGTTTATCATTGGTGGATTTATTCTGTTATAAATTCGCACATAATTGAAAAAATTATAAAGATATTGTATGATCCGCGACTACGCGCATTCTATACCCCACCGAACAGGCAACCCGATCGGCGCGATAGTCGCGCGAGTTGCGCCAATCTAAGTGCGGTTGGTTTCGAGCGTCTATATAGCTTATTGGATTGGTTACTGCGAATGCTATTCGAAGGGAAATGAAGCAAACAAAATTAGTTTGGCGGTGTAACCGCGAGCGCGATGGTCAATCCATGATCCTTGTATAATCATTTCCATATTGTGTACACTAATTTAGTAAAGGTTACATGATTTTTATGTTGAAAGAGTATTATTATAGGTATAGAACTTATTTATTTCTACGTAATAAAGTAAATAAATAACTGCTCTCGCCATAACTGACTCTCTAAAACAATTTACCTTTCTACAAAAACAATTTTAGATAAAAAATTCATTTAAAATGTATTTTATATACCTTCTCGAAGAAATTATAAAAAAAATATGACCTATATTACATCTCAGTAGGAAAAATAGATAATTTTGTAAATAAAATGGTTATCCTGTGTTTTTTTTTCATTGACGTGAGAACTCATTCTTAAATAAGACTTTGAGATCAAGTAAGATCTCAAACAAAAGTTTGCACTAGGAACGTAGAATATGGAGTTGGTCTACAATATGCCATATAAGTATACTTAAAATATTCCAGAAACTTCATATACATTTTAAAACAAATTTGCAATCATTCCATGAAAAAAAAAATCATATTTTTGTTCTGCTGTAGAGTTGATATACTCTTCTGGGATAATTTTACAGTCCGCATTTCAAGCGATTTTCATAATCCATTCACATATTCGAATAGTTTCTCCTCGCAAACAACTTCTTGAAAATTAAACTCACCCAAAGCGCCCTCAAAATTTGCTCGCAAGAGTTCACAAGTATACCTTCACTAAGTATACACTCGAAATTGTTCGAAAATTATTCCAAACTTACTCCTACCCAGTGTCTTAGAAACACGTTAGAATGTTTCCCAACACTGAGAGAAATGTCATAGGGAAATTTGTTAAATATATAACAAAAAATGCTATTTTATATAGGAACGGAAGGATATACTCGACTTGTGATGTAGTTTATTATATATATATATAGAAATAATTATTATATTATAAAATAATTTTTCCAATACACTTGAGCAAAAATTATTATATTATATTGTAAAAATTTAGATATAGTAAAATTTGTAATCTTTTTTAATAATATTTATTATATATGTATACCAAATTTTACTAACTTATATAGTAAAAAGTGCTATCAGACGCCAGCGCCACCTGATCGCGGTACGCATAGGGAAGATGACTAATGTATAAGTTCCAAAATTTTAGACTCAAGATTGTCCGTGGGTAAGTGGTCAGCGCGCTCGACTGGCGTGCCGAGGGTCGAGGGTTCGAATACAGCCGTCGTAAGATTTTTTTTTAAATTCAGCTTATTACCATAAATTGCTATATATATATAGTAAAAATTATTAGATGTCGAGTATATCCTTCCATTCCTATATAATATAGCAATTTTTGTTACATATTTAACAAATTTTCCTATGACATTTCTCTCAGTGAACCGCTTCCCCCATACAATAATGTCAAACTTCATTAGAACGACGCGTCAAATGTGTAGAAATACGTCATCCAAGATATTCCCACATTATCGAAACACTGTCCTCCAATTTTATCCGACGTAAAACTGTTTTCCTCATTTTTTGTTCATCCCTTTAAAAAAACAAAAAAAAATCCACCCCCATAAAAGCTTTTCGACGGCTTACCAGAGATTCATGGTGATGTACGGGGTCCAGCAGAAAATGAACGCCACCACGATTTTTATGGTCATCTTGAGCGTCCTGCTGCGCGCACGCTCGATGCTCGACATGTCGGAGCGGCGTAACCGCATGCGGCTGCCCTGCGCGCTGCCCGAGCTCTCCAGCGTGCCGTTGCTGCTCGACTTCGTTATCACTATAAAAATTAGTGGTTTTTCTCGTAAAAATGTGAAAATTAGTTTTGTCGGGTCAAGTGTTGGATGATTGTTTGGTTACTATACTATATATTATGTCCTTTTTACGAGCATATTCTTTAGTAACTCAAAGTGCGTTAATTAAGTAATGAAGGATACGACTAAGTGACCTGGGAAAAGATAATAATCATGATGTTCTTGCTCAATGAGTTGATGAGCGTAATGTAAATGTAAATATTTTATGCGAATTTATTAATTGAGAATTTCCTCGTGAAAAATTGTCTCCGAATCCTTACTACTCACGTCTTATTTGAGATTTTATTTGATTAAATAAAGACTCGAATAAAATTTTCCACTAAGTAATTTTCAATTAGACAGATTAATTAAAGCTACTTTAATTACGCCACCATTTTCAAGGATCATTAATAAACCAAAAATTTGACGGATGCTTGTTATTAAAGCTCCCGGACGTCGAATTTCCACGGAATAATCCCACGCTGCTTCAAATAACCCGAAATCTTTCCAGAAATATTAAAATTCAAAGTAACTCTCATCTGATGCTTAAGGTGGCTCGACCGGTCTAGTAGACCTAATATAAACATTTTTTTACAAAGATTCATTTACACATTCCAATCCGAAAACTGATATGACAGGAAAAAGGGTTCTTAACATAATGGAAACAATTTTTGTTATAAAATTTCCATTGTTGCAAAAGTAGATTTTTTCCACTAAAAAAAAATCCAATAAGTAAAGATAATCTTTTTTGTTTTTTATTCAATTTTCATTTGCGAGTTCTCATTTTCTTCCTTGTTCAATTTCAAGGGGACGTACCGATATAAAAATTCAAAAATTTTTAAAATCTGCAAAGTTATATGCAATTGTTTATAAAATTCAGTGACAACTCTACAAACAATTGGAAATAACTTTGCAGGTTTTGAAAATTTCTCAATTTTTATATCGGTACCTCCCCTTGAAATTGAACAAGGAAGAAAATGAGACCTTGCAAATTAAAATTGAATGGAAAACAAAAAAGATTATCTTTACTTATTGAACAATTTCTTAGATCGTTCTTATCGCCCTCCATGTTTTACTGTTATTTGTAGATTTTTTTTTTCGATCTTGTTGGGCCAGGTAAGTTAGGTGTTGAAAAAAACTCTAATTTTGCTTCTTTTTATCAAAGCGACGTTACGTCAGCATTATGGAGCGCTGACTTCATCAGGCTTATTTAGGTATAATAATTAGTTAACAACATTGTTAACCCGTCGAGAGTTTGTAAACTAACGTTTGCACCATCGTGCTGAGTCAACGGTGGAGTGTACTTTTAAAAGTATACCATATATAATAACAGTTTACTTATTGAATTTCTTTTGAACAGAAAAAATCTACTTTTGCAACATTGGAAATTTTATAACAAAAATCTCTTCTGTTATGTTAAGAACCCTTTTTCCTGTCATACCAGTTTTCAGATTGGAATGTGTAAATAAATTTTTGTAAAAAATGTTCATAGCTTTAGGTCTACTAGACCGCTCAAGCCATCTTAATTTGGCTTTATTGTGACAAAATTATCCAGCTCTACACTCACCTAGTTTGCTCTCCCTCGACTTACTGCTGATCTCGCAGAGTATCTTGCAGTACACCCAGCAGATAATGACGAGCGGTATGAAGTACATGGTGACTATGCAAAAGACGTTGTACGTGTACTCGATTATCGGCGAGGGGAAGGAGCCGAAGGTGACGCACTGGGTGAAATTCGTGTACTGCGGATGCTTCTCCACGTGAAAGAGGATGCTCTGGAACGCAAAACACTGGTAAGTGCGCGCACGGTGCAGTATTACGAGATCAAGGTTAAAGAGCATGTATGTAAGCCGCGGCAGAGACAATGTCAGGCGGGTGCGCGCGTCTTGCTAAATGGAAAATTGCAGCGTGTGTGGCACGTTATTACCGATCATTCTCAATCTGGCAGAGCGGCACTCTAATCGGTGTCTGGGGACGCGGGGCTCGTTGGGACGAGCAGCGGAGGAGACTCGTTTTCTTAACCCATTAACGGTCAAGCTGACATTTCACAGTCGATTGGTTTTTCATCTATAAAAAACTTAATACCAACTAAATATTATAAAAGAAAAACATATTCTTGTAAAAAGACCCGCTCTTTCCGAATCTGAGGTCAGATTTGAAAAAATTTTCACCAAAAATTAAATATGGCCGCCTAAACATGCCTAAAATTCAAGCATCGACTGTCCAATCTTCATAAACTTATAAGTATTAATTTATTTTTAGATATAACCTTCTAAAGTTGCTCATATTGCATCTTTGAAAAGTACAACAATAACAAAATACATAAAAATTCTAGTAACAAATATTTTCAATATGGCCGCCATTACAACAACAAAAATTTTTTTTTCAATTTCAAAATTTTTTTTCAATGTTTAGGCGACTATATTTAATTTTTGCTGAAACATTTTTCAAATCTGACCTCAGATTCGGAAAGAGCGGGTCTTTTTACAAGAATATGTTTTTCTTTTATAATATTTAGTTGGTTTTAAGTTTTTTATAGATGAAAAACCAATCGGCTGTAAGTTTGATTCAAAATGGTAAATAAGGATTTACGCGTTGTTTTTACTTCACTGAGAGAAGAATATGTTTAATATTAACATGGTATTTTAACTATTAACATGCCATTGCAACTATTAACATATATATTTTAATAGTTATAATGCCATGTTAAATATAAACATTTTGATAAAACATTTTTCTCAGTGTTGTTCAGTGTATATAAGGGAGCTGTTTCATGGTTTGGCTTACATTTCATTTATGAATTTCTCGAGGTGACGTTGCAGAAATTTAAAATGAAAAGGATATGTTATTCCAATAACATATGTAACAATAAAATGCAATATACTAAAATACTCTATTGTTCTCTGCGACGACTAAAATGTATAATGGAGAATCGGAAGTAAAGGATCAAAAGATAAACGCGGCGAAATCCATATTTTCATGAATTTTATTTTTATTTTCAACATTTATATTTTGATTCTTTTTCCGATTCTCTAATATACATCTTTTACTCGCAGCAGAACGATATATAGTCATATTGAAAAATATAAATCTGAAACGAGTAATAAGTAAAAACATCTTCGCAAATATAGAAAATATAGAAGTTTTGCACGCGGAGAATACTTAAAACAAAACAAGCTCGATTGCAACAAACTGTATGAATTTACATAAAGGTTACGTTATTTTTTGTCATAGAGCTTTTCTATTTTTTTATTATAAAACAAATTTTTCTCTTCAAAACGAACGATAGTTTGACAATGAAATAAAAAAATATGACTCTTTGTGATTTCAAGCGAGCGGAAGAAGTTCTCGCAATATTATGCACACAGTTTATTTTTCAAATTAAAAATTGAACGTAAAAACAATCTCCGTAAATGAGAGATGAAAAGTATATACACTTTAATAAAACTCTACAAAGAAACCCGTGATCAAAGTTAACAAGTTTTTAAAAACGCATCTTTCACTCGCGCGTCAGCCACTAACTGATTTGTTTTCTCCCTCGACGCGCATAGTTTCCGCGCGCATACACAGATGATATTATTCACATTCAACGTCTACTCAAGCTAACGCATTTAAATTCCTTAATGAAAGACCCCCTCTCGAACAAAACATCATTAGCGCGCGCCTTATTTGCACCCCCGAAGCTATACACTCGCGCCACCTCATCATCCGTCAGCCAATAGACGTAAATATACACGTGTCAGTAGTTAACGCGAGAATCCCGTAGACGTTAAGCGAGTCAACTTCGCTCACGTTAGATACGCTCGACGGGCGTAATTGCAAGCGTCGAGTGGGCGCGACGTCGGCCGATCTAATCGCGTCGATATAAACTAAGCACCCGGAAGTATAGATTGGCGCGTGCATATACCTCCTCATCCTCCTCCCCCGTTCCTAATTCTCCAATCTTGCGGGTAATCTGCGCATACATGCGCAGCTGCATATATTATATGCAGCTCGTGGTAGGCACAGGTATACGGGGGTTTTGTTTAGACGGGGTTCCTTTTCTTTATAAAAGAAAAATCAGATTTCTGAATTTCAGTTTATTATAGTCAATGCTTTCGGTGTAATACCGTTATTATTCGTTAAGATTTTTTTTCTTATTGTAAGAACTAAACAATGTTTTATCTTTTCAATTTAAAAAATTCAATCTTTATTCGTTTTAACTTACAAAAATTAAATAAAAAATTTTACATATAATGTTAACGTTCTTCCCTTTCTTGATATCGTGATAAGAACTTTTCATTTATTTTGCATGATTTTAATATGAAGGTCGCTCTCTGTCGCTCGAAAAGAATTAATAATATTACTTACACTTTTTTTTATTGAAATATTCATTTTTGTTAATAAAATTCAATTATCAGAAACAATAAACTAAAGGGCATGGTGTGGTTTGTGCACATAAGAATTATGCACATATTTATTATGCACACTTTAGCATTGGTGTATATCTATATCTATGTGTATACTCCAATGCTAAAGTGTGCACAATAAATATGTGCATAATTCTTATGTGCACAAACCACACCATGCCAACTAAAAGAGGAATTTAATATATTGATTTTAATAATGCTAACAATTTTCCCAAGTGAAAGTTCCTGATGGAGTTGCAAAATCATCTACTTATACGCCCACAGTTGTCACCTCACTTCTCTTATCCTTCAACTAAACTACTTCTATTGAAGACAGTGTTACTGTACCAGTTAGCATTAAATTGTTATAATTATTTAGTGTTTCAGACAGATAAATTATATATTTTAATTTCTAAAACTACAATTAACGTTGAATTATAAATTACTTTTATCGTTTAAATCGATGAAACTTAAATTACTTTTTACTTCTCACAAACAATTACTTTTTAATTCTCACTAATTGTCATTATAACTTTTCGTTATAAACTTCTTTACGACAATCTCTACTTTTATAATTTAATTGCCTCGTTATTTAATTTTTTTAACGAATCCCATCTACTGTCTGTTTAAGACCAGTATTTTTTTATTAAAAAAATTGTATTTAATTCTATTTCAAATACACTTAATTGTCCATTGTAATGGACACTTTAAATCTCTTGTTTTTTTTTAACCACTTCGACGATCCGCGGTAAAAACTCGGCAGAAATGCAATTTTCCGTACTTAAGTAACATCATTTCGAATTCACGTCAAATAGGAATTCCAATTTCCGTACGTGTAACGAGATTGCAACGTTTGTACTGCTTTTCCCATTACTGTAATGCATTTCCGCAGCCGAACTTTAAATTTCACACAAAAGAACAGAAAGCTCTTTCTCTGACACTCTCTTGAAAAAAAAAGTGAAAACAATTAATGTCGAGTCGACGAATAATAAGAAGAGAAAAAGTGAGGAACCAGCGTTGCAATTGAGTAAAAATAGCCTTCCCGAGTGTGTTTTATCGATCGTTCATTACTGCAGGAAGTTCCTAAAACAGCGCGCGTCGACGCCTCTAAAGTTCGCTCGCTGGTGCTGCTCGCTGCATGCAGCGAACAAAATACGGCTGAACGGGAATTATCTCGTAATAAAGGAGATTCGTTTCGCGGATTGTTTGCTTATGTAATGATAAAAAATAATCTGTCTCTTTAACTACGGGAAATTTTCATTTTTCCACCAAATTGTTTATTGGGTGTTTTTTCTCGTTAACGGAATAGTCTTTCTAAGGGGTAAAAAATAAAAGAGGATTTTTGACAAAATTTTTGGAAAATTGTTTGATTAAAAGAAAAAACTTGCAGCTGTTTGCTAATGAAAAAGTAGTGTTGCGCACCTGCCAACTTTTTACTTTATATTATTTCATTTTAATGTCTAAAAGTTTATTAAAAGATTTCTCTGACTTCAGACCATGAATTGAACTGAAGCTTTACAATGTTTTTTTGTAGTGAAAATATAAGGAGAGTTGCAATAATAGAGAGTATAACGAGAAACTCGAGATATCGACTTTTTTAGTTTTGTTTTAATCCTTTTTTCGAAAATTAATATTTTCGGAATTGTAGAATATTAACTCAAAGTTAGAATAATATTGAACAACGAGAAAGTATTAATGTACGCAAAAATGAACACATTATTTTTATATATAAAGCTTATATTTTTTAATCCAAAAATTTCTAAAATTTAACTTAATAATACTTTTATTTATTAATCTACAAACAAACGTGCCAGGAATAATAAAATAATTCAAACATAAGAGAAAAAAGTAATTCTTTATCACTTTTATAAGAGTTTAAACTTTAGTATGCTTTTATCTTGCATAACTATTTTATAATTTTTCTACTTAAACTCATAGATAAATATTTACGAAGCAAAATGAGCTTTTAAGTAGTATAAAATACGAAACAATTGTGAAGGAATGATAAGAAAGGATTTTTCATTCAACACGAGCAACATTTATTACGTGTTAGAATTTAAGCTTCCTTTTTATCACGCAAAGCCCACTTCTTTCACAAATAATTCTACTCGCCTTGCCTTGGATTAAGGACAATCCTCCGGTTTTAAACTGACAAAGTAGGTTAAAATTTACATAATAATTTTTATCATAAGCTAGCAACTTTTTTATGCTTCTGTGTAAAGACGTTTAAAAAAAAAATTATAAAAAAAGGAAAAGATTATATTGCATTTCGTACCGCGAAAAAAATAGGGAGCACACACCAAACGTGACATCAGTGACACAGAAAAATGAGCTCCAAAAAATACCTCTCAGCCGTATTTGCTAATGCACTACTTAAATCAGCTACTCTATCCCGAAAAAGCTTTTATTATTCGTCTGTATGTAAAATCTGTCACATTCGTAAAAATATTTGAAAAAAAATGCACTTTAAATAATCATACAAATATTAGTTTTATACAATTAACCAAAATTGTAAAAAAACTGTATGGAAACGATTTCGAAAGACTGAAATAACGCTTAAAGCATATTCCTCGCATCCTTTATCCCAACGAGCAATTAACCTTTATAGAGGGCCGGAATTTTGAGAGGGAAATTCACCTTAAAAAATTGGGACAAAAGGTATCTTATATCATTGATTGAACGTAGACAAAGTGTTGATAAGGGGGTGTGCCATTTCAGTGATTTTCCGACCCTCTAAAGGTTAAGGCCGTGGAAATTTACGAAGTCGCTGACTAATCTTCCCAAAGTAAGTACCTCACTCCGAATATTCCAAGATAATTTCAAACTCCTAGACACTATACCCTATTACTCCACGAATTAAAAGTCACAGGGCCATTTTAAAGCCTTGAAGCGACCTCCTTCCCCGCATCACCGCCACCACCATCACCACTGAGTTGACCCTCGAGAGGGACGACCAAAAGTCCTCTCGACGTTAATTTGCTTTGATCGCAAACTCGCGAACATCTGGTGGCAGAGGCGAGGGGGGTGAAGTAAACTTTAGCGTGTATAGTGTGTGTGACTGCAAACTTACTTGCGGTATGGCGTAGACGATGCTGCATACCCAGGCGCCGGTGAGCATGTACCTGCCACGTTGCCGCGCGTCTTTCACGCTCAGCGGATGGAGGACGGCAAAGTACCTGCAACATACCCATACGCACACGCGCGTATGTATCATTATAGATGCATGTTATATAGAGAGCGCTTTGCTTTTGGTATAGCGGAGAGCCTTGACGAAACGAATCGCATTATCCGGCGCGTCGCGTCCTCAAAGCGGGTGTGCCTATGCTTACGCGACGGTGCATTAATAATTATTTCGCAATATCTATATGTATACTGCGGATGCATCATATATATCTGTGGCTTCCAGGAATAACGACTTAACTGACTTTTTGTCAAAATTGAGTTAGAACCAGAATTTATACCTTCTAACTACCCTTTTCAAAGAGCAAATATCAGCTAAGTGCATAACCACTTAACTGCACCTGCGCCAAGAAAAAACACTTAACTGAATATTTATATTTAATTAAAAGCACCGTTTTGAAGTTAATACTATGCAATAAACAGATTATGACATACCCATTTTTATAGCAACAAAGATCAAAGGCAATAGATAATAGAAGGTAACACAACAGCTTTGATTGCCGGCCGATGGGGCGAGTGTGCATAAACAGTAACGGAGTAACGTTCGGTATTCGGTTTACCGAATTCCGTTGACTTCACGCACATTCTGTCGGAAGGCGCATGCGCGGGAATGAATATTTAAAAAAGAATTCGTATTCTATAATTTAAATCTAGAAATAACTATGAACAATTTCCCTAAACCACTTAACTGCATTGTTTTGTTTGTTTATACAAAGAACAAAAATGTATTCTAGCAGCTGATAGTGGAGTTCGAAAGATATTCGATACCTTTGTAAATGTCTAAATCGTTATGACTTATCTCGCGCATTTCGATCTTACCTATGAAGTGTCATGACAGAAATTTTAAAACGTCGATTTCTCGAAAACACGTACAAGTGGGTTAAGTCGTTATTGCTGGAAGCCACAGATATACGCACGCGCGAGAAGTGTTGCCTGCGACGCGATATATAAGGCATATTGTTGCAAGTTGGAAATGTGCGGCTTTATTTTAGTAGGCGTGTGTGGCAATTAATTGCGTTGCCCGGATTGCGAGAGATTCGAAATTGCATTGTATTGATTTCAGAGTAATCGTGGGTGGGCTTTTGTAGACTGCAATTAAGAACTCGATGTAAAGGTGATTGGATTTCAGTAGAATGCTTGAGAATGTAATCGACAAAGAGGTTGCGTCGAATAAAACAATTTCGTAATAAAATAACGAAAATGCTTTGAGGAGAGACAAAGGAGCATATACACATTTGAGTTTAAAGCATTTTCGGGTTATTCATTTCGCGGCCCTCTGTCTGAGCAGCCGACTGTTCACTTGACCTTCTCTTTTGTAATTATTTCCGAACCAGTAAAGAACGAACGGTGCTCGCATGCTGGAGTCTAGATGAAAATTGAATAGAGGAATTATGATGCTTTGGCGAGCGTAAAGAATTTCACGGTTGAAAACCGTGAAATATTATATATTTCTCTTTTTTGGGATTAAAAAGTTTTAATATCATCGAAAGTGACGTCAATCCAGGGCTGTGGCCAATGAAAATGCGTTGAAATATCATGCACATATACCGGATTTACAATTTTCTGTTATTTGTAAAGGCGCGTTCATCAGTTGAATTTGGCGGTTTACATGACTCTCCGTGAAATACCCATTGTTTCATTTTCTTTATTAATATTTTTTTATCATTTTTGTTTTAAATAAAACCACAAAAATATTCATAACAATCACGCGTTTTGTTCCATTTATATGCAGATATATGACCCGACATAATTCCGTGGTACCGAGTAATTTTAAAAGGAAACTTAACGTCATTGCTGTTATCAAAGAGTTGCATTCATGCAAAAAAAATAAATGAGCACGTAGATAGTCGTTTATTTACCAACCTGTCTAACGAGACGCAGATGAGAATGTTGTTGGACAGATACAAGCCGAACGCCCTCAGAAATAAGAACACTTTGCAGGCGGGATTTCCGGCGACCCATTGCACAGTGACTCGCCATCCAATCTAAAATGACGTTGATGCAAAATTAATAATAAGAAGGTAGCATAGTAGACTAAGCAAGTTTAAGTGAAAATTATACGAGTAGAGGTTAAAAGGTTTTATTTAATTAACTTTATTTGATGCCGTAGAGGGGAATTAACATTGAAAAGAAAGAAATATTTCTTCAAAAGAGGTATTATTTTATTTTAAATTATTCTAAACCGCAAAGAAGTTTTTTGAGCTCAGCGATTCGTGAATTTCTCAGATATTCAAGTAGTCAAGAAAATATTTATTCAGCTGTAGAAGACAAAAACCTTAAAAATTACTTCTGTTAAACTAGGCATGAAATGCTATTTTACGCCCTTGTGCGCGTAAATTGGCATTTTATGACCACAAAATGAGGCATAAAACAAGCATTGCACGCCTAGTACATCAAAATAGTACTTTTCGTCACAAGGCTGTAAAATAGTGTTTGATGCCCCGAGTTTTACGACCCGATTCTTACGAGGATGCAAATTCTACGCGTTACTACCATTATTTTTCAAATAAATGATTTGGAATTGTCGCAAAACGAGATACAGAATGAGCAATTTATGCCTAATACGTCAAAAAATGATATTCCTAACTCGATCATAGAATTTGCACCCTCTTGTTACGAAAAGTACTATTTCAATGTTATGATTATTATTCCCACCCTACATTTCTGCGTGAATTTGTGAATTCAAATTTAAAATATCGGACGTATTATGTTCAATAAAATGGTAGTTTACACCTGACCGTGGTTATACCCAAACCGCTTGCTGGACAATATCTCGTATAACTATAACAGTCGCAACGAATTTTCCCCTGCATTGATCTATAATATAAGCTTTTAATCAAGACAAAATTAAATTACTCTACAGCGCTCTCATTGTCGCTTAAAAACTAATATAATTATATTTTGATATAAACTCATAATATACATAAAATTAAGTGAAATTAACTGAGCAGAAAGTAAATTTTGTAATTTAATGCTCGCCAAGAGACACTTTTCTCTTGAACTTAAAACGAACCAACAAAAATTAAATGAAACTTCCTCTCTGCTAATTTTTTACCAAGAAACTGTAGCAACAGGTCCTCAGCGCTATAACTTACGAGATCTTAATTAACTGCAAACTTCTCGCAAGGTAACTTTTTACCATCTCGCAAGCCGCGCACCTCTTCCTCTCCAGAAACTCGAAAGAAAATAATCAGAGACTGTACTCCCACATCTCCTAGACAACAATTTAGCAACCTCGTATATAACTATCGCGATATACATACACACCCCGAAGCTATATACATACGAGGCCGAATCTTCGTATGTTTCAATCAGCTTTTCAATTACCGGCGAACCGCGCTCAATGTTTTATTGCTCTGCCGTCGACTGCTCGATTCTCTCTGTGCTCTACTGGTTTTCGCGATTGCTCAATTTGCCGGTATTGTGCGATCAGCGTACGCAGCCTCGTTCGTGTGCGTCTCCTCGAAAATGGTTTAAAACGTTTCGAGGACTCCGACGCCCACGCGTTCGGATCGATTGTACACGAGTTTTAGAATTTAATTGCCGACTGGCGAAAATTATTCGAAAGGTGCCGCGGGGATGGGACGTGGCGGGGGCGGCTCTCGATAGCGAGTTTGAGCACTGCCACGATGATGTGTTGATATATTCATATATTCGCTTTGTGATGCTTCAAAAGCTACTCCTAATTTCGAGTTTAGTATGGAGAGCATGGTCATGACGGTTAATCATTGACTTGGCTTGAATTTTGGAATATATTCAAATGTGTGTTCAAAGGACGTTTAATTATTGTAATCATTTGCTATCTATTCTTTTTATAAGCTACTTACGCTTCTGATGGGGAGTAGTTAAAATAGCATAATATATATTTCAGAAAAAGATATAACAGATTTTCAAATATTCATATCTCAATAGTTACTTAACTTGAAGAGACAATTCTTTTTTTTTTAAATTAAATTTTGCAGTCATACTTTGTAACGGGATGGCTTCTGGGGGAAATTCCCAAAAAGCCACAGGCCAGCAATATATAATCAGACTTAAATGGGAATTAGCACCTGAAAACCCGAAATCCGAGAAACTACGTGAAGTTCGAACGCGAACTCCGCTTTCCAACAAATTGGAACGCTAAAGCGCGCGACCGCTTTGCTCAAACATGAAAACGACCGGCGGATTTCCCATCGAAGGCGACGATATTCGGACAAAGGTTAAGTTAAGGTCAAGAAATAAAGAATAGCCTCAGTTTGTTGTCTGCTGATTCCGAATGTCGAAGGTGGACAGTCGCCAGACTGTTAGCTTTTTTTTGTTATTAACAATTTAATTGTTTAAATTGCTGCCAAATCAATATGATTAATTATAACTGAATCCTAACTGCATAAAACTGTGAAAAGGGCTTCTCTGCGAGAGCCGAAACGTCGACAAATAAAGTGTTTGGATAAAGAAAGTGTCTGACTCGTGGCGATCATTTATGTTCAAAACTGTATAAAACTGTAATAAATTGATCTAGAATTATGCTCGTTTTTTCAGAATTGAAAAATTTTGATTAGAACCCGAATTATTGCAAATTTAGTGCAATAACTCGCGAATTCGAGCGCGAGCGCGGAACCGCGCGCAGCGCAAAGTAGACTGCCTAATCTGGCCCGCGCTCGGATTCGCGAGTTATTGCACTAAATTTGCAATAATACGGGTTCTAATCAAAATTTTTCAATTCTGAAAAACGAGCATAATTCTAGATCAATTTACTACAGTTTTATACAGTTAGGATTCAGTTATAATCAATCATATTGATTTAGCAGCAATTTAAACAATTAAATTGTTAATAACAAAAAAACTAACAGTCTGCCGGCTGTCCACCTTCGGAATTCGTAATCAACAGATAAAAATACGTAAGAAAAGCTTTGGTAGAGGCGTGGACATCCATCGGCCACGGAAACCCCCCTGGGGCCTAGACTAACACCGGTCCAAACACTTACTTTTATCGTGAGGTGACGCAGGGCTCGCGATGCAGTCGCTCGAACGCGTAACCGTTGACCGCACTGTGCGGAGTTTGAGAACGTCCTTATAGCGGGTTACGATGCAGATCCCGGAAATCGCTTTTGTCGTGGAGCCTGCTTGAATCGCGTGCGCGCGGGTTGGCGGCCCGAGAGAATCTGATTCGAAATTGGATCGAGCGCAACTTTGCAACGGACAAAGTCGCGCTCTCCCCGCGCGTATAGCTATATCACGAGTATCTCTTCCGGGCGATGTAAACAAACGCTCGAGATGCACGGATTCGCGCAAACAAGAGCCAAACGAGTTCGATAGAATACGGAGAACCGAGATTCTTATTTTCTCCGTATTTTATCCTGGAACCTCGTTATAAACTTTCATAAGTTAATTGTATTCTAATTAACTACGTGATCAATTATTTGTAGTAATTACTCGTATTTCCCCTTGTGACAAAAGAAAAATCATTTTGAAATAAAAACTGAAAATGGTTCATTTTCAAGAGAAAAATCCTCATTTGGCAAGAAGACATCATTTTGCCTCATAAGGATCCTAGCTATTTGCGGGAATAAAAAATAAGATTTTGGCGCAAGAAAAATATCTGTGGCTTCCAGGAATAATTACTTATCTCTACTTTTCATGATTTCGAGTAAATCGAGTTTTTAGTTTCGCATCGGTGTTTTGAATCAAGAGAAATGAGATTGAATGCAACACTCATGCATCTGTGAATACTAATCTAAATAACATATTTATTACCATAGTGACTTGACCAAATAGCGTTCGTTCATGTCTTAGAAAACGACTTTCACTTATGTGGTTATTCCAGAAATAAACAAAAAATTCAGTGGAGTTACGTGGGTTTTCTGGTCTCAATGGCAATTATATTGTTTTTTCGGTAACTATACATTGAACTATCGCTCACGGGAGCTTGTAGGGGCAAATGTGTGTACTCTTTCTAATATAGCTACCTTGCTATGAGTACACTTATAAGAATAAGAAACGTTTATCTCTCTTACTGGAAAAATAGAGTTTTATCGTTTTTCCAGGATATTGGATAAAAAAAAGTGGAGTTATATGGTTTTTCCGGGAGTTATTCTAAAAAAATGGAGATATGTGGTTATTCCAGGAACATGTTGAAAAAATTGAGTTATAGCGGTTTTCCTTGTATTTATTCAAGACAACGAGTGTACTTTAGTCATTTCTGTCACGATTACGTAATAGAGGACTGTTCGAAGATAAGAAATAAGGCATAAAACCTATTTTGAAAAACATATCACTTACGTGGTTTTTCTGGGAAACCTGAGATATAATATTGAAGCAAGAAATTAATTTTTTTCCACAAGAATAATACGCTAGATTTAAAACGATAATCGTTTTACTCCAAGAGGATTTTGAGAAAAGGATTTTATATTCTTACAACTGATAGATCATTTCTCTGTGTGTAAGAAATCGAGAAAAAAGCTTTGGTAGTAATTTAGAAAGTGGAAAAATTATAGTAAAATTGCGTAAAAATAAAAATGAAATAAAGAATGGACTCAATCTCTAAAAAATATTATAAAAGCTTATCTGAGCTGTTAAAAATATTGAAAAGTATGTAAATATAGAACTATTTCTAGGAAATTGTACACTTTTTGATTAAAGGAAAATGTGCTATATATATTTATTAATGACAAGTTTAAAGGTTGATAAAAGAGATGAGAAAAGTAAATTAATTAGTGCCTGGCTTAGGCCAGATTACTACGACGGGTTGCGATTGAAATTTGATTCCACAAAGTTCGCGAATAGGTAGTGCTTGCTTCAGTCGACGGTTCGTCAGTATCATCTCTCAGTTGGGATCGAGTGTGTAATATCGATTTTCAGCTTTCCAATAATTGGGTAAAATCTAATAGCTTGACTTTTGTGCATAATGGTAAGCAACAAAAATGAATTTTCTCTTATAAACAAGCCTTTGATAATGTAATTGAAGTATTACAAACGTTTTCAAAGATAAAATTTATATTCCTTTATTATATTCATATCAATCATATCTTATATAAATTATTTCACTTGTTAAATAAGTATACATAGTACATAATAATATAATTAATAAATGTATACAAATCTTATTGTATACATAATACAATATTGGCATTTTTTTATTACATGTTTTATTTAAATTCTATTTGGTTTTGTGCTTTTATCGTATTAATTTATTAAAGTGAAATAACAAAGTTTTTAATCAATCTCGTTAGAGAAAAATAAGTTAAATAAACATAGTTTGATACTTGCACTACAGTAAACATGTTATTCGTATCTACTCCATCATTGTCAATATTGTGCATTTGAGCATTAATCTCTGTTCAAATTCATTTTGATAGTATATGTTGGGTGTCACTTGTCTATGCATGCAATGTGTAACTCAACATAAATCAAGATTTTACTTCATTTATTGAAAATTGAAGATTTTCGTGAAACAAATAAGAAGATTAGTATTTAAAATATAAAAATACTTTACTGCTGAACGATTTTAAGCAATAAACGTTTTTTAAAGTTCAGAATTGATGACGAAGCATTATTAACTAGAGAAAAAGCAATATAGAACAATAAGATTTTTATTAAAAACATTCATTCTGAAGTTTCATTAAAAGCAACTACAAAGCACGGATATAGTAAAGTTTTAATAATTACAAATTTCAAGTAATTATAATAACTTCCTTATTTCGAAAAACGTAAATTTTAGCTAAAAAAAGTTACTTTATATATTCATATAATTCATTCATCATATCATAATACAAAACATCTGTTCGGGGGTTAGGGAAATGAAGTTAGTCCATAACAAAGTTTGTAATTTCATGTTTTACTTGCTATAAAAACTATCCTTATACAATTTAGTAAGAGAAGGTAAACTGTTTTTCGCATAAGATGGAGAAAAGTTTATATGTAATCTTTACTTTTACTATAAGAAAATTTACTATTTTTACAGTAGCGCTGAGACACACTCGTCATGTAGAATTTATACTTTTTGAAATAGGTATTTTTATGAGTTGTGTAGCAAATTGATTGATACTATGATATTTCGTATCAAAAGTCATACAAAGTACTCTTTCAAAAAATAATTTGCTACAAAAATTATAAAAATTATTATTCAAAAAGTAAAATTTTCTACAAAAATCCTAAATATTACTATTTAAAAAAGTAAAAATCCGACATGACGAGTGTGTCCCAGCGCCACTGTGAAAATAGTAATTTTTCTTATAAGAAAAGTAAAATTTACAAATAAATTTTTCTCCGTGACGTGAATTTTTATAAACATACAGTTCTCGATAATTTGATCGATGATTTAAAATTTTCTTGAAAGAACTTAACATGTGATGTTTCAAGTTATAAGAAGGTTATCTAAATTTTGACAATCTCTAAGGAGTAACTGAAACCTTCCATAACTATTAATTGACACGTCGAAAAAGTTTACGTTAAAGCTCCGGTTATTTTAGCAGGAAAAAGTTGGATGAAATATTCTAAAGTAAAAGTTTTTTTTATTTGGGAGAAACGTACACCACGAATGTAGAACACAAAGTTCTAATGTATTTTAGTGTAAGCTTTAAAATTATGCAACGAAAATTGCTTGTTGCCAGGCTAAATCGGGAAATATCAATTATGAAAGTAGTCGATATCACTTTTGGCGCAAAACGCAATGATACTTGGCAACAACGCGAATCGGTCGAATGAGCACCGGGATTGTATAGTATTTTGATTTTCCTATATAGCATCGAAGAAGTTTTTCTCAGCTAATGCTTTGTAAGTATTCTCCATTTTCTTAATCTTTTGCAAATTGCTTTTTATTATACGTCTTCTCTTCATTCTAGATTTATCTTTGTCAGAGCTTTTTAAGTTCAGAATCGTTTTTCTTAGCGAGACAGTAAACGTGCACTTGCACGTATAACAGACGAGAGAGAGAGAGAGAGAGAGAGAGAGAGAGAGAGAGAGAGAGAGAGAGAGAGAGAGAGAGAGAGAGAGAGAGAGAGAGAGAGAGAGAGAGAGAGAGAGAGAGAGAGAGAGAGAGAGAGAGAGAGAGAGAGAGAGAGAGAGAGAGAGAGAGAGAGAGAGAGAGAGAGAGATGTAAATAGGCGAGCCGATTTATAAGGTTGTCGTGTTTTCAGCGGATCTTGTTAGCTAGTCTAATTAACTCCGAATAAGTGATGTTTACTATTTTCTACATTTTGATTAGTTTCTGTAGAATAGTTTTTTCCATCCTTCATTTGACTAAAGAATAAACCTCCTTAATAATATCAAGTACATCTTTTGTAACGTTTACTTTGTTTTCGATAGTCCTACACTGTATCAGTAAACCGAGACAAAAAGTTTTTAAGGAAATAATAATAAATCTTAATATCGCAACCAAGTCATCACTTATAGTTGAAACGATCAAATTTATATCAATTTCATAATATGTTTATTTAAATACTACAATTAGGCATTAAATCAATGCAATCCTCCTCTGAAACTCTTAATTTTCATTATAATAAAATAGTTCTAAGGAGATGAATTGAAGAGCTCAGAGCAACAAACGGTCAGCTCATATTTCGAATTGGGCTCCAGGTAAGCAGTATAAACAACAAATTCAGGGGCCATCTAAAAATATGAGCTGACTGTTTGTTGCCCTGAGCTCCTCAAATAATTTTATCCTGAGAATGCACATTCCAAACTAAAATCAAAATCCGTTTCCATGCACACTCCTGCAACGCACACGCGAAGACCCCTTTCCGTAGACCTCGCACGCGCCTCTTAATATCAGTGAATCCGAGGCAATATAACTCGGTTTTGCGCGTGTATCGCGACCCTTGCCACACAGAAATACACAAATAAATATAGAGTAGGCTTACATACGCACCCCTTTCCGTGTAAGTCCTCTCTTTCCGGCGTTTGCCGGCGACAGCTCTAGGATAGACGCTACGCTGTATACTGGATGCTTGCTTTATCCGATTAAATGCTTGTTCTACTCGGAAGCAATTAAGAGCATTCGGATCGCGTATGTCGCCAAATCACAGATCGCTAGCGCCTAAAGGATATATGTTCCAATAAATGCGCACGTGCGCACGCCTGTGCGTGTGCAGCGCTATTTGCGCGATTCGAGTGAAATATGAAACGGTGAGCGGAGAGAGAACGACGTCATATATTGTCTTCTTGGAATATCGCATAAAATATGAATAAGCTTTATAGCTGTGCGTATTTGTGAATGAGAGTATATTTTTAGAGTTTATATTGTAGGAAAATTGAAGAGCGAGTTTGTTCAGTGCTTTGATTATTTCGAGTTCCAGATGATAAAGACTGTTTATTTAGTTGGATAGAACGTATACGTATATAATTATATTTTTAATTAAAATCTTACCGCATGAGGTAAAAAGTTACGGAGCGAGTGAATACATATATGAACATTGTTCGTCTGTATAATATTATTTCCCTCAGCGGAATGAGTAACCACAAAATATCAATTGCAGTGCTTCAAGTATACACGAGCTTTTGTTTATTCTAGACTATTGCAACTAATTGGCTCGAGTTGATAATAACGCTGCCTACGTAACTCAAGGAAACAAAGCTTTTTCTGTTGGCAAGAAATGAATTTCCATCGTGCTCTTGATTCTACAATATGTTTTACTACATTTTTTGGAGTCGTTCATTATTATGTTTATTTCGCGATGTTATAAAGGTAAACGAAAGTCTCTTACTAAACATAGTAAGTATATAACAACGTATATAAGCTTACAATGTATGTACGAAACTAAAGCATTAATGGTATCTTTGTACAATCAACTTATACTATTAAGTTTTAATGGAAGACGTGATCGTTGTCATTATTATTATAATTACTCCAGAGTAATTACGTAAATCATACATTACTTTACATCCATACATCATTCATACAAAAAACTTAAAAACTTGAAATAACATCATTAAAAATCTTTGTGTATAGTAAACATTTGATCGTTATAAAAATGTAGCATAATTACTTCTACTTGTGCGAGTTTTATATATATACCTTGTGTTTCTGTAATAAAATTATAAAACCAAATTAACATTAAATTTCTTATCTGGTTGTTTAAAATTCCGTACAAACCCATCTTTTTTAACTTAACAATTACTGGACTTTTTATGTTTATCTAAGAGACTGTCCTGTGTTTTTTGCTTTGTACTCTGTGCCTAGTGCCCCGCGTAAAAAAAATTTGTTGTCCGAAATTTAACATACTCATGACCCATGGCAGAAGTTCACTATGTTAAACTTTTGCCATGGGTCACGTGTATGCTAGATTTCGGACAATAAAGTTTCTAAAGTATTCAGATCTTTTGATAAACTGTTAAATATTTGAATAGCTGTCATAGAACTATTTGTATCACTAACAGTTTTAGAGTTTTTTGGAATGCTTTCAATTATGTCCTCTGCCGATTGA
Source organism: Torymus aiolomorphi (assembly GCA_036365515.1). NCBI lineage: Eukaryota > Metazoa > Arthropoda > Insecta > Hymenoptera > Torymidae > Torymus > Torymus aiolomorphi. Next base: position 44,566,931 of record CM070873.1, on the reverse strand, counting down.
TTTAACATGTATTCTTAACGCTATAGTTATTATAATATAAACTTTCGAACGCAATTAGTTGATGTACGTTCATTGGATTATCTTGTATAAAAGTGTTCTTGTTTATTATTTTCAATATTCTACTTTATATTGCTTTCTCAAAGAGAAAGCTTGGTAACGGTGAAATTTTTTGACCTCGAGATTTCGATGATTTTTTATATTTCTGAGCTCCCCGAATCGAAATATGCGTTTTCTAGAAAATGTCTGTGTGTGTGTGTGTGTGCGTGCGTTCGTGCGTGCGTGTGTGTGCGTATGTGTGTGTGTGCGTGTGCGTGTGTATGTGTGTGTGTGTGTGTGTGTGTGTGTGTGTGTGTGTGTGTGTGTGTGTGTGTGTGTGTGTGTGTGTGTGTGTGCGTGTGTGTGTGTGTATGTTTGTTATAAATTTGTCGGCAGCATAACTCAAAACTGGGTAGAGATATCAAGTTTATCTTTGGCAGGTATGTAAAGCTTATTTGAAGTTGTGCAACTTCAATTATATAGTTGATCGGGTAATGTTAAGTATTTAAAAAATAAAAAAGAAAAATATGGAAAAATCGAAAATTTTTTTTCTTCGCCGGGTTTGGATATCGGTCGGAGGTAAGCCCATGCTCTGAAAGGTCTTAAAATTTCCTATCTACCCATATTTTTTTCGGGTCGATCGGATATTATTAAGTCGGTTAAAAAAATAAAGAAAAACTAGTCTTCAAAAACACTTTCGTGCAAAATAAACCAATGAATATTAAGCAACTATACACATGGGACTGTTTAAAATATCATTACAACGAAATGAAAAATTTATTCTCAAACTCAAATAGTAAGACTAGATATAAAGCTATCATATTGCCAAAAATGGATAAAAGAGTGAGCGATAAAAACAATTATATAACTGCAATAAAAACCTTCAATCTGCTGCCAAATGAGTTCAAAACGTTAGAAATAGACAAAAGAGCCACTAATTACAAGTTAAAAAAATGGATTACGAATAATATTCCGTGAGAATGATCCTTATATTTCCTTGAAAAGATTTGATACTTTATCAAATCAAGCATAGAACATATATATTTATTACTGTTTATTACTGTGTATAAATTTTATAATATTGTTAAAAAATGAAGATTTATTTATCAAATAGTTTTAAGATTTAGTATGTAGTACTAGGTTTAAGGAATCTATTAGTATTAAGTATACTCCGGACCTGCAAACAGGGAATTTATTTCCCTCTGCAGGGTTACTATGTAATGTAATATATGTGATACTCTGGATAAATAAATAAATAAATAAATAAATAAATAAATAAATAAATAAATGGAAAAATCGAAAATAATTTTTTTGCTCTGGTTTGCTCTGGGTTTGAATATCGGTCGGAAGTAAGCCCATGCTCTGAAAGGTCTTGAAATTTCCTATCTACCCATATTTTTTTCGGCCCGATCGGATAATATTAAGTGTGTTAAAAAAAAGAAAAATATGGAAAAATCGAAAATATTTTTTTTGAAACTCCGTGCGAGAAGTTCTATTTCTCGTACTCTGCGTTAAACGATGCGTGCAAAAATCTCACTTCTCGCACGTCGTGTCAAAAAATACGGTTCGACACTTGTGTGAGAAGTTGATTTTCTCCTCGTGTGACCTTTTCACCCTCGCTTCGCTCGGGTGCAAACAGTCACACGAGGGGAAAATCAAATCCTCGTACTAGTATGGAAATGTACTATTTACGGCGTTGGGGTTTGGATATCCGTCGGAAGTAGTCACATTTTCTTAAAGGTGTTGAAATTACGTATCAATCCATATTTTTGTCTGTCAAACGGATAATATTAAGTCGGTAAAAAAATAAAGAAAAATATGGAAAAATCGAAAATAATTTTTTTCATCGCTTATACAGAAATTGTACTTTAACATCCTAGTGCTACCATTACAAAATTAAAAAAAAAAAAAACGCGGTTGAGTTAGAGGATATTTAAAACTTTCGCCGAGTTATATCGTTTCTGAAACCACTCTAGGAGTTAGTGAATTTTCGAACTTTTCTCTGAGTTGGCGGGGTTTTGAAGCAAATGCCGAGTAATAGGTTTTCGAAAAAAACGCTGAAGAAATTTCGAAGAAAAACAATTAATTTATAAATTCAATAAATAGCATGTGATAATACCTTAAACTTTTTAATTTGCAATTTAATAATTACTACATAACTATTTTAAATATAATTTTCTTGATCATTTTGAATAGTTGTAGTTATGGAAAATCAGATATGCAGAAAGAATGAAATTTTATATTAAAATATATATTTAAAAAAAATATTTGATGTAATTTATCAATTCTCTTTGAGAAAGCATTCTGCTAAAGCAGTTAGCAGCGGTTTTTTCTGTAACAAAAGTAAATTATTACTATTATACTATAGGCTCCTCTCCGAACAACAATTCCGTAACTAATTATGATACAATACATTATCTGTGGCTTCCAGGAATAACGACTTAACTGACTTTTACGTGTTTTCGAGAAATCATCGTTTTAAAATTTCTGTCATGACACTTTATATGTAAGATCGAAATGCGCGAGATGAGTCATAACAATTTAAACATTTACAAAGGTATCGAATATCTTTCGAACCCCACTATCAGCTGCTAGAATACATTTTTATTCTTTGTATAAGTGCAAATCCGCGGACTACAGCAAATAACTGGGGTACAAAAACGGAAAAAATTTTTTTTTTGAGAGCACACCTACCACATAAGGTTTTTTCGATTCTTTGGGGGTCCCCCAACATGAAAATACTCGTGAACACTCATTATCCGTTGCCAAGCTTTTTTGCTGACGAAATCAATTTTTCTTATGGAAATTTAACATGGGAAAAATGAACGAAAAGTAGTCATTGATGATTAACCAATAGCAAACTATTGAAGAGGCCAAACCAAATTTCACAAAAAAGCGATTAAAGTTGAAGAATAGAGCTTTAATTTGAGATAAGAGTCGTTAAAATCGATCGATTCTGTTCGATGAAGTTGCTACGTGAAGTTGAAATTGGCGAAAAATGACAAAATTTTGAAGAATTACGTGGGTTTGAAAAAAATCGCTCATTTTCGTCATTATTCGCGATTTTCAAATTCACGTAGCTTTAAACAGAATCGACCGATTTTAACGATTCTCATCTCAAATTAACGCCCTATTCTTCAGCTTTAATAGCTTTTTTGTGGAATTTGGTTTGGCCTCTTCAATAGTTTGCTATTGGTTAATCATCAATGACTACTTTTCGTCCATTTTTCGCATGTAAAATTTTCATAAGAAAAATTGATTTCGTCGGCAAAAAAGCTTGGCAACGGATAATGAGTGTTCACAAGTATTTTCATGTTGGGGGACCCCCAAAGAACCGAAAAAACCTTATGTGGTAGGTGTGCCCTCAAAAAAAATTTTTCCGTTTTTGTACCCCAGTTGTTTGCTATAGTCCGTGGATTTGCACATAAACAAACAAAACAATGCAGTTAAGTCGTTATTCCGGTAACTGTGCATTTAAGTCGTTTAGGAAAATTGTTCAAATAAGATAAATAACATAGTTATTTCTACACTTAAAACATAGAGTACGAATTCTTTTTTCAATATTCATTTCCGCGCATGCGCTTCCCAACGGAATGTGCGTGAAGTCAACGGAATTTGGTAAACCGAATACCGAACGTTACTCGGTTACTGTTTATGCACAATCGCCCCATTGCCCGACAATCAAAGCTGTAGTGTTACCTTCTATTATCTATTGCCTTTGATCTTTGTTGCTGTAAAAATAGGTATGTCATAATCTGTTTATTGCATAGAATTAACTTCAAAACGGTGTTTTAATTAAATATAAATATTCAATTGAGTGATTTTTCCGGGCACAGGTGCAGTTAAGTGGTTATGCACTTAGCTGATATTTGCTCTTTGAACGCGTTTCAGATTTCCGGACAAAGTCTACATGAAAAAGGGTAGTTAGAAGGTATAAATTCCGGGGCATGGTGTGGTTTATGCACATAAGAATTATGCACATATTTATTGTGCACACTTTAGCATTGGAGTATACATATAGATATAGATATACACCAATGCTAAAGTGTGCATAATAAATATGTGCATAATTCTTATGTGCACAAACCACACCATGCCAATTCCGGTGCTAACTCAATTTTTACAAAAAGTCGGTTAAGTCGTTATTCCTGGAAGCCACAGATATAATATATCATTCTTAGCGTTTTGGTTTGCATGAATTTAGAGATTTTATAAAAGATAAATATCTAGTTTTTTAAAATAATATAAACAATGCGCTTGTCCCATTTTAAGTTATAATCGAAAATAATACCTAGATACTTGCAACTTTTAACTGTCTTTAATTTTTCCTTAATGTTCAAAAATAATAAAAATTTCACCAACCGAAAATAATAAGAAATAACATAAAAGTTCCTTTCATTAAATTTCTCAATTTTTCTTTTGCAATAAAATAAGCAAGCAACTGTTTCTTTGTTAGTCGCAATGTTTTAAAAATTATTTTTTAACACGTGTGTAGATGACGAGGGACTTCGCACGATAACGTCAAAGAAAAGAAATTCATGAGATTTTCTAAACAATGCACTAAAGAAAAGTGCATTCCATTGTGCAAACCTTTTTCGTACATAAAGAGCTCCTGCAAGTATATATGATTTAAGAAACCGTCTAAAAAGTCCTTTGAGACGCTCTCTTATATACGAGTTCTTAACGGTGTTAAGAAAATAACATCACGTTATTTGAACTGCTGGCATTTGAGAAAACTACGAAGTTCATTTTCAAAGAGCTTTTGACGTACGTAGTAAACTCAAGTTTATCGCTCACACCTATATCCTATTTCCACAATTATTGTCTAATGCGCGTTACCGTGACTTTCTGATTCACTGCATAAAAGTCCTTAATAATTCCATGGAATGATTGTCAAGACTCTTTTATACGAAGGTTTTATAAATTAAAAAAAAATCGTGGTATATTATTCTTTTTTTGTATTACTTACCTCGATGGGTATTGTGAAAAAAGCGACGAGGAGGTCAGCAATGGACAAGTGGAAAATCATGAGAGAAATCCGAGATTTCCGATGCCTCGGTCTCGAGAGTGTCAAGAAGACGGTTAAATTGCCAACTGCAGCGATGACAAAACAAATGCAGTAGACAATCACTATTGTGAGGGAATGACTGTTGAATATCATGAAGCTTGGTATAGTAGGCTTCACCATGCTCATGTTGTCCGCGAAGTCGTACGAGAAACTGCTGTCGTTCCAGTATTCGCTGTATAAAATTATTTGCCTTGTTAATCGCCAGTAATGTAGATTTATGTTATCTGTTTTAAATTTTATCTTCTCTTTAATTTATGGATTTGATGGTAATATTATTAAGGTGTTGAAATATAATATGTATATAAAATTATTATGTACATGTATTGAGCTTTCAAGGTAACGACAATTGGTCTTTGATTTTCGATACTTTCTAATTAAAAATTTTTTTATAAATGTAAATAATTAAAAATTGATGAGGAATTGTTGATTGAACAACAGTAGTTTCGTTCATTTTTATTTTTGTAAAACTGTTAGAGCCATAAGAAAACTTATTTTTTAACATTGAAAATAACGTTTAGAAAAAATGTTTCATCATGATTTCTGGAATAACAGTTTAAATCGAGAATTTCTTGTTTAGAGATTCACTATGGGTCTGAAGTTCACATCGTTGGTACGCAACGAAAGAATTTTTCGTAATTAATTAAAGCTACTTCAACAATGCAAATTATATTAAAGATCCTTATTTGAAAGTTTGTTTATGCTACAACACATTAAATACACGTGCAAAATTTTATAAAATTAATATAATTATGAAGTTAAAACCGAGTTTTTTTTATTTTCGTTGCACTCCAACGTTGCAAACTTCAGACCCATGATTCATTAAGAATGTAATTTCAGACGCGAAGCTTATACCATTTATATATGGCAACCAGTGGTTGTCTGCACCTTTAAATCCCTTTTGCAATTAAAACAATCGTTTAGAAATTGTACAATAGACCTTTTTTATGATAACAGTATTTTCAATTCGAAATTTAAGATTTTACTTTATGTAAAAAAAAGAAGTAATTTAGACAATTTCAACGTTATCTATTTTTATATCTTTTAAATTGGATTTTCGTCACTACAAATTAAAAACAATATGAATTCGTAAAAAGTCATCAATATCTGCATTCTGATCAAGAACTGGAATGGCGGTGACACATTTTGATTCATGAAATGAGAGAGTAGAGATACTCTCCTTAAGGAATATTCTAACATTGATTATGTATTCTTATCGAACTAGAAGAATCTCTTATTATGTCTTTGAAATATATTTTAACCGAGACCTGGGGTATATTTATCGATTAGAAAATAATATTTAAAAAAATATAAAATGTTTATAATTATTAAAACTGATATATTTTTCTTATTCTTCAATGAAATACAAAATGTTAATAGAACATTCGAGAATCTATCAAACATTTCCATAATTCAAAAGTTATAAAAGAGCTTTTTCGAAGTTACAAAAAAATCCATTTTACTACCATTTTTTGCTTTGTCTTCCATTTTCATACTGTTACAGACAGCTCTTGTGTTAAAGTATTATTACTTAAACTGAGGCGTGGTATTGGTTCAAAATTCACAGTTATTTTATAACATAATTTATGAGTTTCTAATAATTAATTCATTGAGAGAAAGAATTTCAAGATTTCAAGTTCGTTTTCAAATCTTTCGTTTTCAATTCCCGATAATTCTAAAGTAAAAATTTCTTTCGTTCCCAAATCTTGTTCGTTTTCAAATCTCTCGTTTTCAATCCCCGATAATTTTAAAGTAAACATTTCTTTACTCCATAAAGAGTACTAAAATAGAATAATTCATGCAAAAACTTCTATTTATTCTTCAATGATATGACTGAATCTACAAAAAATCTACAATTTCGGCATTGCCAAACTGCTAAAAAATCTTTTTTCATAATATGCCTTTCGGGCCTAATTTTTCTTGTTTTTTATACGTTAAAGTGTACAAGAATGTGAAAACATTAAACTAACATAATGATTGGCTAGAAATCGATTTGAGAAAAAACGAATTTTTTGTAGATTTCGGCGTACAACAGTGTTTTGTCATAAATAAAAAATTCAACCAACCCGAACATTTATAATTGATTAAAAAACTCAATTTTTCTTATTTGATCAATTTAAAAAGAGTATCTTTTAAGACACCTATCGATTTTTTTATGTCATTTGATTAAAAAACTGCTATTCAGCTGAAATCGAAAAGAGCATATCTAAAGATAAACTCTTGTTATCGATTGCAGGGGTTCGGAAATGAACGAGAATTCTCAAGACCTTCGGCAATAACGTCGGTTTGTAAAAGTTGTACAATTATGCTTTATTGCAACAAAAGTACTTCATGTGCTGAATGTTATTTGCTCACAAAAATTTCCAGGGCTACCAAAGAAAAATAATAACCAACAACTATTATCGGCAACAATTTATTTGAACGCGCGTTCGCAGAATCCAACGTATAAAAATAAATCACCAAAAATCGTCCACCTCAATACCATTCAACGACACTTTACCCCATCACGCCGATTATTATTGCCGATATCTTCACTCGCCTACAGTCCATAACTTTCCAAACAAGAAACACACACAAACCTCTCAAACTCGAGCAGGCGCGCGGCCTGATGTTGATCCATCATGTTCTCCCCCACGTCGCGCGTACAACCGCTCCTCTCACCCACTAAATCCAGGGTTCACCGCCTTTTGCACCTTTTTTTTTATATATACAAATCTATCCAATCACAAATTCCACCGCAGCTTGCTGCATTACGTTGACGGGCCTTCACCCCGCCACTTCATCTCCACCACTACCCATCATAATTCAAATCGACCGCTGGTACAGTTTCAACGATGCACACGACTCTACCACACCGCACCATTAGCACACACGAGCTTTTATTGTATATAGCAGCGAGCAGCAGCGATATGCGCGAGAGTGCATGCAAGCTCCGAGCGCGCGCGCGCAGCGCGAGACAATGTCGAGAGTGAGGATGCAGCCGCTGCCTCTCTCGAGCACGCAAGTCCGCCCTCTATCCGCAAGAGAGTAAACGCCGCTTTCTGCTGCACCTGCAGCACATAGCTTGAGAGTGCGAGAAAGCGAGAGAGAGAGAGAGAGACACGGCACCCCTCAAAGCTACCGCCCGAGCGCTTGCGCACGTGTCTGTGGCTGTGTGTGTGTCTGAAGCCGCGTCGTTCACCTGTCGAATTTTTCCCTTCCTCCGCACCCCCTTCTATTTCGACTATCGACGATCGTCTTTTTTCGACAGTCCGATTCGTTAAAGTCGCGCGAGTGTGCGTCTCTACATTGATAACGTGCGATGCAATTTTTTCTTGCTCTTTCTTTCCTTCTTCAATATATTTTTTGTCGCATAGTATATAAAGGTGCGACGTCTACTATGATCTACGAAGGATGGCGGGGGCAGCAGAGTATATACATATAGAAATTGAACTGGAAATTCCATGCGCGAATGAATATAATACGCGCGGTTTTACCCCTGACGTATAGTTGTCGATAAAAATGAGTATGGAGTGCCGGTGATTTATTGGTTGCGTGTGAAGAAATTTTTTATTTTTTCGTTCGATTTTTGATGGTAGACGGTGGCGGTTTATCGAAACGAATAGTATAAGATGTCAAATGAACCTGGAAGCAGAACAATTATAATATACCGCAACTTTATTTCAACTGTGCATTATAATACGATTAGAAACTTTAGCCAAAATTTAATGCATCTCAAGAAGTGCGTGTCGAGATGCGTGAGTAGCAGTCAAGATGCATAAGCAGAGGAATAGAATCTGATGAACAGTTGGTCTGACGGGCGCTAAAAGTTATAATTGTATAGAATTTAGTATAGCTCTAGTTTGACTCTATTTTGCACTTTATTATTGAACTTGGTGAATAAACTTTTGATGCCCTTCCGGGGAACTTTATGAACGTGTTATTTCACACTATATAATAAAAGAATAATCCTATGAGTCGATTTAGAAAACTGTTAACGAGGCAAAAACATTTTTTGGAACTAGTAATATTAATTCTGGGAGATTTTTTTATTTACACGTATAAAAATAATACACAATTTTTTTTTTTAAATAACAAATTTGTTTTGTTAAAAAAATGTTTGAAACATATTCATACAAACATCATAACAAACCCGAATTTTGCTTTAAATAATAAATCTAATTCCACAAATTTTCCCTTGAAATAACATTGAAATATTCTTTCACAATAATAGATTCAAACAAGCTCATTTGATATCATTGTTATAAAAATCTTTTCATCTACGGCTTATTTTCGATACACCCAGAAACACAGTGTAACAAAATTATAAACGATTTTACAGGTAAGGGCAAACTCATGACCGTGTATAATTTACTATTGAAAATGTTACCAATTGTTTTATTTTTGCTACTTTTTTTTTAAATTAAAAGTTCCCACGATTTATTTCATTTTCAGCTATTCGAAATATCTTTTATTATATTAAGATTCTTCCATCCTCATTCTCGTTATGCTTCTAGGCAATCAATTTTTATCTCTAGTAGATTAACATTCACTCGTTACTTGTCCGTATCTCATTCAGACAGAGAAATCTAATATTATAGAAAATTGCCAATAACGTCAAAGAACATAAAAAGTTATGCAATATGCCAGAAATGTATACAATTAAAGTAAACAGCTTTCTGACTATTCTTCAAAAGATGTATATTATTCGTATTTTATCGAGTAAAAGATGCAAAAAATTAATTTTCCGCGTGTGAATAATCAATCAATAAATATGTGATATAAGAATGTGTATACTGACGTAATGAAATATTAAAAATATTTTTCGACTTTTAAAAGTCTTACAAATACAAACGAACCGTATCTTTTTGAACGAGAGAAATTAAAACAGTATAACAAGATCGTTTCGATTGTTTACTCAAGCATCCTTTAACAAGAATCACATTTCCAGGAACACTTTCAACCCAGCAGTGTAATTAATTATGTATAATTTAGTTCATCAAGAGTACAAAATTAGTGGAAACTACGCTTACTTCTTAGTAAAAGCTTCAAGAGCCTACATTCGAAGCATTTCCGACGTAAAATTTTACAAATTTTCTAATTGTTCTCTCGCTCTTTTCCCTCACACACATGAAAAAGAATCCATCAGCTACATTTGAAGCTGCGATCCTCCTGCTGCTCGCAGATGACGGTGACGTTGTCGCTGGCAACGACGCAGAGGTCGCGATTGATCGTCATCGTATCGTTGCCCAGCAGCTCGAGGCTCTCGATGACGGTCGCTTGGAGCCGCGACGTGGGCGACGTCGCTGAGCCGCAGCCGACGGCCGCCTGCGCGTTCCTCACGTTCTTCAAAGTCAAGAAGGCGCGCCCCGGATAGGAGGCCTAAATGGCACAAAAATCGATGCTTTATTGCGCGTTAATGTGCCGAGAGGCTGCTGTGTTTCAGGTGAAGTGTGTGACTGAGAGTAGAGACAGAGGGAGAGAGGGGGGAGAGAGAGAGAGAGAGAGAGAGAGAGAGAGAGAGAGAGAGAGAGAGAAAGAGAGAGAGAGAGAGGGAGGGAAAGAGAGAGAGAGAATAAGGTCGCGGAGAATTGATTCGTTGCGAGTTTTCCGCGGTGTGAATTGAGGGGTAAAGTCTGAGGTATGGATTTTGTGGAAAATGATTCAGTTGACGCGCGCGCGTGTGTGTCTGTTGTGTGTGCGTGTGTGTGTGTGTTTGTGTGTGTGTGCGTGTGCGTGTGCGTGTGTGTATGTTTGTATAGGAGTTCTTGGCATAGATACTTGAAGCGACTTTATTTCTACGAATTATGTATATTCGTATTTTATTTATTCCGTGTCAATATTTAAAAGTACTTTGTACATGACAATATTGAAAAGATGCCTTCGGCAGGACGTCGATTCAATGTTGTCAACTGTATAATATTATCCAGCGTAAAAAGTACATCGGCAGTTTTCTGCCTTATAAGGTGACTACACCAGTATTGGAATAGTCACCAGTTAACGAACATTTTCTTTATGTATATAAAAATATCAAGCTTTATATGTATTGTTTATCTAAGATGACGCTCATTTTCGAATCCTTGAAAATTTTTATTTCATTTTATATAAAGATTCTGCATAAAAGAAATTATCTTGTTAAGAATAAAATCATAAAATCGCCGCTATTAAGTATTTCTTCACTGGCGATGTATTCCTTCACTGGTGAAACGTATTTAGATACTAACATTGTGTGTTCCTTCACTGGTTTTTAATAGATATTTACAGATTTTCATTAAATAAAATTTTTACTTTGATTATTTCTTCAAAATTTGCTCACCGACGTAAAGTTTGAACATTTTAGAATATAAATTTCAAAAGGGTTTTACTTTTAATCCATTTTTAAACCAGTTAATTAAATAACAAAAGTTACAATTTCCTTATTCGTTCCTTCACTGGTGAAGTCACCCTATATAGTTTAATATTTTTTCTCCGCCTACGCTGATCTTTAACATAGTAAGATAAAATATAGAGGTGGGTAGAAATTCTAATAGTACCTTAATCATTGGTTATTTTCTTTGAAATTCAAACACTAGATAAATTTAATGTTGAAAAATATTCAGACGACTAACGAACAAAAATTGGAGTTTATTAACAAGAGTCCCGAAACGTTAGCTTAACAAAGTCTAATTTTTGTTTGTTAGTCTTCCGAATTTTTTTTAACATTAACTAACTACCAACGATTTTCTTCTCAACTGACTAGATAAATTTTACCAGGAATTCTTCCTCATTATCGTAAATAAAAAGCTAAATTTAATTAATACGTTGTAAGTTTCAATCTTTGCGCTTCACTTAGCAGCTTAATTATTATACATATATATAGGATTACCTTCTTGAGCACTTCGATCAATAAGAATGCACCGGAATCATCGTCGCCGTAATAAATGGATCCTTCCGCTTGGCACGAGACTCGCTCCGTGCAAAAAAGATTCGTCAAAAGTCTCAAGTTTCGCCGCATGGCCTCGCTCGTGCTCTTCACTGCAGCAACGGATTCCTGAACGTTTTCAAGACAGCATATTTTTATTAAAAGAGAAAAAAAGAAGAAATGGATCAAATATGTTACATAATTTTTATTAAAATTTCTTTTTATCAGAATTTGTCCATGTTGCACGGTGTAAATTCAATGCTTTTGAAAATCCTTCGAGCTTAATGAATTATTGATTCAAAATGTCAAGCTTAGAACGTGAGCCTCGCTGGCTGTTTATTACCTCATTTTCCGCGCTGCGAATTAATTTCAAAAATGAAAGCGATATAATCCAGGATGAAATATACGCTCAACTTAATTTTGTGGTTCATTGAATTTAAAATAAATTCATAGAGCTTCTCTAATTATGTTAACACCAATGCTGCCGTCTGAATACATTAATTTTGCCATTTTCGAATGAAAAATACGCGATGCAATTACAAGGTTCGCCCTCGTATTAATAACAAAATGTCGTCGTTTCTACATATAGAAATAAAATGAGTTCTCCGAATCGCGGGAAATTATGCATTCCTTTTACTTCCTGTAATAATAATCAGTACATTCAAAACCCTTCATTTTCTCTTCAACAATTCACAAATTGCACATTTACATACAAATCATATTTTATTTCAATATTATAATATTATAAATGTAACAATGTTTCAATTGTTTACATCTTTAATAATAAGCGACCATTTTACATATTACAGATCCTAATTCCGGGTGTAATCGATACAAGGCTCCAATATTATCAGAGCTACTCAAATTACCAATTGACATTAATGAGCACTATATCTAATAATCGCTTAGAACCTTACGGATAAATTAATCCTTATTAAATCAGAGACACGAGTATCGCGCAGTATACAGCTTTATTGTTATAAAATAGCAGTCCTTTACCTTGGAGCTATACGCGACCAAAAAATGTACAATAGATTGCCAAGAAACATCGACGAACTCCTGGGAAAATCATATACACTTTAAAATTAAAAAATCAAATATCCAAGTTTATGACAATAGAAACTCTAAAAATGATATATTATGCTTTCTTCCGTAGTATAATATGCTATAGAATTATAGCCTGGGGAGGTGCATATGCAAATGCATTAAATTTAATAAAAAGATTGCAAATCAGACTATTGAAAATAATAAACAAAAACACATTTATAGCACACAATAACCCTTTAAATATTGAACAACTTTTTGCATATGAAGTCTTGATATATCACTATAGTACACTAAGAAATAAATACTTAAACACAGCAAGTATAACAAGAAATAAGAATATTCAAATACCTTTAAGACATAAAGAATAAGTAGTAAAGCTAGCTATTTAAAAGCTATCACTATATACAATAATCTATCAAATGATCTAAAAATATTGAATGATACATATTATAGAAAATATAAGTTAAAAGAGTGGATTACCAAAAACATTTAAGAAAAATCTAATTAATACACACACACACACACACACACACACACACACACACACACACACACACACACACACATACATATCGGGTATTAAGTTTATATAAATATTTTATCACGTGTTACTGTCAAAAACAAACAGGGTTTCTTCAAATAAACCAGTTTTGTGAACAGTAACAATAACGAACTTAATTGGAAGTTTTCTTCGACGAGCTCTTGCTCGTTACAACCGCTCAAGACGGAGGACGACAGCCGAGTTGTCGCTCCCGCTCGCTCTCGCCGTACGCTTGCCTATACTTATGTAAGGTAGCGCTGCGCATGTACCTTCTATCTCTCACATACCAACATAAATGTACCTTATATCCTAATAGTTACAAGGAATACTTTTATTAATTGTTAATTAATGTGCGATACCAAAACTAAACTTATATTGTCAACACACTATATTGTATACATTGAACCTTAAAATTATAGTAGTTAGTCAATTTTTTTATATGTAAGTTAGTTAGTAAGTAAGCTATACAACCAGACCTCTGTAGGATGCCAGTTGGTCAGATATATATCTGTATATTTGATGTAACGACAATTATTCTGGTAATAAATAATAAAAATAATAATAATAAATACAATATTCCTAAACCGTAACCTCGAACACCTCGCTTCTAGTAAACCTATAAAGTACACCGTAGTAAAGCCCTCACCTCTTTATGAACAGGCACGACGCGGCCAGGCCTCACCAGCATGATAACCTCACTGATAGCCGCGGACAAGGAGTGCGTGTCATTCCCCGTAGGCTGGAACACATCGCCTCCTTGCAAGCCTCGCCAGGCCGCCGTACCTGGCAGCCACATGCGCACGTGGGCTCGCCTCTGCAAAACCACCAATCCTGTAAGTAAGTATATAAGCACATTACTGTAGCGACTCTGCTTTACACACGTGGTAATATACAGGGTATAGCAAAAGTACCGGAACGGCAAGATAACTCGGCGGAGGAGCATTTTAGAGAAAAATGTTTAATATAAAAGTTTCAGGATTTTTCTCTGGCTATCCGATGGTGACCTTGACCTAGACCTTCAAGGTTATTTCAAGATCAAATTCGATTTTTCAAATGGGACCCCATACTTTTGACGCCAGAAATGAAAAGAGCGGAAAATGTTGCGTTCAGATATGACCTTAAGTAACTCCGCCCCTTTGATTTTGGGGTCCCCCGCAAGGTCAAACTACGAGAAATTTGCAATAGCCGAATAAATCAAAGAACTCGACCAACTTTACGTTTAGTGACGGCTAATTACCAGCAATGACCGTCCTTTACCTTTAGTGACAACTGTTCGATTCAAGTTCTTTGATTAACTCGGCTACTGCAAATTTCTCGTAGTTTGACCTTGCGGGGGACCACAAGGTCAAAGGGGAGGGGTCACTTAAGTCATATCTGAACGTCAAATTTTCCGCTCCCTTCATTTCTTGCATCAAAAGTATGGGGTCCCATTTGGAAAATCGCATTTGACCTTGAAATGAGCTTGAAGTTCAAGGTCTAGTTCAAGGTTAAGGTCACTATCGGAAGCCAGGGATGAATCCTAAACAAGTAGTAGTTAACTGTTTCCAAATCGATTAAAATTTTTTTATTTTTCGGCTATTGCAAATTTCTCGTAGTTTGACCTTGCGGGGGACCCCAAGGTCAAAGGGGATGGGTTACTTAAGATCACATCTGAACGTAAAATTTTCCGCTCTTTTCATTTATGGCGTCAAAAGTATGAGGTCCCATTTGAAAAATCGAATTTGACCTTGAAATAACCTTGAAGGTCAAGGTCTAGGTCAAGATTAAGGTCACCATCAAATAGCCAGGGAAAATCCTGAAACTTTTATGTTTAACATTTTTCTTTAAAATGCTCCTCCGCCGAGTTATCTTGACGTTCCGGTACTTTTGTTATACCCTGTATATCGTTCGTCGGAATTATCGAGGACGCGAGGTTCTTTAGTGCGAGCGGAGAGAGTTATGTTATAGTCGTGATGAAACATTATTTCGAATAGATTTTGTTGATTTGGCTACGGCCAATATATAACACGCGCGTTCGTTGATTATAAGGTAATTATCGCATCGGATTAATATTGCGGTCGTGTGTTATGGCAGTTCTATATACATAATAACTTTAATTCCGAGTCCGAAATGAACTCTGGATTATATTAAATGTACGGTTTAAAATTGCAAAAATATGCTTATGGAAAAGTAGAGAGATTTTTTATAATAGAATGTACGGGGAAAACATATTCTGCGAGGAACTATAATGAAAAATAATTAACGTTCATAAACGTTCGGTCGTTTTATTTTTCAATTAAAAACTATCTGTAGAATATTTCGCTTTGCGTTGCTGTAATTATCGAAGCTTTATAAATTTTTAATATATTAATTTTCTTATTTTTACGCGTTTTAATTGATTGACAAGCTTTTTCTAAATAAAAAAAAATAATTTACTTACTAAAAATAAGTTGTAATTAGTGAACTTTTTTAAACATTTACTCTTTTACATTCACAAAGCCGGTCTTTGGCAAGCGAAACATAATGTCAAACACAAGGATTATCTAAAAGTTACAGAATTTTCCTGACTATATTTACTCACCGACAAGGATACTGTCACCCCACATAAACTGACTGCCGATCGACACGTTCCCCGGCCTCTCCTCGCCCGGGTAGTACACCGACGCGGTGGCGAATATCGGCGCGGCAGTCTCCGCATGGCTAGCCAGCACGGTGTGCTGATAGGTGGCCAAGGAGGCGCGCAGTCGAAGTAGCTTGGCCGCCTGTAAGCCAGCGGTGCGACTGAGGCGTTTGCTGCCGGGCGATTTGTCAGGCAGGGCGAGGATCCGCGGCCAGGGTACGGCCAGGCCGTACCATCTGAGAAAAGGGTTTTGATTGAGTGTGAGAGTAGTATAGTGTAATGTACAAGAGTGCGGGCATGTTCGCTCTTTTTAACGAGGGGCTACTCACAAGACGGTGTGTGAATGATAGCAAAAGTGAATCGATTTCATGACGATTCCAAGTGATGTCGAGAATTACAATGAAATCAATTTAAATTGATTCTATAATATATGCAAAACTGTGACGTTTTTAAATTAGAGACTAAATTCATTTAACATCGTATTCTAAAGCTTTACGGTGAATAAATAACATGCGTAATAAATTTAGATTTTTTAATAATTTTTTGTTAATTAATTTTTGTTAAAATTAATTGATTGTTAAATTTTTGTTAAATAATTTTTTAATAATTTTTTGCCTAGCGGGTCGAAAATACCACTTTTGGTCCCGGCGCTCCATCGC
Organism: Torymus aiolomorphi; assembly: GCA_036365515.1. Lineage (NCBI taxonomy): Eukaryota > Metazoa > Arthropoda > Insecta > Hymenoptera > Torymidae > Torymus > Torymus aiolomorphi. The sequence goes on along the minus strand of CM070873.1, from coordinate 44,550,104 downwards.
GAAGGTTGCATTTTCGGCCTTGCCAGGCAAAAAGATAGTATATGCACCACGGGAGAAAATAAAAATATTCTTTACTTTTACTCTCGAGCTGCATAATATACTATTTAGAATGTTTTATCATTTATTTTCGGTAGCGATATGAATATTACATAGACTGTTACATATAAAGTAGAAAAATCGAACTTTTATATGCTTTTCTTAGAATGAAGTAATATTAATTACAAACATTATTCAAATGCCAAATACACAGGCTAAAAGTAGAAAAGGCGAGCTTTCATTTAATTTTCTTAGAATAAAGTCATATCAATTATAAAATTATTCAAATATCAAATACGAAGGATAAAAGTAGAAAAAGCGAGCTTTGATGTAATTTTCGTAAAATTAAGGTGGTCCTTCCGCGACTCCCTAGTCAAATGAGTTTGAAATGAAAAGAGGTTAGAAGAGGAGGAGGATTTAGTTAAATGGGCACAGGTCTTTATAAAGGAAAAATTGACGGTTGACGCGGAGGTTATAAATGCGAGAAAAAGCGGGAACGTAATTATAGCCAAAATAGGTACTGCAAAGCAAAAGAACAAGATTATGATAAATAAGAATAAATTAGCCGGGACGAGGATTTTTATAGAAAATGATTTACCATACGAGGATAGGAAAAGACAGAAAGAAATACAGCGCTGGGTAAAAGAAAAGAGAGAGTTAGGATTTGATGTAAGAGCAGGTAGGGGCAAAGTAGCACATATGAGCCACTGGTGGGTTTGGGGGAAATAGAAAAATTAGAAAAGAAACTAAATGAAAAGAAGGATTTTTAAATAGCTAGAAATGGAGAGAATATAATCAAGAATCAGAAATAGACGAAGGAAAAGCGAAATTAGTGTATATAATTTTTTGTTTTGGGGTGTAGCTGGTTTAAGGAGGTTCGGGAGTTTCCTTAAAAATGAGCCAGCCTTATCAAATTTGGAGAATTTGTTCCTCAAGTCAAATAAAAAGTACTTGAATTTTTTCAATATTTTTTATCAGGCATTTTTTAAAGAAAAGAGTTTAATAATAGGAACTTTTAGCATAGGCTCCTATATGACTAGCATCGATTCCGATAGGAAAAGAAAGAGTTAGAAAAGGTACATGCAGATTACATCAGATGGACTCTAAAATTGGATTTTTTCACGCCGAGATACATATTATACAAAGAAACAAACAGAAGGAAAATATTCGAAATATGGAGTAAAAGAGCGATGAAATATGAACAGAAAATAGAAAAGCACAGTGACGATAGACTTACAAGGCTCTGTCTGAATGAAAAGAGGAATGGTATATAAGACAAAGAGTTACACAGCAGCGAGAGAGAAAGGTTTCTTAATGGATTAGGACTTAGCTCACTGGCAATAGAAGACATGAAAAGAAAAGAATGGGACATCCTAGAAGAGTTAGGTAAGAGAATGAAAGAAACAGAGGACCAAATCGTGAGTAGTAGGATAAATGAGGCAAAGTGTAATAAAAGGTATAAGGAAATTTTAGCAGAAGGTACGCCGAAATATTTAAAAAAGGGAAATAAACAGTTATCAATACTTAGATAATGATTATCAAATTTTGAACAACTTGACACTCTTTTCGTCTTACAGTACATCCTTAAATAAGGTAAACATAGAGGTTTGGCATGTCATTTAACGTAGTGACACAGTGGAATCAATGGCAAAAGTGACTGACCGACCGCGTTTAGTGTATATATGAATAAAATTTATTATAAATATTAATTGGTTGAATTTTCGGATTACATATAATATTTATAAATATAAGTTTTTCAGAAGAAAAATATTGAAATATATTAGCGACGTAAGGCATTGCGAAGGTACGTTAATTATAGTTGAAATCAAGAAAAATATAACGTAAGCGGATCCGAATTAAACAATTATTTTCATCGCTCTCCTGATTAATTTTTAATACTTTTTGCCAGCTGCAGTGTGCAAGAAAAATCTCCGAGAGATGATATTTTCAGCTCTTATTCTTTTATTACTCAAGGCGCGATTGTAAAATAACTCATTTTCAAAGGAATTTTCTACTTTTTAAAATCATTTTCAAAAAAACGCACATTTCCTCTTATGCAACGAAATGCTGTTGGTACCGTTTTCACATTGTTAATTAATTAGTGTTCCTTGTTGTAAAGCAAACTCCATGCAAAATTAATTATTATTCTTTGATTAATTATCCTTAATTAATATTAATATTATATTTTGTTAATTATCCATTGATTCAATATTCATATTTATTACAAAAATATTCTGACCGTATATCGACCACATTTTCAATTCCAATTAACGAACGACACGGACCCACCCCCTACTAATTAAAATCAAAAAGAACTATTTCCAAGAAGATTGTATTGGATTCATTGCCAATCATTTTATTCAAATTCAGTCCTTCTCCTCTATCACATTAAAGTGATAGATTGTTCCAATTTTTTGTCCTAACATTGATTCTCAACCCACCCTCGTTATAGGATATATTTATTGGGTTATCGTTAGTATTACCTAGGATATTGCTGAGAAGTTTTTGGGGTATATATCATATATACATTTTAAACAAAGAGAAGATTTCAACCGATTGAGCGCATAGTTAGACCAAAATACCATTCTAATAACTAAATATCATTCTGATATTACAATATTACCCACACCACCAAAACCATATATATATATATATATATATATAAGTAAATCCACAGAACCATCACACTTGTTGTGTCACAAAACTGCCGAAAATTTTTTTTAGAAGCACACTTCCCATACATGATTTTTTTCGTTCTTTATACCTTTAATTATGTAAAAATAATGTTGAACAAGTGAATAAATTTTGTGAGATGGTTTTCTTTACTAAAACTAGTTTTTAAAAAAATGCTCAAAAATTACCCTTTTTCAAATGTCAGCCATTTTGTCAGGAAAAATAATACGGAAATTCTCAATAAAGATAATTAAAATAGAAAAAAAGAACTTTTCTGTCCTTCGGCCGGAAAGCGCCAATTTCCCGGCCGCTGCGCGAAACGAAGTTGCCGCTTTCCGGCGCCGTCGGGCAGAAATAGTATATTACATACCTAGGCAGGTAAAAAAGAAAGCCTCAGATCACATGTTTGTCAACCTCGGCTTCGCCTCGGCGGACAATTACATGTGATCTGAGACATTTCTTATTTCACCTGCCTAGGTATGTAATATACTATTTTCAATTTTCAAAAAAGCTAATGAAAGCTCTCGTTTTCTATTTTAATTCTCTTTTATCAGAATTTCTGTATCATTTTCCCTGAAAAAATGGCTGACATTTGAAAAAAGGTAATTTTTGAGCATTTTTTAAAAAATCATTTTCAGTAAATAAAACCGTGTCACAAAAGTTTTTTCACATCACTTTTACATAATTTAAGGTACAAAGAACGAAAAAAATCACGTATATGGGAAGTGTGCTGCGATTCTGTGAACTTACTCATGTATCAATTACGTTTCCAATCATCGTCATGCACCAACCTAATGCAGAGCTCATCGTCCAGCATCCTCTCCGGATCCTCCGCGCCGCACACGTACATGGCAGTGGGCACGCGTCCCTGCATCGCGGCTGCTACGCCGACCTCCAGCATCTTCTTCAACGCCGCCCAATTAGCCTCGACTCTCTCGTTATTGCACTCCTGGCCCTCCACCTCCACGACCGCCGCGTGCGATTCAACGAAAGCTCTAAAGTCGCTCGCGTACTTGTTGTGACGGGTGTAGTGGTCGCCGTCGACGTTCCACGGGACTGTGCCGCGCGACATTGCTCGACGTAATTCCTGCGAAAGTCAGTTATTAGCGACATTATCTCACTGAATTTCGATTGTTTCATTTACTGAGTACTTTAGTTTCTTAATTCCTTTGTGTAGAGATGACAATAATACTGTACTTTATAAAATAATATTGATCCGTGGAATAATTTATCGTGAGGCATTGCTTCACGTAAACCCTGCAAAGATGGGCTTATATTTATTCATTAGTATAAGTATCTTTCATTTGGACAGTACTTATATTAATCTCGCTTTGTACAGAGATGAGAACAATACCGTACTTCAAGTCCCACGCGTCGGCCGGCATCAACGCGCAATCATGGCAATTATTTCTGCGATATTAAAAAAGTCTTTTTCACCTCGAAGCTCTGAGCAAATAAGACACTTGAAAAAGAACTTCGTACCTCCATTCCCAGAACTATTTCTCCTGTCAATCGAATAGAATCGAACAATAGAAAACAAAAATGCTATAATACACTTAAAAACGCGACATATACCTGGCCTAGAAATAACTTTCCCATTCGGGGCGTTTTTCATTCTCCAAGAGAAATATCGGCGCGTAATATACCTACACATAAGCCCTCTTCGATTTCCCGTCGCGACAAAGCCGACCGCCACCTCGATTCCATCACTCGCCACACACCGACACACACACACACACATAGGCAACTTTATCTCCGCTGACTGACCTCGGGTAAATAGGGAAAGCGCTTCTCCGTTAAAGAAGTCTTAGCTGTCGCCGTCGCCTCGTCGTCGTCGGTGTTGTCCCTGGGCCAGGCGTCGCGCAGGACAATAAAGTCCGTCGAGATCTCGCGGCCGTATTTGATCAGGTCATCCCGCGTTAATTTGCGCGTCTCTCGGTCAGCTGCCCAGTCCGGATAGACGACGTACTGGTCGTCGTAGAGACCCGTGTAGACACTGCTGCTGCTGTCGTTCCTCAGCAGACACGAGGCATCCTTCAACCGACCACGCAGCTCGCCGTTCGCTCTGTCTAACAACTGTGGGCAAGGTGAAAATAGAGTGTGTGGGCGAGTGGAGGTTGGTTTTTTTTTCCTTTTTTGCTGGTGAGGTTGCTTGTTTCAGAGGATGAGACAGTGTTTGCCGTGCGGTATTGGGAGCGATTGCGGGGGATAGTGGAGAGGTGGAAAAGTGAGTTGCTCGAGGGGGCTTTTGTTGTGACTTTTGTTTGTTCGGGGGTATTGTATTGCGTTTATTAGTTTTATGGGCTGTTTGTTCATTTGTTATAAGTGTTTATAGGGCTTCGTGCAAACGTGTGTTTTAAAGAGTAAGTTGATTAAGGAAGAAAGAATATTGATTTATATGGGCAAATCGCAGAAACTTTTATACTATTTTGTGTAGACCCCAAAATATTAGATTTAAAAGGCTATTAACTCAAGTTCTTTACAAAGCACGTGACTGAGTCAAAGCTTTAAATGTTCATTTTTCAGTAGAGGAATTAAAAAAAAAATTGAATAATGATAGAGGGAGATTGTTTTAAAAAATTATAAAAAGTGATTTTTATGTGTTTTTCGATTAAGAGAAAAAAGGTCCTTTACTATTATTGTCAAATTTTTACAGCTTTTTTTTATAACAAAAGCTTCAATTTAAGCCCTGGTCGATTGATGTGCCACGAAAAATAGCCCAGATATAAGAGTTTTTATTTTCCAATATTCAAAAAGTAAAAAGTTTAAATCTGTTAAATCTGGACTATTTTTCATGGCACATCGATCCACCAAGGCTTGAATTGAAGCTTTTGTTATAAAGAAAAAACTCTAAATATTTGACAATGATAGTAAGTGAGCTTTTTTTTCTAGATCGAAAAACACATAAAAATGATCACTTTTTTCGCTTTTTTTGTAATTTTTCATAAAAAAGTCTTCCTCTAACATTATTCAAAATTTTGTTTCTCATTCCTCTGTTGAAAAATGAACATTTTAAGCTTTGGTTCAGTGATGTGCTTTGTAAAGAACTTGAGTTATAGCCTTTTAAATCTAAAATTTTGGATCTACATAAAATTTTAAAAGTTTATGGGAGTTGCTCATACAATATTATGTTTTTACTGCAAAATTTGGTTTAAACGCTGAAAAAGTAGTTTAAAGTTGGCATAAATATACAAGAAAAATTACACTGTATTATACAAGTTTTCTGTAAATTATGGTCATTTCTGTGCTTTTGTACAAGAATTTTTATACAAAACTTTTTTGTAAAATTTACCAAACTTGTAGTTTCTCAACGAATGACTATCTCTATTTTAATGTTTTAATAATGAATGTATTTTGTACACACAAAATTTAAGTTTCATAAAATGACTATGATCGTACGATGGCAGAGAATTTTCTTTAAATTTCCAAGTTTTTGAACTTTATATGACCAACTTCGATTCTATTGAATAAACGAATAAGAGTTTTTTAATAAAAAAAATTCACTCGAGACGAATAGGGTTATGATTGTCTCACTTTCGAGAGTTATCTGAGAATCAATGCTATCGAAGCAATGTGCATTTTTCTTTGTCTATTTTGTGTTCTGAAACACTTCAAATATGTGTATAAAATTTCGCCACGCTATAAGGTTTCGTTGCGATAGTATACACTACCCGGCTTTTATTCAACGGGCGCCAATGGCGCATGCAACGAACAAAAACGTGATGGAAAGAATCATGAATGAAGCTGTGTCACTGCGATGGAAGTGACACAATGGCAAACACGATCGCGGGGAGAGCAGCATACGCTTTATTATCGAAATGTCGAAGCAATCGATTGTGCATTATATCCGTGATGAGATCTACGAAAGCTTTGCACTTGAGAGTTTGAAAATAATCCAAAAGATTTTTTTTATTAATATTAATGGACTTTATTTTCCTTTTTTTCTCTGTTAAAATCAGTGAGCGAAAAACATCTGGAATCCTTAAAAAAGAATACTGTATATTTTAGTTAAATTGATTGTTCAAGGTTGAAATAACAAGAAAAAAAAATTATATTTTTCTAAATTGTTTGTCAAATCAAATAAAAGTTTCATTTGATCAAAGCTTTGAATTCCTCGAAATTCCAGATATCCCGATTTTTCAATATTGACATATAACGTACAAAAATTACTTTTTTTCATATTTTTGTGAAGACAAATAAAATTTTCATTTGCTTTCGTAATACTCAATATAAAGTTTACCACAAATTAAATGATTGAACATTTTCCTCGTGTATGTACTTTTTGCACAGGATAAACATATTTGTTTAGTTAAGAATTTTGATATGAATAAATAATATGCGATTAAATTGAATTCTCAAAGGAGAATAGGAAGTGCAAATATGTTTTTAAATTCAGCAAATTATATACTAATTAGAAACTATAATATTTTATACTGGAATGATGGTTAATTTGAAATACCTATATAAATGCATTAATATAGAAATCACGGATTCGTTTTAAGACAAGATCAGCTTCTACGAAATTAGGTCCGGAAGTTGCAGCTCTCAAGACACTTATACCCTCGGACCCTTACAAATTTTATGCAAAACGCGCTCAAGAGCTCCATTCGTTCAAGCCTCTAATTATCCATTCAACCTCCCCACCGTCCTTCTATACCCCTGACACACACACACACTCACCATCGGCGTCAAGTGTGCCGCAAAGCTCTTCCCGGCGTCGCCAAGAAGTTTCCTCGCCTCGCTCACCAGCTCCAGCATGGACTGACGATCCTCAGCGTCGTGCTCGATCGCAGGACTGAGCCCTCGATACAGACAGTGAGTGTCCCAGGGCGCGCTTAACGACTCCATCTTGGCGATCGAGTCCTTCAAGCTATTGAGAGCATCTTTGCCGGCCGTCTCGCGGTTCCGCGCCTCCGGGCAGATGTGCAACCCGTGCTGCAACTTCTGGAGAAGTGGGGCAGAGGTGGAAGTGCGCCGGGAGAGCTGTTGTATCGCCTGCAGCGGCGTCGGACCGGTTACCAGCTCGATGCCCAGCTCATCCGGGAAATAGAGGCCGCGCAGGATTACCAAGTTCGAGCCGTCGAGGACCTGCGAGATGATCCGTCGAGGTTTTAAAGGGGAAGGATGTGGCCGCGTGGGTGCGGAAAATCAATAGTATTGTTTTACGGCGCGCGGGGAAAAATAACAGTGCGGCGAGGTCTTGTGCAATGTTTGCCATTGGAGCGGATGTTACTTAATCCTTGAAGGAACTCTGATGTGATTTTAGCAGGTGTTGGAGGTCGTCAAAATAATATCTTTGATAATCCTATACATGGAGATTTTTATTTTTTTTACGAGTTATTTTTAGTAGTAGTGCTTTTTGATTGAATGCGTTACGTCCTGTGACGTATCATTTAAATTAGATTACTCTCGTTAGTTATTTTTTCGATATACATGCGAATTTCGACAACGTCGCATTCCTGTAGTCAGGCTTCTGCCAATGTTGAAATCGAACTACACACGGCCTGTACTCATTTAACTTTTTTAAAAGGATGATCTCGACTCATCGTCGAAATCGTCTTTAACCCAATTTATTTCTGTCATAAAAAAGCGAGATGCGCCCGCACGAGTCAGTTACAGCGTGGAGAACTAAACCGATCGCGAACTCCGTCTGCTCCCAGACGACATACGAGGGTATAATTTATTAATAAGCAATTATAAGCGGAGGGACAATCACATTGAACTATATACATATAAGAAGAGCAATTCAACAAGCGATTATACAGCGAGATTATGCATAAAATCAAGGATCCATTGTACATCAGATCTATTGGTAATAATAAATAAATAAATATTTATATGACAATTATTATTTGTCTTTTCCTTAATTCCGGACTTCACAAATGATATGCGATGATTTTCATGATTTTAGTAATAAAGAGAATGGTTTTCGCTTCTGGCGCGAATATATTATGATTTCATTTTAATTGCAAACGCCAATCAACGAACTAATGGAGTATATATAATAAATAAAATATAGGTATAGATCAATTATTCTATGCATTATCCATGAATTATTTTATGCATTTACTCGTCAATACGAAACCTTTTAACAAGTTCTTTTCAGAACATTAATAATTGCCACATATATTATAGTTAGCTTTTCTTAAACAAAACCTTATTATATTTTTGAAAGTTATTCTTAACGATGTAAATAGTTAAGATAATAGTTATAGATCACGTTCAGAAAAAAAATATCACAAGGCTCTACGCGAAAGCGCTGATTTTGAATTATTTATTTCCTTTTTCACCTCACTTCTACTAAAGTGAACTTAAGAAGTGCTACATATATAGCGTCACAAGTTCCAATGAAAATGCATCATTCAAGATGATTCGGCGAAGTCACTTCAAGTGCATGTAGAAGTGAAAAGTCAAGCAAAATTTGATAAAAGAATCCTATAGGAACAAGTAGAAACTCCTGAGTACACTGAGAAAAATTTTTTCTCAAAATGTTTTATATATTTAACATGGCATTGTAATAAAATATATATGTTAATAGTTACAATGCCATGTTAATAGTTAAAATACCATGTTAAATATAAACATATTCTTCTCTCAGTGTACGGGTAGACATAACTTTAATTAAAGAAAAATCCATTAACATTGTATTTCTCTCAGCTTTCCCATGAGCGCTTGTCGGAACACCAAAGCCGATTACTCTTTGCTAGACCAGCCAACGTAATAAGTACCACAGTGTACCCACAATCACGCAATTCCATAATAATACCCAACCAAGTAACAAGATTTCTTTAAAACTAATTCCCAACAAGCGTCACAGTCTCCCGCATGCAAAGTACCCGTCCCACGCCCTTTTTAAACACCAACCTGGACTTCGAGGGGGCCGTCGTAATCCACGACGCAGCCGACACCGTTCCCCTGTTCGTCGATGGCGAGGAACGTCGGCCTCGTCGTCGCGTTCTCGCTGCTGTAGACCGTGCCGCTCGTGCCGTTGAGCTCGAGCCTGTCGAGACCGTAGACCGTCGCACTGGTGAAGTACAGCGTCCACTCCCAGTAGTCGTCGGTGACGATGAGCGGACCCCGGGCGGTACTGGCGAGTAGTGAGCTGGTGGTAGGTCGAGCTAAGGTAACGGAGAAGTGGGATTCCTGGACCACTACGTCGACGGACGTTGATTGCTTGCCTGTAGCTGTGGGTGGATATGAGGGTGTGTTATGGGATAACGTTACGAAATGTAAATTTGAATATGTGAAAATTCATTTATCACATGTCAATGTTCACTTACTTGGAAAGTAAGAAGTCGTCCGCTGCGAATAAGCGAATATTCACTTATTCGACGAGTAAAAACTATATTTCACTTATTCAATAAGTGCGGAATTTCACTTTAATTTTATGAGTAAAAACCATTTCATTCTATAAGTAAAAATAAGTTCACTTACTAAATAAGTGTTCACTTTTTACTTATTTAATAAGCGAACATTATTATTTTATCCGTAAAGTGAAATTGCATTTATTCAATAAGTGGAAATTTAATAACTGCAAGCGAATGGCAACTGATCTCTGTATGCCTTAATGTTATCAACGTAAAATTATTGACAAAATTAAATCGTATTATATTAACCACTTTATTATTACAAAAGTTTTAGGAAGGCACTATGATGTAGAGATGCAAAAATGAAAAGCGTTATGTTTCCACGAGTGTACAACTGTTCCGTCGTAAATACAAGGGGTACGAAATAGTATATTACTAACGCGGGCGGAAGAGGATTATTTACCTCATGCGACGTTTTTCGGCCGAGCGAAGCGAGGTCGAAAAGTCGCATGAGGTAAAAATTCTCTTACATCCACGTTTCAGTAACGTATTTTTCCGTCCGAGGCCGCAAAATGACATTTAAGATGGCATTTTGAGGTTAAAGGGCGGAAAACATATTTTTGCAGTAGCCGACGATAGAATTATTACAAGACAAATACTTCGGATATTGTTACACTATTCGACTTGTTATTTAAAATATATTTTGTTTTTAACGTTGAATATTCTGGTTTATTGAAAAACTTTTTTGTTTTGTTAAAAGATATATACCTATGAAGTTAATAATACAGTGCCGTCCGGCATCGCAACGTCTATGAATATTAATTTATCAAAAATTAATCTAAACGAATTGAGCGATAGTGAAAACTTAATAAATAAGTTATTTAAATAAATTTTATTCAATTCAAATATTATATACATATAATAACTTTCCCTCGACAAATTATTCTTTTTCCAAATAATGTAATATCATTTCGGAAATTTTCTTACGTATTTATAGTAATTGTATAATAATGCTATTCACCTGCAGTTATTAAATTTCTACTTATTGAATAAGTGCAATTTCACTTTATGGATAAAATAATGTTCGCTTATTAAATAAGTGAAAAGTTTATACTTATTTAGTAACTGAAATGATTTTTACTTTTAGAATATGTGAAATAATGTTTACTTATATAGAATAAGTGAAATAGTTTTGACTTGTCGAATAAGTGAATGTTTACTTATTCACAGTGGAAAACTTTTTACTTTCCAACTAAGTGAATATTGACAAGTAATAAGTGAATTTTCACGTATTCAAATTAAGAGAGCACAGCAATTTACTCTAAATTGACTTCAGTGATCAACAAACATTATTGATCTTTTTGGTTCTGAAAATAACATTTATTTCTATCTGTACATAATTTAGTAAAAAATTATAACTAATTATCTTATTATAGACAAGCCACACTTTAAAATTTATAAATTCTTTGAAAAATATTAATATTTTAAATATAGCCAAGCACATGCTCACTTTCCAATGTAAAATAAAACTTACATAAGAAATCAACTAGAAAACTCAACCGCGATTTAGTTGTTTCTATGCTTATATTTAAGCCTTTCAATTATCTAAAGACAACATCCCCTACCTTTAAGCAGTATAATGCGATAAACCAATTTAGACCAATCCATCTTGTCATATACAGTACGAATATTTTGAAAACTATTTTTGAACAATATTAATGTAGAAAGAAGAAAAATTCACAATTTCATCAGTCAAGCTGCGAATAATAAACCAATATGGTTTTAAAGTTCAAACCACAGAAAAATTTATTTCCGTAAAATTTTAGGAGAGAATAGCAAATACAGCAAACAAAGCCAAATTAGAATTAGAAAAACACGCTTCATTGTTCGCGATTCCCGGAAATTTTATATGAAAATTCCGATTACCAAAGAAACAAATTTCAACAGACATTTCTCGCAATTTTATAAATCTCCGAAATTCACTGCATTTTTCTGAAAATTGAGGAATCTAACGAAACTGCCGCGCCTTTGCACAACCAATTTGTATATATATTTCACAGGGTAAAAAGGAAGCGCACTTGAAGCTCCTCTGTGCCTGCGGCTGCGACCTCGCGCTCGCTTTCTCTCTCTATACAAGTTTTCATTGTTTGTTAGAAACATTCTACCTGCGTCTTACGCAGTTTACGCTCGCGTTCAGTTATGTAAAATAATCTATGAGATAAATCCGCCTTTATGTAAAAGCTCTGATGAATTATTTGTGGTCGCTTATTATTATTCCGCTTATTAATTAATAAAGCACGGTATTTTTGTGCGAGTTTTCGCACGGTCCCGCATGCAGATATCAAGTTATAAGCTCTTAATGCGCCGCTATAGATGAAAAGATACATTTATAATTCGGAACCGAAATTTCCAGCGGATATGTATGTACATAGTTAACGCGGAGGATAATTTGACGTTTTTATTATATGTCAAAATTAATTTACCCAATAATGGCACGTATTAAACTCACCCAGGGAGAACGTCGAGAACCGGGAATTGTCGTCCCGTGGTAAAAAGTTGAACAAACTGGCGAAATCCGCAAGCTTATTGGATTGACGGCCGGCCGGAATATCGCGCTTCGCGCGGCTTTTCACCGCGTTCTTTGTCAAAGCGATGCGCACGCGGTAATCGTTGACTTGGTGCACGCTGAAGCCAAGCTGCTGTCGCATTGGGATACCGGCTGGGCTGATTTTACGAGTTGGCGATATGGTTCCCTCTGCAATATAAAATTGTTGCTTTGTAAACATCTGGGGTATCTTAAAAATACGACGATTCTGTGGATATATTTCGTTGGTATCAGAAATCAAGCGTGTATTGATCGCCGGTAAAAATAAAGCATTGAATGGATGACCCTGTTTATGATCAGACGAAAGCTTATAAATCTATACTTACTCGTTGAGTTTACAAAACTAAGAGAAGGAAGAATATTTTGTTGGGAAAACCTTTCTAAGTTGCTGCGTTAGCCCGTCATAAACAATTGTAAGTATATAAATGTTGGAAGAAGAAAAGTCTCGAACCATATATCCGCTTTGACTTCCTTCGTCTTTAAATAATAACAAAAAATTATCTAAACACTCGTGTAATCTTCAAAAATAACTGTGTATAACGGTTGGTTTATGAGTCACTTTATTGTTGTTAAAAATATATATATGACGAACTATATGACGAACTAGTTGGGTATTATGATTAAATTATTATAACTAAAGGTAGTAGTCGATTTGGCTATTAATAATATAATTGTTTGTATAAAATAGTGTGTCCATAATTGTTTTTCAATAATTTGTAGACCTGATGAAGGTGGCAAACTAGGTGACTCGTAAACCAACCGTTACTCTCTAAAGTTGAATTAGTGAAAATTGCTCCACCATTTCAATTAGTAGAAAAAACTTCTAATTTATTAGTGAATATTCACTATTTCATTTAGTAGTTTATTAAAACTACTATTTTGATTAGTAGTTTTTACTAATTTAATTAGTAGTTTTTAAAAAATCACTAATGAAATAGTGAATATATTCACTAATAAATTAGTAGTTTTTTCTACTAATTGAAATGGTGGAGCAATTTTCACTAATTCAGCTTTAGAGAGTATACACAGTTATTTTTGAATAACAAAAAATGTTTGAGTGTAAGTTTTTGACAAAGCAAACAAAAATAAATTTTTTAAAAATGTTTTCCTTTATGTTTAGATAAACCTGCAATATTTAAAGTTTATACTGAAAAGAAAATCCCGCTTACAATCGTTAACATATTGCGTAGTAAAAATATTTAGAAAAATCTTGTTACGATTAGTCTGTTTTAAGTGTAGATTAAACTATTATTCACAATCTCTAAAGTAAATCGATTTGGTAATCAACGTCACAACTGTTATTTTCTATTTAAACCAAAATACTTTGTATTCAACTTCCTGAACAGTTGTAAATTAATGTCCTAATTATTTGAAAAATCCCTCGCGTTTTACTCACCGCGTTAAGCGACAAATAACGCCCAGAAATATATGAAAATACAGGAAATAAAACATATGAGAACGCATTACGTAAAATGGAACCTATTAAATACAACAAATATCACACTAACGTTTATAACTCCATGTAATTGCTGCCCAAATCCAACACTTTAGTCAAAATTCTGACGCAATCCCGATAAAACCCCCTCCCTACCCACTAAATTTCCATCATCCAATTTACTGATACCATCCCAATTCTAACCGTACACAAGACACTTAACTCTTGCACCCCTTATCCCATACCTTTATCAGCGCCATCGTGGATCTCATCCACCTTGTAGCCGTACCTCGACGGATACGTGTGATAGCAGACACCGATATCGTCCCTCCAGCAGCATCCAATCTCGAGGCACTTGTTCATATCGACCTGGACGCCCGAGAGACAGAGCACGTGATAACTCGGCTGCAGGTGGCAGGTGAACTGGCTCTTGGTCGCGTCCTGGGGCGCCCAGACGCGCAGCCCGAAGTACACGAGCACCAAGACGAGGAGGCCGAGGCCGAAGCTCGGCAAGGCGTAGCGCGTGAATGGCGATGACCAGACACGGGATAGACATCGTGCCGCGCCTTTGGTGTGTATATAGTGGGTTTTGAGAGTGAAATTATAATAGGGTCGTTAAATGGTTTTATGTAACGTCTGTTTTGAGAATCTTTTCGTAGTTTTATGAGAAAAGGTTTGAGGAGTTTTGGGAGAGGCTAGTCGTGCGAATGTTAAAATGCATTATTTTTCTGCTTTCGAATTTATTCGGTAAGTGGAAATATCTTTTTTATTAAAATGCATAAATAAAAATTTTCAATGAAAGATTTATCGCTAAGTGAAAATATAATATGTAGTGAAAGTTAACAGCTGAAAGGAAGACTGTGTGTGTGTGTGTGTGTGTGTGTGTGTGTGTGTGTGTGTGTGTGTGTGTGTGTGTGTGTGTGTGTGTGTAGCGATAAAAAGGTTTGTAACTTTTTATATTCAATTTATATGAAATAATGAACATTACTCATATAAGCTTCACCGGATTAAGGAAATCTAAAGGCTTTTATCTTTATCGGGTTTTCAAATTTTTTATACGCATAATCTCTATACGTTTCAATAATTCACAAATATAAGTTACTTGAAATATGGAAATTCGTAGTAACTATCGTGAGGTAAAATGTATAATAATTTACATGACACATCCATTTCATCCATTTATTTTGATTTTGTACAAACTATTTCAAACGACATTTAAAAAACTCTCAAACGCTCTATTTCAATATTGCACAAGGTATTAATTAATTATTAATTATCGTCTTTGTATAATAGTAAAAAATGAATGTGTCTGTAAAAATGAATAAACTTGTTACCATTAACCAAAATAACGAAATAATTTAAAATTCTTCGAAACTAGATGATACAATAATTTAAACCTCACAATACCTGATTTTTCTTCTTTCACAAGTTCATCCGAATCACGATAACTGTCAAAATCCAACATGATTATAACCACTACAACGTCTACCCTCGCTAAAGCGCGACTGGATATAACTCATCTATTTCCCTTCAAATGCCAGAAGTGCGGCTTATCGCAAGACGCTGATATACTGATAAGATATATTGTTAGATTTTTTTTACAACAATCTACATTTTATTTGCAACAGCTTAAATGCCTAAGAGAAGTGAAAACTGATAGGATATTATCAAATGAAACTTCGCCTTGTGCTCAACAACTTTATTTCTTTTCAATAACAATAGTACACATATCAATTTTGGATTAATCGACGAAGAGCTTTATCCTTGCCCCGCTCCAGGAATCTGAAATTTATACACAGGATCAAATAAGTATAATGATTGCGTTATACATTCATTTTTAATTATATCGTTTCTCATATTCGCTATGTATATTATGCAACTTTGTACATACAGAGTATTGAGGAAACACGAGATTTTACAGGGATTATTTCCTCTTCGATTTTATCAAATATAGATTCAAAAGCAATAATGTAAACTGAGAATTAAGAGAAGTTTCAGATTTAACTAACAATTTTATATTTAAAATTGCCAATCAAATGCATTGTAAACTATAAAAAAATATAAAAAAAAATCGTTTCATTTACGGTGGAATATCATATTTATTACGTGTTACAAGTTTCAATTTTCAATGCTTGAGATATATTGTTAGACACCAAAATAAAAAAAGCATCCACAATATTACATTCTCATACTCCGAGAAACTCGGAGTAATCGATGCCATCAATTCCAGAAAAGTCATGTAATATAGAGCTTCAAAAGAAAAAAGCAAAACCATAGGGAAACGAGCTTTCATCTATATTTATTTTCGTTTTGAACACTACAAATGCATCGACAAATGTCAAAACTCTGTATAGACTATACACTAAACCTCCCTCGACTTTTCTGGAAAGGCTTCTCGCCCACACTCCGAACTAACCGGCCCATTGTACGACACTCACCTTCGACATGGCACCCATGCCAGCTTGCGCCATTCCCTGCATCGTCTGGAGGCCCATCGAGGCAGCTTGGCGCGCTGCGTCGGCCATCTGCGAGGCGACGGTGATGCCCATTCCAATGGGGTTTGGCACCTGTCGGGCGACCTGCGGCAAGCGACACAATATCGTGCAATTATGTGCAGGAATGTATATCGATCGATTGAATGCTGGTGTGTATTATGTATTATATTGTAATTATATTGTATTGTGAATTTGCGCAAGTCTTCTGAATGTAGTTTGGTAAATAAATTTTAAGAGGGAAGAATATTTTTTACCAAAACTCGTATTGTTACCGATATTGGATGCTTTTTATGGCTTTTGAATTTAGAATATTTTTTACCCGTTTTTGCGTTGTATAGGGCAAGGATAAAGCTCTAGTTGATTAACGAATCACTGATACATATATATAGCTGCAGTTTTTTCTGAAACTTGTTATGTTTTTTTAATTCAAAGTATTTTTTACCCGTTTTGTTTGTTGAATAGGGTTGGGATGCTCTGGTTGGTTAACAGATTACTCATATACGAATGACGGAATCTACAAGAAAAATCCATTCTTTTGTCCTCAAAAGTGGGTGAAACCCTTCTGGGCCTAGTTTTTCCACTCTTTGTATCACGTTATATAGGAGAAAAATAATGAACAATTAAAAAAGTCTTGAAACACCCTTTTTTCAAAAATTGAAAATTTAAAAAAAATGCAAACAAAAGCCTTTTATTCAATTTTATAGCCGTTTATTCCAGAAACCCAGTAACGTCCTGCACGAATTTACAAAAAAATGAAATAAAACTAAAGAAAACCAGCTTTTATTTACTTTTTTCAAAATTAAAAAATGTTGATTCCTTCAAAACTTCTGACCACTATCGATTTGTACAATTTGCGTATATTTTGGCGCCTTTTCGAAGCTCAACTTTTAACCGTTAGAAAATTTTGAAGGAATCCACATTTTTTTAATTCTGAAAAAACAAATGAAAGCTAGGTTTCTCTAGTTTTATTTTGCAAATTTGTGTAGGACGTCTCTGGGATAAATGGCTGAAATTTGAAGAAACGGCTTTTTTTGCATTTTTTCAAAATTTTCAATCCTTTGAGAACGCGCAATTGAATTGTTCTTGTAGATTTCGTCATATACAACTGCAGTTTTCTGAAAACAATATATAAATGTATAGAACATATGAATCTATACTCACTCTATGTGCCTGATTCTCTCCTGACGGCTTGCACTCAGCAAGCTGTAACAAAAAATACGTTTCAACGTATTTCAAATAAAAAAAAAAAAATTATAGAAAAAAGTTTCGAATTTACCACAACAACACAAAGCACAACGAGGAGCACGGCTTTGCACATCATAGCTGCGATCGAGATTCACTGCACCGATGTCGCACCGCAGTTCGACTGTATTGCGCATCTGTTAGCACCTCGCCTTTTATATATTTTAGCGGCTACCGGATACTTACTTACACAGAAAAAAAATCCACGCTGACGAAAAAAAGAGAGACGACTTTACGACGCTGTTGCACGTCGATGTTGTCTATAACCGGATGTGCCATTTCCAAGGATCAGAGATCGCTATCCGTTTATGATTACGAGCAATTCGACGCGGCGAGCTGCGCACGGATTTTTCGGCCCCCTCACGTGTCTGTCAAAGAGAGGCGCCGATTAGAATCGCGTTTGCAATTATGTAAAGTATTATAACGAGAGTCACGTAATAAATCACCTCTAGCGGCGATTAGCCGCTCTTAAGCTTTACTTATGTCAACTTTTTGACGCGCGCTTGTAAACGACTTACGGATGGGTACACACGCAGAGCTTGATGAGCGCGCCACGTTGTTGCGTAATCTATCGGTGCGGAGCTTAGGATATTTTGTTAGACTCGCGCGCGTGGAATGAGTGTGTATAATTGAATGATTGGCCGTAATTAGCGGAATTTATCTGTAAGATTCCGCTTGAAAATTGGTTCGGAAAAACGTTTTTCGAGTGAGAATGCAAAAAAATGCGGAAAACGTAAAGGATATATATATCGGAGAATCTTTGGAATGCCGACTGTAAAAATTTAACTAACCTGCTTCGGAGAAAATTTTAAAAAGGTGCTTGGTTTTCAATTCGAAAGAAAATTTTTATGTATGTTTCATAGAGGCGCCGTAAAACTCGACAGCATAAAAAGCTGATAAAATTAAGATTCCTATCATTTTGTTTTAGAATGATTGAGAAAATTTTATAAGCCCCATTACACTTTTTTACATGTTTATGTACTAACTAATTTTTTACTCAGTATAGGAGAGTGTCAGGGATCCGGATCACGGATTCGACTTACACGATATGTTTTTGGATGTGGAAATATGAAAAAAGCTGTAGTATTTAAAAATTCTTAAATACCGTTTCAAACATTGAAAATAAAACTGGAAAAACGAACTTTCATTTACTTTTTTCAAATTTAAAAAATATTGGTTCTTTTCACAGTTATGACCTTTATTATGAAAATTCACCAAAATAGTTACGTATGAAGTTATGTTATACTGCTAATTTTCGCAGATTAGTAATTCATTTGCAGTGCGCAATTTAAAACTGTTATAACTTTAGTAAGAACAAATATTTCTCAAATTTGAAAAATGTAAATGAAAGTTCGTTTTCTCTAGTTGTATTTTCAATGTTTGAAACCGTATTTAAGACTTTTCAAGATTGAATGGTTACCGTTTAAAAAAGACACTTTTTTTTCAATATAAAACTAAAAATGTCCAGGACTATATAGAGTTCTTTTTAGAGTTAGGGTCTAATATTGCATCTTTCTTCATATTTTCACTTCCGAAAACATATTCCAAAGTTTAAGCCTAAATAATCCGGATACCTGACACGAAATTTTCAAAAATACACTATCATATTGATCCACGCGTCGATAATGATAATTCTTAAAAATCGATATTTCTAAATGGTCTTTCGATTTTTTACTTTTCGTCGACTGCGGGGAGAGAAAAAGTTCTATCTCAGCTTCGCATGGAAAAAAGTCCTACTTCGACTTTGCGCGTAAGAGTCCTATCTCGGACACTAACAAAATTAAATTTTGTCTTTAATCGAATACTTTACAATAAAAGTATATATTGATATATAATGGCAAGATAGAGAAATAATTTCGCTAGAATAACCAGCCCAGCGTGAAACGGGGAACACCCAATGAGTAAAAACTACTACTACTACTACTTTAAGAACCGTTTTTTCATGAAAGTAATTATAAAGAACTCTTATTGACCACTTTATCCGATCTCAAATGTCCCATTGGTGCTGTTTCTTCAAGTATTAACAAAGAATTCTGTACAGAAATATTTTTTGCCAAATTAATAACGCAAAAAACTTTTTAATAGTTAAAAACAGTTCATAAAGAATTCATAAAGACTCCACAATTAAGTATTCACAAAGACTTCACAAAAAATCCATTACAGGACAGTAAACGAAGGTCTGAAATCGACTTTTTCAAGGAAATGGCTGCATTTTGGATATTTGGTAAAACATATGGTCTAAAAACGATGGTGAAAAATGCAGCCTCCAAAAACGCCGGCGACACCCCTAATTTGGCAAAAACCACACCTGGAAACGGTTTTTCGCTTATAACTCGCGAACAATAAGAGATATCGAAAAAAGTCCTCAACAAAAGTTGTAGAGCGTGAAAATTTACATAAGAATGACCTGTCACTTTTTTGCATTAGATAAAATTAAGCTTGAGAAAAGCACGCAGAAGTTGCAAACAGCAAGCGGCCAAAGGGGTAGGGAGGCGGGGATAAAGTACGTAGCCTCAGTGTAGACGACGCCGCGCGTGTCCTTGTGTGCGTGTAAACAAACGAAGGCCCGCTCGCTGCGTGTGTGCCTACACACTACACAGGCCGCAGGCGTAGTGCTTCTATGTGTATGTACACACAGATGAAGCGGCGCTATGTGTGCGTGGACAGTCTCGCGTGAAATTTTGAGAGTGGGGAGACTCGAGAGAGCGTGAGGCGTACGGCGTTCGACCAGCTGTACTTTTGGCATGTACGTTACCGCACTAACCCCCTTAAGAGAAAAGAAAGAAACGGGGCAAGAGAAGAAGGGAGGCGGGAAAGAATATAAGGGCTCGGCATTCGCTCTACAACTTTCTCCATTGGTGACTCAAAGCGCATTAGGGTCGCATACCATACCTAATACGCGCTCTCTTTCCCTTTCTCTTTTGGGGAAAACTGCAGCCGGAATACTACTTTAAGAAGGTTCATCCAATTTTCAGTTTATTTAGGAAGTCTTTGAAACTTTTTTCACATGTACCTGATATCATTATCTATATGATATCCTCACAAAAAAGAGCCTAGCTTTACCGTTATCGAGATATTAATTGTCAAATTTGAGCATTTTAACACGGCGTCTTATGGGACGCACACGCGTGAAAGATCGATTCAGTCTACAACTTCAAAGATACATTTAGCGTTTGTCTGAAAAACTAATATGTTATTAAGATCAATAATTAGAATATCATATTACAAGTTCAGAGATCCGTTTTTAAGATATTGTAGTTGAAAGTATGGAATTTTAGGTGTACGGCCGCGCGTGCAGACGACGCTGGAGCGGTGGGGGAACACACAGACGAGCGCCGCACTGTGTGCACGTTCACAGACGGCACGAAGCTATGTGCATGTGTCAGTCCCGTATAAACACGTGCTCTGACTACAAGAGTGGGGGCCCCATGCGAGCAAGCCTGTGCGCGCGGTACGGGGTGACATTGATTCTTGATACGTTCCTGGTTGGATGAACCCCCTTAAGACACACAAGAGCACTACTCATTCTATAGCTATTTATATTCTGCATTATCATGATTTAAAAAAAAAAAATTGACCGTTAAGTTTAGGAGTTATAAACTTTTTAAGAAAAAACACGTTTTTGTTAATAACAAAAGAACCGCGATAGCTAGAGAAATTTTTTTTTTTAGAAAATATAGGTATTTTAATGCTCTTTCGAATGCTATCTATTCGATTCAAATATTTCGATCTTATCATTAAAAAAAAGCAAAAATGAATTTTGAGAAAATAGAAAACTCGAAATAAAACAAAAACGCATCGGTGAATGCAAAAACGAATTTTTGACCTGCCGTCACACAAAAAAAACAAAAGAGCGAGACCTGTCCGGTTAAAATCGATCGAGTAGAAGCTGAGATCCAGACGCACGCACACACACACACACACACACACACACACACACCGACACACATTTTTCAAAAATCATGTATTTTGATTCCTAACACCTTGAAAAACAATTATAACATGTTTTTACAACAACTCAAGAAATTACTATCACAAAGCTTCCTCTAGGAGGAAGCAAAAATTACATAGTTACCAACACATCACCATTTTTCATTATTCTTTCTCAATTTTGAACTTTCTATAATATTACGCATCTTGGGAGGACAAGAGAAGTCTAGAGTTGCTCTAGCAGGGGCGCCCCTCCGATCTCCCATACATACTTGGCGGGCCCGACTGTTTGTAGTTTACCGGTGGGCTACTTAAATGTAGAATACTAAATTTTTGCATAAATTCATTAACAATATTTATGTCTACATTCGTAGAGTGGCTTAAGAGAAGAGAACGAAACGGGGCAAGAGAAGAAGGGAGGCGGGAAAGAATATAAGTGCTCGGCATTCGCTCCACAACTTTCTCCATTGGCGACTCAAAGCGCATTAGGGTCGCATACCTAATACGCGCTCTCTCTCCCTCTCTCTTTTGGGGAAAACCGCAGCCGGAATAGTACTTTAAGGGGGTTTCACCCAAAACGCCTTTTCTTAGAAATTTCTCTCAATTTTGACCAGGTGTTGATAATACTATTGTCTATAAGATATTTCCATCTAAAAACTCCCAGCGGTTTAGTTCTCGAGATATTAAACATCAAAGTCGCGCATTTGAAATGAACGTTTTCGTCTGTAACTCGAAAAGTTTTCTTAGCAATTTTTCTAAAAACCGAAATGTTATTAATGACATCTATTAGAACAAGACATTCAAATCTGAGAAAGCCCAGCGGTTCACGCGCGCGTGAGACGCATGCATGGCAAGGGGAGAGAGAGCGGGAGCGCCGCTGGCGCGCACGCTTGCTGCGCACACACAGCAGGCGTCTCTCGGTGTCTGTGCTCAGTCCCGTAGCAAGCAACTCTCAACAGAAAGAGAGGGGGAGCGCATGCGAGAGCCTGTACGCGTCGCACGGGGCGCCGTGCTCTGTGGGTTCGGGCCTCGTTGTTGAGACCCCCTTAAGACACACAAGAGCACTACTCATTCTCGGTTTGGAATTCAGACTAGACGCATCAGATCAAAGTTTTGACCGGAACTGTTATTTCTGTTCTACTTTTAAACGTGAAGACTCAAAGATATTGAACATGGAAGTCGAAAAAAAAATTCCCTCATCCAGCGCTGCTGCGGCAAACAGTGAGTTCACCATCAATGACCTGGACGACGACAGTTTGGGTATAATCTTCAACAAACTGCCCTGCATCGACAGGATACGCATTGAAAGCGTCTGCAAACGCTGGCGTGGCATCAGCGAAGCCAACTGGTGCTTCTACTCCAAGCGTCTGATAATCGACGATGACATGGGTGGCTTTCCATTCCAGCAAGCCAACAGCAACGAGAAGAAGAGCGCCAACATGCTGGAGGAGAGCCTGCAACGACGTGGACCCTACATTGAGGAGATCGACTTTACGCAGTGCGATACTTTGAATTTTAAAACGGGTACGATCGAATGGATAGTTGGGCTCTGCCCCAAGCTAAAGTGTCTGCACCTAGGTACCCTAAGTTTAAATCGCAAGGATTGGTTAGCCATCGGCAGTAACCTCGAAGCGTTGAGCTTCTATGCCTTCGCAGACAGGTATTGCGCCGAGTTAAGACAACTGTTCCGCACGAACAAGCGACTGCGTCGGTTGCAGGTTGATTCTCACCTCTGGTGCGGACCGAGCGTTTTCGATTACCTTGACCCTGGTCAACTGGAGTTTCTGCAGATATCGAAGTGTAGAATATTCGCATTGACCGACGGGCTAGCGGACAAACTTGCTGAGTCACTCGTCGAGTTCAGTTACGATCCCTGTCTGAACGACATGTGGTACCTTCAAAACTTGTACAAGTTGAAAAATCTACGATCCTTAAATCTGCAAGCTGAAAGCGGAAAGTTGGAGGCCGCATTGATAGTTGATATTGCTGAGAATTGTCGGAAACTAGAGCGTCTGACCTTGGCCTTTCCCTGGGACTATCAATGTAACGAAAGTATCATTGCGCCGCTGTTTAGCCTGCCTGATCTGAGAAGGCTTGTTTTATTAGTGACAAAAAATGAAATGCCACGTGAAGAACTCGATATACTATTCCGAAGAGCACCCAACCTTAAGTTGTTCGTAATGAGTACATGTGCCCAATGTATATATGAAGAAAGCGGGAATTGCCATCCCTGTGGCGATCACAAGAGTACGTACACTGAAGCTCCGCACTTCGTCGTCTGGCGACGTAAATGACTCGCGAGTGTGGGAAAAGGATAATGATTCTCCGATGATCGGCGGTAAGCAGCCGCGTCGATTGCCTTGAAGATGGCTATATGAAAAAGCAGCATTTCGGATCCAGACACGAAACAAATACGAATGTTTCTAATAGTTGGAGTTTCATGAAATTAACTCTTGTGCATCCTCATTTCCTCACGCGTTAGTCACTCAGTAAGAACAATCTCGATATAGAGAGGCATGTGTAACGTATAACAATTGTTTTTGTCGTTGTTGTTTTTGTTGTAGATCATGGTGTATATTTTTTAATTATGTACTGATTGTATTCACAATAAATAAAATTTGTTATAATTTTATTTATAATAAAATGTAAAGTTGTATGATTTATTGTAAATAATATGTAAATACTTGAGTTTAAATAAATTTTATTATTAAGAGAAAATAATTATCACGTTATTGTTTTATACCCTCTTGACTTGTACCCATACCAATTATTATGGCTGATTCCATTCAAATTCATGCAAGCCGTCACAGACTAAAAATTTGTTTCTTGAATACCATAAGAATGTATAAATAAATCATAAATCATATTTAACCCTTCGAAGCACACATTTTTCTATTCACTATTTTGACCTGAAATTTCTTACTCGGGGGTTTTTGGGGTCGCTGAGTACGAATATGCCATCAGAATTTTGATTTTTTCAAATCCAAGATGGCGGACAAAAGATGGCGGACGAAAAAATTAAAAATAGTGTATTTGAGGCTAAAAATGTTTAATAAGGGGTTTTTGGTGTCGCTGATTACGAATCTGATGTCAGATTTGCAAAATTCAAAATAGCCGATCCAAGATGGCGGACACCAAAATTTAAATCTTCGAGAATACCGATGAAAATTATTACTCAGGGGTTTTCGGGGTCGCTGATTACGAATCTGATATCAGATTTGCAAAATTCAAGATGGCGGATCCAAGATGGCGGACACCGAAATTTAAATTTTAATGTCCGCCAGTCTAAGGCAGGGTTACCATCAAGCCTTACTGAAGAGTCCACGATGGTAACCCGGGACGAAACTACACTACCTACCTTACCGACCTCTCTCACATCTAACCTCTCTTCCACTTTACCTTCCTGCCCTCTCCGCTAGATGGCCTCGTAGAGTCGCACCATCGGCTATACTAGGTCGCACATATATATTGACCCTGTTGAATTTCAAATTGGGTCAAAAAGTGTAATGATAGTTATGAATTTTGCTGAATTAGTTACGGAGCCTAAACCAGTATATTATATTCATATCTTGAGCTACCACATCTATTTACTGCAATGAAAAATGATATAGATTCGCTTTTGAAAGAAAGTAATAAAAACATTTTACAAAAGTTTAAACTAAGGCAAGTATTAGTCTCTCTCTCCCACTCTATCTCCCTCTCGCCCTCTCTTTCTCCCTCCCTTTCTTTTTCCCCTTCTCGCTCCCTCTCTCTCTTTCTCCCCTCTCTCCCCTCTCTCTCTCTCTCTCTCCGTTTCTTCTTCTCTCTCAATATCCGTCAAACTCTGTAACAAAAACTTTAATGAGAGCTTAAATATTTTTTCAAAACAATCAACACGTTCTTTTCTTTAAAAAACTAATTTTTTAAGTATATTCTAATAACACAATTTGTCTAGTTTTTTTATTTATTCTAATCTCGTCTATTCAATAAGCACTCTCTACAAATGGTAATAATTTTTTTCATATCTGTACACATAATAATATTTTTAATAAAACTTTCTACGAAAGTACAAAATAATGCAAGTATAGAAGTTTTTTCTGTATAATCTATAAAATAATATTTATGATTTTTTTAAAGAAATCAAATAAATACTAGTAAAAAAGTCTTGTACTTCTTTGAGTCAATGTATGCTGAACAAATTATATGTTCTAAGTACATTCAAATTGTTCACTGCAAATCAAACAAACGAAAGTTGTGAAATCAATTATCGATAGTCAAGTAATGCAAACAACTGTCGGAAGTATGACTGTTTTCAGAAATGTATTCAAATTTGTTCATCCTTCTATACAAATTAAACACAAGAAAGTACTGAAATCAGTTTATTGCAGTCAAGTACCGGCCATAAGTTAACTTGACTAACATAAAAGAAATTTTCGTACTTCGCGTGTAAGATTACATTGTACGCGCACGTTGCAACTTCAAAATTATTCAGCCAGTGGGCATGAAGTACTACTTAACACCCAAGAAACCCAATAGCTCACATAGTCCTACAAAACTTTATAGAACCTATGCACTTTACGCATGTGTGGACGAAAATTATTTTAATTATATAACTATAATGCCTTCTTTCTATTTCTAAAATTCATAAGAATTTTTTCAGATATTTACGAAAAGTCAAAGGCTATATAAAAACCGCTGCCAATTCATTGGCCCGTGGCTTCCTCAAACTTAATTTGCTTATTCCTTTAATTAATTTTTAAAAACAAAACTTATAATTTTTGCAACAATTTATGACATAATTATAATTAAATTCATTTATGAAGATTAAAATGTATTCATTTTTAAATTATGTATAAAATATGAATAAAATAATAGATAAGATTTTTTTAAAATTATGTGTGAAAAATAAATAAAATAATTTATTATGATATTATCGTCAAAACCTTTTAAAATTCCTAAATAAACTTTACTTCAAGTTATATTTTCTTTGTGAAATTTCACACATAGGGTACTTGTCTCTAGTAGTATCCCTGTCCCTATTTGTGTGCTCTTTCTAGAATTTCCGATGTAAGAAAAAGGTTCGAACCTTAAAAATAATAAATGGCTATTACAAAACAAAAACAGCTACACAACACGCGTGCATAGCGCATGCCATTTCCATTTTCTAGTATACATAAATGCGTTCCCGAATAATTACGATTTTAATGAGGGCTAAAATAGTTTTAACCTCAAATATCTCTGAAATTCATAAACGAATTCTTTTACCCTAAGAACTCTTCTAATAAATAATATACGAACTCTACATCTCCACCAAATTTCAAAGAAAGGAAAACAATTTTAACGTAGTTATATTGTGTGACAACAAAGAAAGTTATTTTCAAAAATACTAAAATTTTAAATATCAAACATCTCAAAAAATAACCATATAATCTGGATGAAATTTTACACAGGTATTGCCTATATCGCATATAAAATAGTCTATAAATGTCAAGCTGATACATGAAGTTGTATTGAAAAATTACGTTTAAAAAAAAATGTAAAAAAATTTTAACCTTAAATATCTAAAAATCATGAGAAAATTATTTTACCTAAAGGACATATATTATACGATAATATATGAACTTTTCATCTCCACAAAATTTCAATATGATTAAACCAATTTTTGTTTTCTCTAGTTATCATGCGACAAAGAAAATAACTTTGTAAAATACGAAAATTTTCAAAATCAAATATCTCAAAAAGTAATCATACGATCTTGATGAAAATTCACACACATATTATCTATTGTAACGGGCTAAAATCTGTCCTCGGTGCGCTATATCTCAACGCGGACTTGCCGATGAACGGCGCAGCAATTGACAGGCGCGAGCACTTACTCGTGCCAACCCTCGACGATTAGCCGCCCGTCAGCTCCGTGCTGTTGCTCGCCGTCGGGTGCTTTCAGCAGCAGCCGCGCCTTTTCGCTCCGTTACAACGCGCGACTTCGTCGTCGCGCTCTCTCTCGAGCGTGCTGCCCCAGCTCCTCTACGTACTCGCGACCGCGGAGGCCGGCGGTATTCTTCACCGTGCCACCGAATAGGGAAGCGGAATTAGGGTGCGCTAAATAACAGGTAAACAAGTGTAAAAGTAACACTTACATTTATTGACCCTCGGGCGGTTATTGAATTACACACGCGGCGCGTACTCTAGGTACGCGCCGATTCTGGTGGTCCGCCCGCGCACGCGAAGTCCGTGTGTGCTCGGTTGCACACACGTAAGCGCATAGGCGGCTCGCGCCGACGTCGGCCGATCGCCGCGCACGATCGGCGCTCACGCGCGCGTCGGCGGCCTCGCTCGCTCGCCCGTCTCCACTTCCTGGAAGCTCGTCGACCGCGGGGGAAGCGCGCGCTCGCCTGGCCAGGACTTACCTCCTCAGTGGGCCGCCGTGCGCCGCTGCGTCTCTCTCTCTCTCTCTCTCTCTCTCTCTCCTGCGAGTATCGGCCGCGATGCTCTCTCACTCGCTCCCGTGAGTGAGCTCGGCCGCGCTGCTCTCTCTCGCTCTTTCGCTGCCTCGGTCGAGTGTGGCTCTCTCCCTCTCCCTCAACCACCGGCGAACGAGGTTCTCGGAGCCGTGCTGCGTCTCTCTCTCTCTCTCTCTCTCCAAGTCGTCGCGCACGGGGGACGAGTAGCTGCCTCAGTTACGGCAGAAGCGATACTGCCGGGCCCTGTCTCTCGCTCTCCTTCCCCCTCGCGCAAGGTTGTCGCGAGTTTTCACTTCGGGGCTCATTGTGTGTCGTAGTTGGACTCGGTACTTTTCGCACAGCTACACGTGCGAGCAACTACACACACATACACGTAAGCCCCCGTAGAAATACAAGGACAAGCCCGACTCTATTTGCGAATCCTCATGTCGCAATTGTCGGCCTTGCCTTCTCCAAGGCCGCGGTATATTTATGTTTTCAGTCAACTACCTGTGTGTATACCGTGCGTCGGAGATCGGCTCGATCCGAACTCCATGTTCGCGCACATACACACATACAGACGCGCCTGCCGTTACACTATATCACATACAAAACTGTCTATAAATTTGGAGCGGATACATGGAGCCGTTCTCGAGAAATTACGATTTGAAAAAAAGGTTAAAAAAATTTTATTCTCACGTATTTCTGAAATTTCTAGACTAATCATTTTGACCAAAGAACTCGATCGAGAGCTATCCAAAATCTACCTCTACAAGCAATTTTGAATCGATTAAGTCCACTTTACTCCCGTAACCGTTAGACATACAAAACTCATTTTTTTTTTCATATTTCAATTTTTTTCTCAAAAACTAATCGAAAAACTGGATTGAAATTTTACAGATTATAGCTATTTATATTTTGCATTATCATGATTTTTTTCAAAAAAATTGACCGTTAAGTTTAGGAGTTATAAACTTTTTAAGAAAAAACACGTTTTTGTTAATAACAAAAGAACCGTGATAGCTAGAGAAATTTTTTTTTTTAGAAAATATAGGTATTTTAATGCTCTTTCGAATGTTATCTATTCGATTCAATTATCTCGATCTTATCATTAAAAAAAGCAAAAATCAATTTTGAGAAAATAGAAAACTCGAAATAAAACAAAAACGCATCGGTGAATGCAAAAACGAATTTTTGACCTGCCGTCACACAAAAGAAAACAAAAGAGCGAGACCTGTCCGGTTAAAATCGATCGAGTAGAAGCTGAGA
This sequence comes from Torymus aiolomorphi, assembly GCA_036365515.1. Classification (NCBI taxonomy): domain Eukaryota; kingdom Metazoa; phylum Arthropoda; class Insecta; order Hymenoptera; family Torymidae; genus Torymus; species Torymus aiolomorphi. The sequence goes on along the minus strand of CM070873.1, from coordinate 44,520,693 downwards.
TCCAGACGCACGTACACACACACACACACACACACACACACACACACACCCACACCCACACACATTTTTCAAAAATCATGTATTTTGATTCCTAACACCTTGAAAAACAATTATAACATGTTTTTACAACAACTCAAGAAATTACTATCACAAAGCTTCCTCTAGGAGGAAGCAAAAATTACATAGTTACCAACACATCACCATTTTTCATTATTCTTTCTCAATTTTGAACTTTCTATAATATTACGCATCTTGGGAGGACAAGAGAAGTCTAGAGTTGCTCTAGCAGGGGCGGCCCTCCGATCTCCCATACATATTTGGCGGGCCCGACTGTTTGTAGTTTACCGGTGGACTACTTAAATGTAGAATACTAAATTTTTGCATAAATTCATTAACAATATTTATGTCTACATTCGTAGACTGGCTTAAGGGGGTTAGTGCGATATTGGCTTTTCTTAAGAATTTCTTGAAACTTGTAGGGTACACTCATATTACTATTATACGCAGTATCTGTAAATTTCAGAAAGCCCAGTTTCCCCGTTTGTGAGATATAAGCTCTCAAAGTTACGAAATTTAACACGGTGTCTTATGGGACCGTCGTCATGAAATGTAAAAAAATGAACGTTTTCGTTAATAACTTGGAAAGTTTTCTTAAGACTTGAAAGAAAAAGAGATATGTTACTAAGAACAATACTTTGAATGTCCTCTGCAAATTTCAGGAAGCCTAGCTTCACCGTTTTCGAGATACAGTTGTTTAAGGGGGTCTCACCAACGAGGCCCGAACCCACAGAACACGGCGCCCCGTTCGACGCGTACAGGCTCTCGCATGCGCTCCCCCTCTCTTTCTGTTGAGAGTTGCTTGCTACGGGACTGAGCACAGACACCGAGAGACGCCTGTCTGTGTGTGCGCAGCAAGCGTGCGCGCCAGCGGCGCTCCCGCTCTCTCTAACCTTTTGCCATGCATGCGTCTCACGCGCGCGTGAAATCTAACCTGATATTCCGCACTTTCAATTAACGTATCTCACGAACGAGACCGCTGGGCTTTCTCAGATTTGAATGTCTTGTTCTAATAGATGTCACTAATAACATTTCGGTTTTTAGAAAAATTGCTAAGAAAACTTTTCGAGTTACAGACGAAAATGTTCATTTCGCGCGGGCCGTCCCATAAGGCGCTGTGTTAAAATGCGCGACTTTGATGTTTAATATCTCGAGAACTAAACCGCTGGGAGTTTTTAGATGAAAATATCTTATAGATAATAGTGTTATCAACACCTGGTCAAAATTGAGAGAAATTTCTAAGAAAAGGCGTTTTGGGTGAAACCCTCTTAAGGTGGCTCATGCGTTTGGTGCCGTATCAAGTTAGGGCCCCGCAAGGGGCTTCTTTATTATTGCCAAATTAAGTTAACGTATTTTACGTAAATTTATTGTAAATAACTTCTAAATGTTCAAACAAAAAAAAGATTTTATAAATTAATAAGTAAAAACTTTGCTAATTTGTCGCTACATTTATATGACTGGTCGCATGCGCAGTAGCACATTTGTAACGTTTATTGTTAATATCTTTTTTGTTTGATCGTTAACCTATAATTCTGATGATATCATTAGATTCTTCACAAAAAAATCTTTAATTTCATATATTGTACATTAAAAACTGCTTTTTTACAAGTTACTACGAAGCAATAAACTGTTCATTCCCATAAGGTTATGTGTTAAACGTACCTATTTATAAACTCAGTTTTTTCGAAAATTTGGTCGTTGACCTACAATTTTCTTAGTACAGATCGAAAGTTTAATGTCTAAAGAACATACTTGTTAAGTTTAAGATGTATCTTCTTTTTTATAAGAAATCGGATGAGCCACCTTAACGGCGCACAGTGGGTCTTTTTGCCATTTTTTTTCTCAAAATTGATAGCTCCGCTTGGAATGAACGAATCTGGACCGTTCAGGTCTTAAAATTTAGGGTTTTTTCCGTAGATTGGAGGAAAACTATCATCGATAGTGGCAAAAAACTTTCCGAGTTGGAAAATCAGCCTAAATGAACTATTTTTACGATTTTTCCACTTTAAAATGTGATATCACCGCTTGGAATGAACGAATCTGGACCGTTCAAGTCTTAAAATTTAGGATTTTTTCCGTAGATTAGAGGAAAACTATCATTGATAGTGGCTAAGAACTTTTCGAGTCGGAAAATCAACCTAAAAGAGCTATTTTTACGATTTCTCCACTTTAAAATGTGATATCTTTGCTTGGAATTGACGAATCAAAACCTGTGCACAGAAAGTTTTTTCTACTATCAATGATAGTTTTCCTCTAATCTACGGAAATAATCCTAAATTTTAAGACTTGAACGGTCCAGATTCGTTTCATTCAGGCTGATTTTCCAACTCGGAAAGTTTTTGGCCACTATCGATGATAGTTTCTCTCCAATCTACGAAAAAATCCCTAAATTTTAAGACCTGAACGGTCCATATTCTTTTATTCCAAGCGGAGATATCACATTTTAAAGTGAAAAAATTGTAAAAATATCTCTTTTAGGCTGATTTTCCAACTCGGGAAGTTTTTTTCCACTATCGATGATAGTTTTCCTCTAATCTACGGAAAAAACCCTAAATTTTAAGACCTGAACGGTCCAGATTCGTTCATTCCAAGCGCAGCTATCAATTTTGAGAAAAAAATGGCAAAAAGACCCACTGTGCGGCGCCTAGCGGCGATGCGCGAACTAGACTCGTGCCGGCGGCGCGCGAGTCGCGGGAGATTCAAATCGCAGTTCGGCGGCAAATTTGAATTTTTGAATATGCATACTCGCAAAACGTTCACATATGAACATTCAACATATTTTTGAACATTTTTTGTCTCGAAAATTTTTGTCACCGTTACAAAGCTTCCTCTATGAGGAAGCAAAAATCAGTTTAATCATGTTAAAATTTCGTGGAAATGTAGAGTTTATATATTTATTGTATAAGTCCTTTAGGTAAAAGAATTGTCTCATGATTTTTAGAAATATTTAAGGTTAAAATTTTATTACGTTTTTTTGATAATCGTAATTTCTAAATGACGACTCCATGTATAAGCTTGAAATTTATAGACTATTTTGTTTGCGATATAGGCAATATCTGTGTAAAATTTGATCAAGATTATATGGTTATTTTTTGAAATATTTGATATTTAACTGAAAATGACTTTCTTTGTTGCACAATAACTAGAGTAAAATTTTTAATTTCTTTGAAATTTTGTAGAGATATAGAGTTTGTACATTATTTATTATATGTGTTCTTATGGGGGTGCCATAGCCGTATCATTACCGACTGAGCAATTGGCACAGTTTCAAGCTTATTAAAAATAAAATACGTAGAATCACAAAAAATCAAGAGAACACCCTTCTGCGGGTTTGAACGTTCTATCATCCAGTAAAAGTTTGAAGTCGAAATATCAAGTGTTTTGCAAAAACTTTGAACAAAACAAAATTCGGTTTCGTTCAAAGTTTTTGCAAAAACCATTTGATATTTCGACTTCAAATTTTTACTGGGTGATAGAATGTTCAAAACCACAGAAGGGTGTTCTCTTGATTGTTTGTGATTCTACGTATTTTATTTTTAATAAGCTTGAAACTGTGTCAACCCAATAAGCAAAAAGAATTTTTAATGAACTCTTTAAGACTACTTTATGAACGCTTTTTCCATGAAAGTAATCATAAAGAATTCTTATTGGATCACTTTATCCGATCTCGAATGTCCCATCGGTGCTGATTCTTTAAGTATTAACAGAGAATTCTTTACGGAAATATTTTTTGCCAAATTAATAACCCCAAATTTTTTAATAGTTAAAAGGGTTCTTAAAGAATTCATAAAGACTCCAGAAAGCATTCACAAAGACTTCACAAAGAATCCCTTACGTTGATATAGAACATTTTTTAATACACAAAATTTTTATTAAATATTATAAATTTATAATTTATCGATTTTTCTATAGAAATAAGTAGATAAGATGAACAATAAAGTAATAAAATTCAATTTTAACTATGAAAAAAATCCTGCCGGTATGGGGATTTGAACCAGCTGAGTCTTCGGGTTGACAGGCGAAGTCTTAACCGTTTGCGCCACCGACGAACACTTACGTGTTATAATTCGAATCGTCTACATATGTTATGATGTCCCTATTGAAAAAAATCATGTGACTAATCATATGATTAATCCAGTGATTAATCACATGATTAATCATATGATAAATCATGTGATCAATCATGTGATTAATCATGTGGTTGATCATGTGATTAATCATGTGATTAATCACATGATATTATCGACGGAAAAATCATGTGATTAATCACATGATGCATCACATGATTGATCACATGAATTTTTCCAAAATCCAGGAATATGCTCTGCTGAATTTATAACTTAATTTATTTATTATCTAGCAGTTTACCACTGCTATTATAAATGAAAAATAATAGTTAAATGAAACATTTACAATATAATATAATTATTTGTATATTACAGTTATTTAGATAATTAATTTAATTGAAGATATAGACAACTTTATTGTTATTACAATTATAATGTTCCGACATAACTGAAGAATGGGACAAAATAAGAACTTCTAAATATATTCTGCCCTAATGAAAAGATGGGATATTTGGGTTATTGGGTATAGATGAGCAATTGATATACGATAAATGGGCCCTATGGGTTTTCCTTGCGGGTCCCATATGACTGATATAAAACTAGTTAACATTTTTTTCGGATTACAAACATTTTATTCGAATAATAATCAATATTACTTCTTATACTACTTTGATAAAAGTATATTTTTATTATAAATTAAGGCTACAACTGTAAATAAACAATAAAGACACGTAACATACCTGTATAAGGGAATAAGATTATTATAAATGATATTGTTATTAATGTAGAGAAATGATGTGTAAGGAGCCTCGTGCTCGCGCTACTCGACTCCGACCCGTGGTAGCAAATTCACACGAAGCCGGAGCCGAGCGCGCCCACGTGTACTCGATTTTGGCAGCTACCATGAACAGTTGCGACGACGTCAGCGACAGCGCGAGGAGGCCACTACATGGCGATGCTGATTCTATTAAAAAAACAGAGAAGATATTTTACATAAAGTCAGCTGCTCAAAATTTTAGAATTGTTTATGTTTAATTTGTGAGTTAACTAATATTTTTTATTAAACAAAATTTTTTCTGATTCTTTATTAAAAACCATTTAAAATGAGCCCTGGGACGATATTAGCAAACATTTAAAATGATCCATTTGGAAAGTCTCAGATTCGCTACTTATTAGTATACCTTCATCTGAAAAAAGAAAATAATAAGTACAGCAGAATATTTTTGATTGGACAAAATTTTTACTGAATCTTTATTAAAGTCCCTTTCAAATAAGCCCTGATCGATGTTCGCAAACCCACTTGAAAAGAATTGTATATTTTTTTAATCTCAGTAGAAACCAATAATTGGTATTTTTGAGAACCTGCTGGATTTGAGATCTTAATATTATTCATATATCTTATGTCATGGATCTTGTCGCTGAATTTTCTCAAAGCGTGAAAAATATATAACATCTATTTTCAACAATATTTTCAACATGTTGAAAATATTGTTGAAAATAGATGATGTTATATATTTTTCACGCTTTGAGAAAATTCAGCGACAAGATCCATGACATAAGATATATGAATAATATTAAGATCTCAAATCCAGCAGGTTGTCGAAAAAGCCCTGATCGATGTTCGCAAACCCACTTGAAAAGAATTGTATATTTTTTAATGTCAGTAGAAACCAATAATTGGTATTTTTGACAACCTGCTGGATTTGAGATCTTAATATTATTCATATATCTTATGCCATGGATCTTGTCGCTGAATTTTCTCAAAGCATGAAAAATATATAACATCTATTTTCAACAATATTTTCAACAGGCATTTATACTTTCCTAAATTTTCAATGGGAGACGCTTACACTGTTAATACACTCTATTTGTAAACTTCATACCTATTCGAAACTGAATTTTATAAGCAATCTATTATTATGTGTACCAAAGCTAAAAGTAAAATACTATAAAAAAGTTGCAATCAAATTAGTTGAAAGACAACTAACAATTGTATATTCCAATGCGCATACAAATACTTCTTACTCAATAATTTTCAAATAAAATATGGTGTTCTTATTAAGGCTTCGTTTCATGAATTTCATAAACTATGTAATCTACAAACTTATAACTCATTAAGATCCATAATACAATTATTTAATTTTCAACTTAACACTGAATAGTTTATGAAATTTCATAAAGCGGAGGCTTAATAAGAAAACCATATTTTATTTGAAAATTATTGGTTATGGAGTATACGTCCGTGCATTTGAATTTGCAATTGCTAAATTGTCTTTCAACTACTTTATTGCAACTTTTTTATAGTCATTTACTTTTAGCTTTGGCACACGATAATATAGATTACTTATAAAATTGTTTCGAATAGATATGAAGATTACAGATAAAGATAAGCGTCTCCTATTGAAAATTTAGGACAGTAAATAAAAATATTATTACTTATAAGCCAGTCAAAAATATTGTTGAAAGTAAATATTTAATATATTTTTTATGCTTTGAAAAAATCAGCTACAAGATCCGTGACATGAGATATATGAATAATATTAAGATCTCAAATCCAGCAGGTTGTCGAAAAAGCCCTGATCGATGTTCGCTAACCCACTTGAAAAGAATTGTATATTTATTTAATGTCAGTAGAAACCAATAATTGGTATTTTTGACAACCTGCTGGATTTGAGATCTTAATATTATTCATATATCTTATGCCATGGATCTTGTCGCTGAATTTTCTCAAAGCATGAAAAATATATTAAACATCTATTTTCAACAATATTTTCAACAGGCATTTATACTTTCCTAAATTTTCAATGGGAGACGGTTACACTGTTAATACACTCTATTTGTAAACTTCATACCTATTCGAAACTGAATTTTATAAGTAATCTATTATTATGTGTACCAAAGCTAAAAGTAAAGTACTACAAAAAAGTTGCAATCAAATTAGTTGAAAGACAATTAACAATTGTATATTCCAATGCGCATACAAATACTTCTTACTCAATAATTTTCAAATAAAATATGGTGTTCTTATTAAGGCTTCGTTTCATGAATTTCATAAACTATGTAATCTACAAACTTATAACTCATTAAGATCCATAATACAATTATTTAATTTTCAACTTAACACTGAATAGTTTATGAAATTTTATGAAGCGGAGGCTTAATAAGAAAACCATATTTTATTTGAAAATTATTGGTTATGGAGTATACGTCTGTGCATTTGAATTTGCAATTGCTAAATTGTCTTTCAACTACTTTATTGCAACTTTTTTATAGTCATTTACTTTTAGCTTTGGCACACGATAATATAGATTACTTATAAAATTGTTTCGAATAGATATGAAGATTACAAATAGAGTTAAGCGTCTCCTATTGAAAATTTAGGACAGTAAATAAAAATATTATTACTTATAAGCCAGTCAAAAATATTGTTGAAAATAAATATTTAATATATTTTTCATTCTTTGAAAAAATCAACTACAAGATCCATGACATGAGATATATGAATAATATTAAGATCTCAAATCCAGCAGGTTGTCGAAAATACCAATTATTGGTTTCTACTGACATTTAAAAAATATACAATTCTTTTCAAGTCGGTTTGAGAACATCGATCAGGGCATATTTGAAAGGCACTTTAATAAAGATTCAGTAAAAATATTGTCGAATCAAAAATATTCTGCTGTACTTATGATTTTCTTTTTTCAGATGAAGGTATATACTAATAAGTAGTGAATCTGAGACTTTCCAAATGGATCATAAAGAAAATATAACGACATATACAAATTAAAAGCAAATTTTTTCTCAATCAATATTTTATACAAAAAATTTCAGGATTGAGTAAAGAAAATGAGAATACTTAAGTTATCACAAAAAATTGCAAAGAATAACAACTTTCCACATTAGAGGGGTTAGAAGCGAAAAAGGGCTTACCGAATCTATGCTTGTAGGTGACTTCGCTGTCTTGTTGTCTCAAATGGGTGATCACCTCCAAGTGATAGACGCGACGAAAGAATCAAAACCTACCAGGACACCGTACAACCGCCGCTGTCATCGCTGGGAACGCCACGGACGAGACGATTCTATCGCAAATTCGAAAGCACGCACGAGACACGGCAGCAAGATAGCGCACGCTCGCTCGCTCGCTCGCTCGGTCTTATTCGCATGGTCAGACGTGAACCAACCGGGCTTCCGTACAAGATAGCGCACGCTCGCTCGCTCGCTCGCTCGGTCTTATGCGCATGGTCGGACGTGAACCAACCGGGCTTCCGTAGGCAGCACGAACAGCTGATTGAATTGTTTGTATAAGAAATGCCTACCGAGGCTGCCGTGCGCATGTCTCGTCCGTGGCGTTCCCAGCGATGACAGCGGCGGTTTCAGTACGGTGTCCTGGTGGGTTTTGATTCTTTCGTCGCGTCCATCACTTGGAGGTGATCACCCATTTGAGACAACAAGACAGCGAAGTCACCTGCAAAGCATAGATTCGGTAAGCCCTTTCTCGCTTCTAACCTCTCTAATGTGGAAAGTTGTTATTCTTTGCAATTTTTTGTGTAAACTCAACTATTCTCATTTTCTTTACTCAATCCTGAAATTTTTTGTATAAAATATTGATTGGGAAAAAATTTGCTATTTATTTGTATATGTGGTTATATTTTCTTTATTAGTATACCTTCATCTGAAAAAAAGAAAATAATAAGTACAGCAGAATATTTTTAATTCTACAAAATTTTTACTGAATCTTTATTAAAGACCCTTTCAAATAAGCCCTGATCGATATTCGCTAACCCACTTGAGAAGAATTGTATATTTTTTAAATGTCAGTAGAAAGCAATAATTTATATTTTCGACAACACAATGGATTTGGGATTTTAATATTATTCATGTATCTCATGTCATGGATCTTGTCACTGAATTTTCTCAAAGCATTAAAAATATATTAAACATCTATTTTCAACAATATTTTCAACAGGCTTATACTTTCCTAAGTTTTCAATGGGAGACGCTTACACGGTTAATACACTCTTTTTGTAAACTTCATATCTATTTGAAACTGAATTTTATAAGTAATCTATTATTATATGTACCAAAGCTAAAAATAAATTACTATAAAAAAGTTGCAATCAAGTTAGTCGAAAGACAATTTAGCAATTGCAAATTCAAATGCACAGTATGCAATATGCAGTATGCATATGCAGTATGCACAGTATGCAATATATACACGTATACTCCATAACCAATAATTTTCAAATAAAATATGGTTTTCTTATTAAGCCTTTGCTTCATGAAATTTCATAAACTATTCAGCGTAAGTTGAAAATTAAATAATTGTATTATGGATCTTAATGAGTTATAAGTTTGTAGATTACATAGTTTATGAAATTTGTGAAACGAAGCCTTAATAAGAACACCATATTTTATTTGAAAATTATTGAGTGAGAAGTATTTGTATGCGCATTGGAATATATAATTGTTAATTGTCTTTCAACTAATTTGATTGCAACTTTTTTATAGTATTTTACTTTTAGCTTTGCTACACATAGTAATAAATTACTTATAAAATTCAGTTTCGAATAGGTATGAAGTTTACAAATAGAGTGTATTAACAGTGTAAGCGTCTCCTATTGAAAATTTAGGAAAGTATAAATGCCTGTTGAAAATATTGTTGAAAATAGATGTTTAATATATTTTTCATGCTTTGAGAAAATTCAGCGACAAGATCCATGACATAAGATATATGAATAATATTAAGATCTCAAATCCAGCAGGTTGTCAAAAATAGCAATTATTGGTTTCTACTGACATTAAAAAAATATACAATTCTTTTCAAGTGGGTTTGCGAACATCGATCAGGGCTTATTTGAAAGGGACTTTAATAAAGATTCAGTAAAAATTTTGTCCAATCAAAAATATTCTGCTGTACTTATTATTTTCTTTTTTTCAGATGAAGGTATACTAATAAGTAGCGAATCTGAGACTTTCCAAATGGATCATTTTAAATGTTTGCTAATATCGTTCCAGGGCTCATTTTAAATGGTTTTTAATAAAGAATCAGAAAGAATTTTGTTTAATAAAAAATATTAGTTAACTCACAAATTAAACATAAACAATTCTAAAATTTTGAGCAGCTGACTTTATGTAAAATATCTTCTCTGTTTTTTTAATAGAAACAGCATCGCCATGTAGTGGCCTCCTCGCGCTGTCGCCGACGTCGTCGCAATTGTTCATGGTAGCTGCCAAAATCGAGTACACGTGGGCGCGCTCGGCTCCGGCTTCGTGTGAATTTGCTACCACGGGTCGGAGTCGAGTAGCGCGAGCACGAGGCTCCTTAAACATCATTTCTCTACATTAATAACAATATCATTTATAATAATCTTATTCCCTTATACAGGTATGTTACGTGTCTTTATTGTTTATTTACAGTTGTAGCCTTAATTTATAATAAAAATATACTTTTATCAAAGTAGTATAAGAAGTAATATTGATTATTATTCGAATAAAATGTTTGTAATCCGAAAAAAATGTTAACTAGTTTTATATCAGTCATATGGGACCCGCAAGGAAAACCCATAGGGCCCATTTATCGTATATCAATTGCTCATCTATACCCAATAACCCAAATATCCCATCTTTTCATTAGGGCAGAATATATTTAGAAGTTCTTATTTTGTCCCATTCTTCAGTTATGTCGGAACATTATAATTGTAATAACAATAAAGTTGTCTATATCTTCAATTGAATTAATTATCTAAATAACTGTAATATACAAATAATTATATTATATTGCAAATGTTTCATTTAACTATTTTTTTTTCATTTATAATATAGCAGTGGTAAACTGCTAGATAATAAATAAATTAAGTTATAAATTCAGCAGAGCATATTCCTGGATTCTGGAAAAATTCATGTGATCAATCATGTGATTAATCATGTGATTAATCACATGATTTTTCCGTCGATAATATCATGTGATTAATCATATGATTGATCACATGATTAACCACATGATTAATCACATGATTGATCACATGATTGATCACATGATTTATTATATGATTAATCATGTGATTAATCACTGGATTAATCATATGATTAGTCACATGATTTTTTTCAATAGGGGTACTAATACTAATAATCTTTTAGAATACTTAGTGATTACTTTATGATTACTTTGTGATTACTTTCCATTGATATTATTTTGTTTTATTAAAAATATTTTTGAAAATATTTTATACAACGTAATCTATAACAATACTTTGTGAATACTTAGAAAATCATCCTCAAGCGGACACTCGGTACTACTTAAAGAATTCTTTTACCCTAGATTTTTGCTTATTGGAAATTGCTCGGTCGGTAACCGTAGGACTATGCCACCCCGTTATGGACTCTTATCGAGGTGCCATAATCCTACCATTACCGACCGAGCAATTAGCACAGTTTCAAGCTTATTAAAAATGAAATACATAAAATCGCAAAAAATCAAGAGAACACTTCGCTGCAGTTTTGAACGATCTGTCACCCAGTACAAGTTTGAAGTCGAAATATAAAGTGACTTTTGCAAAAACTTTGAACAAAACAAAATTCGGTTTCTTTCAAAATTTTTGCAAAAACCACTTGATATTTTGACTTCAAACTTGTACTGGGTGATAGATCGTTCAAAACTGCAGCGAAGTGTTCTCTTGATTTTTTGTGATTTTATGTATTTCATTTTTAATAAGCTTGAAACTGTGCCAATTGCTCGGTTGGTAATGATACGGCTATGGCACCCCCTTATGGATAAATTGTATAAGATCGTTGCAAATCGTAGAAAACTGTATAAAAATGTTAGAAACCGTATGAAACCGTATTAAAACGTATCAAAACGTATTAAAACGTATAAATTTGTCCAAAAACTAATGTTTAGATCCGGTTTTATACGGTTTCATACCTTTTTTTTTTCATACGAAAAGTAGTTTGTAAATATTTTCATAACGAAAAGGAAAACTTTTCGATTAAATAAAAATTATTTAAAACTATTTAGAACTGTTTAAAACTGTTTATAAATGTTACAAAATGTATGATTTTGGACACACCCTGGCGGAAGTAAAAACTGCACATATCTGCACATCTCTGCAGATCTCTGCACATTTTTGCACATTTTTACACATTTTTGCACATTTTATCCACTTATTAGACTTTTGTAAAAAAATGTGCAAAAATGTGCAGAAATGTGCAGAAGTGTGCGGTTATGTGCGGGAATGTACAGAAATGTACAGAAATGTACTCTAATATGTACAAATGAATGTTTATTTATCATACTAAACGAAACAAGAATTTAATTTTCTACAATTCAAAAAACATATTCTTAAAGTAAGAAAATATTTACAGAACGAAAATTTGAAAAATATAAACTTCTTTTTTGATAGCGCTCTAGAATAAAGGTAATACCAAAGAAGAAAATTTAGAGAATATATTTTCAGTACTGGTCTGATTTCTACTTTGCCGACACTAAATTTTTTAAGCAACTCGAATTTAATTAATTAATGTCTTATCATTAAGTTATTCATTTTCTTAAAATATTGTGTAAATATAAAAAATGATTAAAAATCATTAATATATTAGATGAATAATCAAAATGTAATATCAATTAAATAAATACGGATAATGCACCTTATGTAAATGAAAATGCCCAAATTCTTGAATGCGAGCGATAGCGTAACCGGTTTGCGTGCGTGTGTAGTAACCCAAGGGTCGTGGGTTCGATTCTCGGTCAGGGAGAAAATTTTATGTTTTTTTCTGCGATAATTAAAATGCAATTTAATTGATAATAAACAATTTCTAATGAACATGCGAAATATTTATACTAATGATTAACAAAGTTTTTATACATTTATGAAGCTCGTTAATTTTTCATCTGATAATTATATTGAATTGTACCTACACATTTTCGTACATTTCTGTACATTTCTACACGTTTCTGCACATTTCTGCACATTTTTGCACATTTTTGTACAAAAGTCTAATAAGTGAACAAAATGTGCAAAAATGTGCAGAAATGTGCAGAAATGTGCAGAAATGTGCAGAAATGTACAGAAATTTACAAAAATGTGCAGAAATCTACATAATTGTACATATATGTGCAAATATGTGCAGATATGTGCAGTTTTTACTTCCGCCAGGGCATTTTTTTCTAATTATTATACTTTGTAACAGTTTCAAACAGTTTCAAATAATTTTAAATTTGATAAATTTCAGGAAAAATTAATAATTAATAATTATTTAATATCCTCATTATTATAATCATGAGAATTAATTAAGGAACGCGGGTGCACTCCGAAGGCGCATGTAACAGTCAAAAAATGCAGAAGAAGCCTAAGGAGTGTTTAATTATACTAATAATTAATTATTATTATGTTAATAATAATAATTAATATAAATATTTAAAAGTTATGAAATAATTTAATAACTCTTACAAACTGTTAAAAACTGTTGAAAAATGTTATAAACAGTTACAAACGATTAATAACGTCCAAAATCCTACATTTTGTAACATTTTTAAACAGTTTATAACTCTTCCTAACAGTTTTTAACATTTTTGAACAGAAATATAATATTTCCGCAATTTATTTATTTGCTTGCTCATCTTTTTAAATTTTAGAATATCTTTTATAAAGTGTTTTCTAAAACAATGAAAAGAATTATACATTTTCAAACCAAATTGTGTACTGTTTCCCATAAAAATTAACATTTTTTATTTGCGGTTCTAAAGCATGGATCTGTATCTACTTATTAACATATATAGATAAAACAAATTTAAGTAATGAAAATAATTCCTAAAATGCTTACTAAGTAAATACGTTATTTATAACAATTTTTTACATTTTAAATAATGATTTCATAAGATAAATACAAGTAATCAGATAAGCAAAGTAAAAACTATTTGAGCCGCTTTATACTTTATAAGCAATAACGCAAGTGCGGAGAAAGCATTTAAGTAGATATAGGCATGAGAATCCGCACATTGTCGAGCACGAGAGAAATCAGACCGCTATACCTTAACCTCAAAACTCCCAAGCACTTTTAGTATTTTTACGTGCCGTCGATAGCTCTTACTTCAGCTTTTAATTGATGAATAGCGCAAGAAAGGTGAATTTCGTCTTTTTACGAGTGTCATTAAGTGGCACAATTTTTAATCAACCCGTTATGCTGTGCTACGAAAAAAAAATCTCACAATTATTGCAACAAAATCCTATAATGATTAATGAATATCTTTCATTTAGGAAATTTCACAGAGTGAAATAGTGTTTTTAGTTATTAATCTTTTTAAATTTTAGTTTATTATTGATTAGTTAACTTTTTTCAATTGTAAAAGTTTGTTGTTGTGCATCAATTTAGTAGAGGCTAGAAGTTCTTGTTTATTAATAAGAAGAAAGTAATAAAAATTGGTAAGGTCATTAAAATTAGTAATAATTTCACAGAAATTAATATACTTACAAACAAATTTTTCTTTTTAATTTTAGAAATTATAGTTTTTTTGTGCTATCATCTTGTAAAAAAATCAAAATGAAGTTTGTAGATAAACAGAAACTTCAAGAGTTGCAACTGACTCCTGACAAAATTCGTAACATATGCATTCTCGCTCATGTTGATCATGGAAAAACAACTTTGGCTGATTCTTTAGTAGCGAGTAATGGAATTATTTCAAATAAAATGGCAGGAAAGTTACGTTACCTTGACAGTCGTCCGGATGAACAGCTGCGTGGCATAACAATGAAGTCAAGTCTTATTACGTTATACCATGTATATAATAATTCAGAATTTATTGTGAATCTTATAGATTCCCCAGGTCATGTAGATTTTTCATCTGAAGTTTCAACTGCTGTGAGATTATGTGATGGTGCTTTAATACTGGTTGATGTAGTAGAAGGTGTCTGTCCTCAAACACGTCATGCCTTGTCTATAGCATATATAGAAAATTTAAAACCAGTCTTAGTTCTCAATAAAATTGATAGATTAATTACTGAAATGAAATTATCACCTTTAGATGCTTACGTCCATTTAAATCAAGTTTTAGAACAAGTAAATGCTGTCATGGGAGAATTATATGCTACGAACATAATGGATAGAGATGAAGAAGAGAAAGAAAATACTACAACAACAAATACAGATAATGTAGTGGAAAGAAATTTAGCCGATTGGCAATCAGCACTTGAAGAAATAGATGATTCAAATTTATATTTTTCTCCAGAACAAGGAAATGTTTTATTTGCAAGTGCTATCGATGGATGGGGTTTCAGTATAAAAGATTTTGCAAAAATCTTTGCCACAAAATTGGGATTCAGTGAGAAAGTTTTATTAAAAACACTTTGGGGTGACTATTACTTAAATGCAAAAAGTAAAAGGATTATGAAGGGAGCACAAGAGAAAGCAAAGAAACCATTGTGTGTACAATTAATTATAGAAAATATTTGGTCTTTATATGAAACAGTGGTAACAAGGAAAGACAAAGAAAAAGTTGCAATAATGGTTGAAAAATTAAATATTAAATTAACCACAAGAGATTTACGACATACTGATCCTAAAGCTCAACTTCATGCCATATGCACCCAATGGTTACCTTTAGCAAGAGCATGCCTTGATATGATAGCTGAGAAAGTCCCACCACCTCATAAATTAGATAGTGAGAAAGTTGAAAGATTAATTAGTGGAATGGATGAATTTTCCTCTATGCCTGAAGAAACTCAAGAATTGAAAGATGCCTTTTTAGCTTGTAAATCTGATGAAAAAGCACCTGTTATTATTTTTATTTCAAAAATGTTTTCAGTTGATAAAAAGTCTCTACCAGAAAATAAAATTAAACCCTTAACACAAGAAGAATTATTACAGAGAAGAGATATTGCACGACAAAGACGCGCTGATAAATTAGAAAAAGAAAAGTTAGAAGAAATGATACCTCTTAGTGATCTAAAAGAATCCAAGGAAAAGGAAAATACTCAAGAAGAAGAAGAAGAAACTATTGAAAATTGTTTGATTGCATTTGCTAGAGTATATTCAGGTACTGTGAAAGTTGGTAGTGAGTTATTTGTTTTGGGACCCAAACATAATCCCAGGATTGCGTTGGAAAGAGAACGAGCTGGTGAATTCATAGATCCTACAATTCAACTAAAAGATTTAAAATCTGGAAGACATATTACAAAAGTTACCATTACAAGGTTATACCTTTTAATGGGTAGAGAACTAGAACCCATTACTACAGTACCTGCTGGAAATGTAATTGGCATTGGCAATTTAGAAGAGCATGTGCTAAAAACAGCAACTGTTGCATCTACCATAGCTTGTCCATCATTTTCTGAATTGACCTCATTGGCAGTTCCAATTCTAAGAGTAGCATTAGAACCAAAACATCCAAATGACTTGCAAAAATTAATAAATGG
This sequence comes from Torymus aiolomorphi, assembly GCA_036365515.1. NCBI lineage: Eukaryota > Metazoa > Arthropoda > Insecta > Hymenoptera > Torymidae > Torymus > Torymus aiolomorphi. Next base: position 44,504,162 of record CM070873.1, on the reverse strand, counting down.
GCTAAAGCTTTTAAACCAAGCTGATGCTTGTGCATTGGTCCATATTCAAGAGACTGGAGAAATTGTATTGAATACCGCCGGTGAAGTTCACTTAGAAAGATGTCTTGAAGATTTAAAGAATCGATATGCTAAAGTGGAAATCAATGTATCAGAACCAATTGTATCATTTAAAGAAACTGTTATACCACCTCCTAAAGTTGATATGGTAAATGAGGCTATAACTGTAGAGAAAAAAACAGAAGATGTCAAGTTAGAAACGTGGACATGGAATAATCAATGTAATTTCGAAATTGATGCAAAACCGTTACCAGAAGCAGTTTCAAGGTTGCTAGAAGATAGTGCTGAACTTATAAAAAGGTTGGATGTACACTGGAATAATATTAATAGTGAAAAAGAAGAAGCATCCAACATTTCTAAAGACTCTAAAGAAAATTTAGAATCTACGGCTATGACTGAGAAAATGCAAAAAAGTTTTGATACATTTAAAACTGAATTGTTAAATGCCTTTAAAGAAGCAGGCTGGGAGGAAAATATTTTAGATAAAATCTGGTCATTCGGACCTCGAAAGTGTGGGCCTAATATTTTTGTAAATGAAAGTACCTTTGAAAAGAAACCATTTTGGGAGTATCAAAATAAATCAACAGATCCCAGAGATGCGTAAGTATTTTAATTATTTTTAATACTTATTTTACAATGAAAAAGCTGTAATAACTTTGAAAATATTCAAAACTATATTGTATGAGAATTTGTAAATATAAAAAGTTTTGGTATCGAAATACTCATGTGTTATTGAATTTTATGATACCAGGTATTACAATAGCATGATAAATGGCTTTCAATTTGCAACACTATCTGGACCCCTTTGTGAAGAACCAATGATGGGAGTTTGTTTTGTTTTGAAAAAATGGGAAATTTTAGAGGATGCTCAAAGGTAAATATTTCATTTCTTTCAATATAAAGAACTGACTTCAAACATTGAAAAGGAAATATATTCTTTTTGAAATCACAATTATTTCTAAACTTTTCAATATTTACATGATATTCTTTATTTCATAACCCAATAGATTTTGTAAAAATGATTACGTCGCGTTTTTGCTTTTTTTAATTAACAATAAAATTAAATTAAAACTGTTCAAAATGCTTGAAACATCATTTAGCATTGAAGTATACCTACATATGCATCGAAATACAAAAACTTTTTTTAGAAATTTCAGTTTAGTTGAAAAAACAAAAAGTACAAACTAAATTAATTTTACATAAACGCACGTAAATTACTGCAAAAATTAACTTTTTCCTCCACAATATTAATAATTGAAAAACGTTAATCGAAAAATACAAAAAATAATCTTTTAAAAAATTAAAATAATTTAATTCGAAGAAAACCATCCTTCAAACACACCATTCACTTTCAAATATACAACAAATTTAATTTCTCTATTTCTGTATATAAGCTTTGAAATCGGCCGCAAAATCACTTGGAAAATTTAATCGTCGTTATTGAATTTCAGTGCAAGCACGACTCAAAGTCATCTCGGTGGGCAATTGATGTCAGCCTGTAACCAAGCTTGCCGAAAAGCTTTCACCTCGCGAAGACCTCGACTCGTCACACCAATGTACTCGTGCGGTGTGCTTGTCAATTCCGACGTTCTAGGTGAGTTTTTTTTCAAAATTCTTCCAATACTTCAACGCAGCGATATTAATTAATATGGTAAATACGAGAGCTTTCATTCTTCATTAAATTTCAAGTTAATAAATCGTGGGAAGTTATTTTCATATATACACGAGTTCATTTATTAAATGCGCACTCATATGTATACATACACTGCTAAAACTTGCTAATTGAATTTTGCGAGGCAAAACAAACAAGGAATGAAGTTTGTCTTTTCGTGTTATTTATTTTCATCATTTTCATGACATTTTATTATTATTTACAATGTAGAATTATTGCTCATATACACTACTAAAAGAATCACGTTTTTAATATAATATAAGCTACTTATATGTTTCTTGTTTTTTTTTTTCCTTAAAAAAAATTTAATACTATCCGCGTTAATAAAGATACAATTACAGTTCATAATAGGAGAATAAGAGTCATAGACATGGCCGTTACCTACTAAGTAAACGCTGCTCGAATTCGAATGCATTCAAAATCGCTACATACGGACTTTTCTCAGCGCCTTTAATTATATCATCCAGTCGTTAAATCGTCGTGATAGTCGAAGGAAAAAAGGGCATCGACTAAACGACGTTTCGACTTGTATCTCAAGCCAATCGTAAAACTGCGGTTCCCTGAAATTTTACTCCATGAAAATGAAAATCCATTGTACATTATATAGTTTAAAAAAGTATAAAAAAAAAATATATCGGTGGTCGTTGATTATACAGCATAACATGGCATCTGTGTAACAATCGATACTTTTAACCACAATCTCAAGTCATACGACGAATTTCTTGCCTTTTCGTGATATACATATGCTTTCGTTTGTTCGAAACATTCTGTTGCACATTTTTTTAAGCTTATAATAAAATATATCATAAAATGATACGCAATTGCAGAAGGTTAGAAGAAGAGAAGCGAGAATTCAAAGTTAATATTGAACTTAATCACTGCTTTCATAAATAAATTTTAAAACTAACGATAGTGTGAAGTTTCGTAATGCTTGCTTATAACGCACCTTCTCTCTCTCTCGGTGTGTATTAGGCGTAAATTTCACGCACCAAAGTATTTAAACGTACATAGATTACTGCGAGTACAAGTGTAAAGAAATATAAGAGAAAATTCTACGTATACTTTTGGACACTACATTTTTAATTATATGCATACTCATTTCGATTGTTCGGTTCAAATGTCAAGATATATATATATATATATATATATATATATATATATATATATATATATATATATATATATATATATATATATATATATATATATATATATATATATATATATATATATATATATATATATATATATATATATATATATATATATATATATATATATATATATATATATATATATATATATATATATATATATATATATATATATATATATATATATATATATATATATATATATATATATATATATATATATATATATATATATATATATATATATATATACTCTTTCGATTATTACAATATTCCGCTACATCGTATTCAGCATTACGAGTTTCCGATAAGAGAGAAAAATATTATATGATTAAATTAAGAGGCACGCCAATAGTTACTTTGTACTTCAACCAACTGTACGACAGAATGAATACGACGCTTGCCGTACCCATACGTCTTTTCCCTGACACGAATTTACAAGTATAATCCGCTGAAAATTTCACTCCGCGAGAATTCCTCGAGAACCCATAATTATAACTTTCCTTAAACAAAACCTTCCTCCCAAAAAATTTTTCATCGTCGTCCCGCCAATCTCCATTATACAATCATGCAAAGTCTTTCTCTCCTATAGGCGGTACACATTTTTTTCGCCGCGAATAAAGAAAAACACGCGCGCTCGCGCCTGTGTTAACGGGACACGCGTGCCTCGCGCGCCAAATGACAATACTCGAAATAAATACATAAATAATAATAAAAAAAGAAAGAGAGAAGTGGGAGGAGGATATAGATGCGATGCGAATGAGTAAAGGGGAGAGAAATTATGAATTGCCGAAGCTGAGTAATAAATAGTGATCGTGTATAATGTGTGTGTGTGTGTGTGTGTGTCGTTGTTTATGCGAGGATCACGTCGAGCTGGCTCGTCGGCGTTCGCGTTCTTTTTCTGTCTTTCTCGCCTCTCTCCGGCTCAGTCCCAGTTGGCCGTCCTCATTAGTTCAGGCACCAGGTGCCAGGGGAACTGCTCGCGGATGCTCGCGTCCTCGTGCACAGCCGACGGTCCTATAAAAGATACACAAGTAATTATGAATAATTTAGGTGGGCGCGGTGAAGGAGAGCTTGTGTTTTGCATATTCTATCGAATTCGTTTGGAATAACGTGGTTTATAGATTTGGAATAATATTTAGTAACTAAAAAAAATATTATTATGGTTCACAGACGTATAACGATCGTGAGTAAAATTGATCAAATTTGAATTTCTCGCCTTTCGTTATGAGTCTATTGAAGTATAAAAATAAAAAACTATGTTGTTTAAGATATGCGGGTAAATTTTACTATCGAAACACTTTTACAAGTATAATTTGTGCAGAATATCAAAATTATTATAATTGAATATAATATAGTTTAAAAGATGTAAAGAACATCTAGGTCAGGCAAAATGGAACATGTAAAAACGGAATATATTTTAAAGAGCGTTTGAGTTTTATGATATTTTGCTTTAGATGTATTTCTCAGTCAGTTTTACATTGATTTAAAAGTTGAACTCTAGTCAGTAAAATAAAAGAATTATAGTAAAAATTGTATTGTTACATTTTTTCGTTCTACAAACGAAACATCACATATAATAGAGATTCTGAGAATTCTGTTTTCTATAAAATCAATAATCAAATGCTTCGTTTTGTTTACAATTTTCATACCGTGAGTAAAATTTTATAGTAAGAATTACTATTTTTTATAGTAAACGTGGGACAGCCTCATATATTCTCATAAAAATTACTACAATTTACAGTATAAATTGCCATACGTACAATAAAATTGACAAAATATTATCAATTTTTACTATAAATTATAGTAATTTTCATGAGAATACGAGTCTCCCCCACGCTTACTACCAAAAAGGTATTTTTCATTACAAAATTTTACTCCGTGTATCCAATGTTTTTTTCTTATTTTTGCTACAAAATATCAACGCATATTTTCTTTTCAAAATTCCAACTCTAAACTGCGCACGTTATTATGTAACGCAAAATAAAATAAATATAAAAGAAACCTTGTTACATTATTTTCTCTCAAATGCTCCGTTTTGTCTTGATTCCTAGATAAGAGTATCAAAAACATCATGTCCCTGGTAGAAATTTGTCTATTACAAAATGGTCAGAAAGTCAGTAAATAGCTAGAATAAATGGCTAGTTAATGGCCATGTTGAAACTTTTCCCCTATTATTCGCCCATTTAATAGATTGGAAAAATGGCATAACCTCAAAATATTCAATTTAAATTTACTCATAGTCTTGACATTACATTTAAGAGCATTCAATTATAATAGATAGCTTACAAAAAAATGTGAACAATAAACACAGACTAAAAACTCATTTACAGCACTCCTTTCTTAGATATTAACTGAAACCCTGATTCTGTCTCTCTCACTCCTCGTCATAAGAACAAGCCATCTACTACCCATTTTCTAACTAAAAAAACTGACCAATAGTTTCTTTTTCTCTCCAATTTTAATACTTTTGAAATGATTAAGAACAAGCTTGGGTATATCTTTAAAAAAATCTTTCTATTTTCAATCTATTAAATGGTGGAATAATGTGGGAAAAATCGTTTCATCGATAGATATAGAACTATCCAAGAAAAGTGGCTAGTTTTTTGCTATACCCCACTAAAACTAGCTATTTATTAGGCAAATAATAAAGTCAGTTTCCACCAGGGGTCTTACCTCGAATACTGCGGATGTTCCGGAGCGGCCGGCCCCGTCTGGTACCCTGCACGCACATCATCCCGTAGACCCGGATACCAGGCACACTAGCGTACGTCGGCTGGTCGTGGCTCATCGGACCTTCTGCAAAAGGTCGAGGCTGTTACAAACAATTTGGCCGAAATGCGCATGTAACTCGCTGTAAAATTGCGCCCCGCGTGCACTCGATTGTTAATTTGCCACTCTTGTGAAGCGCGGATTTCGCTGCTCGAATTACCATAATTTTATGTTAATTAATATAAACGTATTAATATTTACGTTATCTATGGACACACGCACGTATATATGCATTATAAATCGCTGAAATAAATATAATATATGCACATAGGTTGCAAAAAATGCAAACGCGAGTTGAATTTGCATTTTGTATCGAATTATTCAGGCGCGCAACAATTTCGGGTATCGCGTCTACGCACTGCTGCAGAATAGTAAATATCTAACGAAACATAAATATATTATTATATTGTATAGTTTTATAATTGAATGCCTAGCATAATATAAAACTGAGATATACAGGGCCGCTTACAATCTCATCCCGCGATGCACATGATGAGGAATGTTTGTGCTTTGCATATAAAGCCGTCGTCGTGATGGGGATATCCGTACGCGCGGCTCGTAAAGTGATTATAAAATTTCAATTAAACTCTCTCTCTCTCTCTCTCTCTCTCGCCGTGTGCGAGGTGCGAAAATTCATTATGCGCACGTGCTGCTGCTGGGGGATATCTTCTCGTTTTTGTCGTGTGCGTGTGTGCGCGAGAAAATTGATCATCGCGAGAGATTCATGCACAAAGTCGCGGAGCAAATCTAGGCGCTCGTATAACGGTACAGCTAAATCCAGGCAATTTGCCGGTAGCGTCGCATCAGGTGAAAATCCGTAGCCGCGCGCGGCGGAAAAATCAATTGCGCTTTGGCTCGCGGCTCTCTGTTGACAGAAAAACATGTGTACCGCGGGTAAGCGAGCAAAAAGTCTGAGCCGCAGCGAAATGTGTATATAAACGAGTCTAGGATCATCCCGAGCTTTGAATTGTGTAGTGACGTGCGTTTTAGGAGGGATTATTTAATCTTTAAATGCACTGAAGGTGATATTTTGTTATCCTAGCTTGTGAAATTTATGAATGTTTTTTATCAATGGTTAAAGCGCGAAAATTGTAATTGAGACTAACTGTTCTAAGTAACTTGTATAACAAGGTAACAACGGCTAAAAGTGAATTATTTACTTTATCGTAGAATCTATGTCATACAAAATACTCGTTGATTGCCGGTCATTTCGAAGAGTTATTTCACGGCAAAGTGGATAGTCCCGGTTATACGAGGTTGAAATTACGGCAGCGCTGAGTCAAAACAATGACTTTTTAGCTTTTAGTCCTAACTATAGGAGAGTGTCTCACCTTCGGGTAACGGATTTAGCTGAACCATTGAGAGATATTTTTAGAAACCAAAAAACTGTAGTACGCTCGGAGTTCCGAAATAATCGAGTTATAATAGTTTTTAACGTTTTGAAGAAAGGCTCTAATATGTGTCGCAAACAAATAATTATTCAACCTAGAAACTTTTTATAAAGTTTTAAAAAATGGAAGATAATATTAGAAAAAATAAACCAAGTATATTTTTTTTATCAAAAATTGTTAAACACCAGTTTCTTAAAGAATTATGACAGTTTAAAATGTAGTCTATAAAATTTATCGATAAATTGCAGAAATTCTAGCTCCACTTTCAGTATCTTCCACCGGAATTTCAAAACTCGACTTCAGACTACCGCAACTTTCAAAGAAATTCTTCAACTCGAACAAAAGCACGTGAAAGCCTTCACAAGTTCAAGCCACTGCGAGGCTGCCTTTTATCGCGTTACGCACCATTAATACTTTTTCGACAACGCCATAAAGTTGACCATAAGTAACGATATACCACTGCTACCTCTCTTCATTTATATATAATAGGAATACTTTTGGCTTCCTCTAGCACGTCTCATATTTTCATCTGAATCCGCAACCCAATAGTTAAAAAAGAAACTCCAAGTGCAAGCTATTATAGAACAGTTCTCATGAAAAATTCATCGGGTGTATATATCTATTTATAAAATACCGATGCATCTAACCGAAATATTATCCCGACCGGTCGACATCTTCTTATCCTCAACCTCACGTTCAGCAAAATCTCCCACACACACACGGCCCATAAACCAGACAACCCTTCGCTCCTCAGCAAAGAGACTAACCGTGTAGTATACCCTTTATACTCTCCCTTACTTATATATATATATACTCACCGAGGATGTTGGTATCGGGACAGCGACAGATGACCAGGTAATGGGACTTTCCTGTTCTCACGTTCTGGAGTGCGAGGAGCGACCAGTCCCGGGGCGCTCGGCACTCCCGCATCTCCGCCACCGGCTCGCACGTCTTCACCAGCGTCAGCGCCTGCGAGAAATCCGAGAAAGAAACTTTATTATACTTTCTACAGAAACTTCTTTAATTAGGAACTTTCGAGAAAACGTCCTGAATATTGAGTTATAACGGCGCAGAGGTGTACATATATTCATTGTCGAAGAAGAAGAAGAAGAGCGCGGCGGCGACGGCGGCGGCGGCACAGTTTCGGATGTATACAAGCTGTACCTACCGCGCGAGCGAGTGAAGGCGGAAGAAGCAGCCGCGAAGCGCGGAGGTGTATTACGGAGAGGTAAAGCTACAACGCGGTCAATACCAAATGAGCAAAAATGCGGGTAGAACTGATTAAGGATTAGTTAGCCTCTTGCGCGCCGTATAGCTCGCGGTTCTTCATTCTAGCTCCGCGCGCGAGCGCCCCGTTATATATACTCGACGCTGCAGGAAGGGAGATGAAGAGATACAGAGAAAGGGATAGAAAGAGAGAGAGAGAGAGCCTCCCCCTCTTTATCGCTCTTCCGCATCTCGTTATTCTCTTTCCCTCTCTCGTTTCTTCGTGCACTTCATTAAGAACAATTGGTCATGAACTCGGCTCGATTCACGATTCGGACTCTCTTCTTGCACGCGCGCGGCGAGGAACTGCGGATTCGCGCGAGCGGCCTTTTTCCGGCTACACACACACGCGCGCGCGCGCGCGATCCTACCTACAGCCTTTACATCTGTCGCTGCTGCACTCGCACGAGTCACTGTGCAGTATAACGCTGTTACCTTCTTCTTCTTCTTCTTCTTCTCCTTCCGCGAAGAGCCGTTCTTTCTCTAAACGTTTTTGCACCGCGCGTATATATAGATATGTGCATACGTGTGTATATATATATATATGTATGTACAACACTTCGCCTCACCTTTTTCTCCCGGCATCGCGTTCTCCAAACCGCTCGCTAATGCGCCGAGCGAGCGTCCGTTAGCTCTCTGCTTCCTACTATCTCGCTCTCTCGCGCGCGCGCGTTATATTATATATACCCCCCCCCCCCCCCTCTCAGAAAGTGTATAAGTAAAACGTCGAATTATGGTTTAAAAGCGGCGCTCGCTCTCGAGTATATATATACACACACACACACACACACACACACATCGGCAATATCTGCATAGCTCGCTGTGTTTTCCCACACAGTACCGGCGGCTGCGGCGTTTCGAGGAATTGATTACGGTGTGTGTGTATGTGTATGTACCTACGTATCGAGCGATGATTATTGTATGGCATTATATGCGCATATAGCCGCACGCGCGCGAGCGAGCGTACAATGCGACGGGGTTTTTCTGTGCTTTCTTTTGTTATCTACATACACATGTGTATATATATAACCTACCCCGCGTGAGACTCGCTCGCGTATACAAGTCTCAATGTACATAACGCGCGGCCGTTTAACTGTTATAACGTTTAACACCTGGAGGTGTAATTCGTGCGTCGTGGTGCGCGCTTCGGGCTCGATGACGACGATGATTGTACAGATCTCGTATCTTTGACGCCTATACAGGCCGTCGCGGTCCCATCATCATCAGTGACGCACTTGTCATTCATTCAGCGCGCGCATTTCTCTGAACGCATCGACCGCGCCGCACTCGTAAGAATAAACTTTATTATAGGTATACGTATACGAAAAAAGCTGAGGAAAAAGAAACACCGTTACACCCTCAATATTCATCGTCAACTCTCTCTCTATATAATATATATATTAATCCCTCTCTCTCTCTCTCTCTCTCTCTCTCTCTCGCGGCGCTCTCGATTATATTACAGTTAGAAGTAAGACACGAGACTTATAAATATATCTCTGCGGCCGCGCGGATTCCTCCGGCTAAGTCTACCATGACTTCGCGAGCTTCTAGCGCGCGGGAGGCAAAACACTGTGCACTGCAGCGGGCAAATGAAGAAGAAGAACGCGCGCGCCGCGTCATCGGGGGAGAGATAAAACGATCGTGATCCGAGATCGAGCCGAGATACAGCGTGTCTATATATACGAAGGCTCTAAGAGAAGAGAGGGACACACAGAGGCGGAAGTGCCGCGCGCCAGTGTCACGATCGTCTCTGGACTCTCCCGAGGAGTAGCCGTCACACCGGTTGAAAGTGAATGAGCCTTTCTTGCCTCGATCTCTTGCTCCTTCGGGTCACACACATACATACAGAGAACCTTCTTCTTCTTCTTCTTCTCTTCAGCAGCACTTTGTCACTTTGTCGCGCACTCGCGAGGGCTTTTTGCTCCCCCCGCTGACTCCGCTGCTATATGCGCTCCTTTTTGCGCACGCGAGAGCGAGAGACAAATGGGCTCGCGCGAGCGAGCGAGCGAACGCGTGCGGAGCGTCGTTAGCCGAGGGATGTATAAAGCGCCTCGATAAAGCTGCTTTATGGTCGCGCGAGCGCGCCGCGCTTATGGAGTCGAGTGGCTTGAGTAAAAGTCGCTGTGAGTGAGAGAGGAGGAGAGGCTACTTTTTCAGCTTAATTGCGTTACTCCTTCGTTCATTGAATGATGATACGTGTGTCGTGTGTTGTTTTCTTTTTTTCTGGAGAGGGGTTTGCCTTTTTTGGTTCATTTGGTTTGATCGTTCGAAGATATGTGGAGAGGACTCTTAGCTGAAGGTTATACTCACTTGGGAAAATGGCGCGTGAGTTATAGCAAAATTGAATCGATTTCAGGGGATTTCAAGCGGTTTCAAGAATTACAATGAAATCAATTTAAATTGATTCTACACAAAATTGCTACGTTTTTAAATTAGAGATTAAATTCAGTTGACATCGTATTCTAAAGTTTTATAGTGAATAAATAATATACGTGTAATACTGCATTTTTTTGTAAGGCGTCATTCTGAGTAAAAATGTTTTTTTTTTATTTACTTTCCGTAGCCATATGAATATACTGTTGTGGAATACATCGTCGCGAAGTACGAAGAAAAGCCAATTACGCTGGAAAAAAGCCAAAGAATGGGCACATTTTTGGCTTTTTTCCGCGTAAGCGGCTTTTTTTCGCCTGGCTCTTCAAAGTTGGCTTTTCTTCGTACCGCGCAAAGACATAGTGTAAAGGTAGAAAAAGTAAGCTTTCATTTGATTTTCTTAGAATTAAGTAATATCAATTGCCAACAACGTTATTCAAATATCAAATGCACAGGATAAAAGTGAAAAAAGCAAACTTTCATTTGATTTCTTAGAATTAAGTAATATCAATTACCAACAAACTCATTCAAATATCAAATATACAGGATAAAAATACAGAAAACGCGCGCTTTCATTCATTCGCTAAACCAATATTTTTTAATAAAATACACTGAGAAAAGGAATTGTTTACTGTTAACACGGTATTATAACTGTTAACATGCGTATTTTTAAATATGACCAAATATAGGCATTGTAACAGTTATAATGCTATGCTAACAGTTAAGTTACCATGTTCTCATAAACAATTTCAATATGTTACCTGAGAACATTGATATTGTAATAATTACAATATGCTTATTATAGTAGTTTTTTAATCTAATGGACAATTTTTTACCAGGATGATGTTGTTTTATAACAAAAACGTTTGAAATAAAAACATAATTTATTTTTTACTCCAACGTTTCGGAAATTTTTATTGTTTATCCTGATGAGGGGCATAAACAATAAAAATGTCCGAAACGTTGGAGTAAAAAACTAAATGGAGTTTTTATTTCAAACCTTTTTGTTATATAACAACATCATCCTGGTAGAAAATTGGCTATTAGATTCAAAAACTACAATTTACAAGAACTTCTACCATCAGCTACTTTCAAATCTGAATATGTTATTAGTTAATATAGATATTGTAACTATTACAATATCACATTTTATCCTTAAACATGTCAAATAGTTGTATTTCAAATAGATAAATATGTTAACAGTAACAATATTCTTCTCTTAGTGTAGAGACTCTTGCACAATTTTTATACTTCCAGCCTATTTCAGCCAGTAAAAATATGCCGTTGTGCGTGCGTGTGTGCGTGCGTGTGTGTGTCTAGAAACCATCAAGGAAGAACGTAAATGAGACCCGATAATATGGGTCGTCAATGACTTGCTAAAGTTATAACTTAATATTAATCTTGAAAATTTAAGCCAAATGCACAGCTTTTAAAATTTCTTAAAATTTCTGAATTCATTGTGTAAGCAAATTTGATATATTTTTTACCTATAAATCAATTAGTTCATCTTTAATTTAGACTTTAGATTACTTTGCAAGCAATAATATTAATATTGGGAGTTAAAAATATTGAGGGCCCAAGGAAGCACCCTTTAAATAGGCTTTTTAGCGAAAGACCCCACTTAAAAGCTGAAAAGTTCATATATTATAATAAATCCATTTTCAAAATTAAAAAGTTATACTTTTTATTTTACTTTTGCGTGTAGACTGGTATTTTTCCCTTTTGCAAGCAATCTCTACACAACGTCGAGAGTATATAGTTTGTAGAAATAAATTTACGATTCAAAAGTAACAGGTGTCGGTAAAGAAAGTTTACTTCTATGCAAATGGCGTTAATTATTAACGATGCGTAGCGATTTAAATGATTTCACATTATATGTAATCGATTTCGACACTTAAAGTGGAATCGATTTCACCACACCTTGCTGCAGTGATTTCCACTGCGAGTAGCCCTCGGCTGAAGGTTATATAGTTAGTTTGTGTGTAGGGGGATATCTGGTTTGAGTTAAGGTGGCTTCACCACGGCGGCCCCATACGCGGGCTTTTATTTGTTATGGTAAATAAAAATATTTTATCAAAAAGATTTAAATTTTTTCGTTTTCTTAATAGCAAAAAGAATTGTTAGTATAGTTGCAATGTAAAAATATACAGAAAAACAATCATTTGGAAACGTTGATCGACGCATTAGTAAAATGCATGAGGTTTAGAGTGCTTATTTCACTTGTTTCGTCGCTGATGTGTAACATTTTCATTAAAGATTAACGTTCTACAGATCGAACTTGATAATGTACTTTGCATTAAAAGTTATTAGACCACGTCAATAATAGAAGATACGATAAGACTCTATGTCAACTAGAACAGTTTGTACAGTATGATGAGCATTGTTCGCTAATAATTGGTATCGCTGATACGTCAATCCCCCGAGAGCTACAATATTAATTCACCACAACATCAAACCAATCAAACAATCAACTGAACACTCTATATACTAATACTCTAATGTTTTCGCATCGCTTAACGCGTAATTGCAAATCACTCGGTCCCTCTACAATCAATCGATCAATCATCTCCACCAAAAATATCCTCCGAAATCCACATCTGATCCACTTTCACGCGCCTCTCTAATACTAAACAGCTCGCGCGCGAACTACCGTATTACGGGCTAACGGCTCGTCCACATTTCGAAAATCACGCTCACATCCACTCTCTGAGTAAGCAAATACGCGAGCGAGCGAGCGAACAGGTGGGCGACACGAGTAGTAAAGGTTTTTATCGGGCCGACAGATGCTGCTGCTGTTGCTACCGGCGCTGCGCATCCGTCACGAAAAATCCGGATTCCTCGGAACAAAGCTCTTTTCCCGCTGGCGCGTTCCCGCGAGAGAAGGTGTATATATCGGCCTCGTTTCTCCCTCTCGCGAGGATCAACGGTATAATACACACACACATATACTCCCGCGATCTTATTATGGCTCTCTTCGTGTATATATACCCGAGAGAGAGAGAGAGAGGAGAACTATCCTCTCTTTCTCTCTCCCACGCCTCGACCTATCGATGCATAGGAATGGCAGCAGCAGCGTCGTCCTTTTCCTTTCCGCTGCAGTGTATTTCTGGCCCGCGCGAGTCCGCGGCTCGATATGCACCAGATATCAATTTAATGCATTCAGCGAGCTCTATCCTCCTCGTCACGATGCTCCCGCGTCTGTGTATACATAGAGAATACCGGTCGCCTTTGTATGTATAAGAGTATAGGCGAATTTTAAGTATCGGACTGTGTATATAGGATAGACAACGCGACGTCGAAGTGAGTTATTATTGTAGATGCCGGAACGCCGATATAATAAAGTTTACAACGTATTTATAAAATATTAAAGCGTCCGTAACGGGCGCCATTATGTTGCGCTCGCGTGGGTATATATTATTCAATAACTCGCGAAAACGTTCGGTAAATAAGCGCGCGCGCTATGCTCCCGCGTATAATGAACACAGATTGCTCGTAAAATTTAACGAGATTACTTAGGTTCCTGACGTTGCGGGTATAAATAACGCGCGAGCGCGTCTCAAACCATCCCGTGTGATGTCTTATATATATAAAATAAAGACGCTGCGTATGTACGTCCAGTTTTCCAAAATTAACCCATTCACTCGGCGCTCATCGGCATCGACACCTTACCCGATAAGATATAAAAACGGAAGCGCGCGGACTCGCATAAATAAACCGGCGGCCGTCAGCTGCTAGACGACGACGTGATTTTTCGTTTCACACACTGCAGCGCCGCCACGCCTATATCAGCGCTCCACATACCTGTCTCCTCACCTTGGCTAATTCGCCGAGTCTCTCCTCCTTATCTCTCGCTCCTTCCTTACCGGGCTCTTCCTTTTTCCTGATAAATCATTCGACGGGGACCCAGATTACCCGCCGCGTCGTTGCCACTCTCTCAGCCTCTGTATATAACTGTATACACACACATATACATATACCCGGTGCAGCGCGAATTCGCAAAGGTCATTATGTCTGCGCCAGTCATCTTCGCGTAAATCACGCGCGTACACGCGCATTAGCGGCAATATTTCACAGCGGGAATTGTCGCGCTCGCGTACGTACGTACGCACGTACCCCGTGGCGGTGAAAAGAAAAAAACTTAACCAATCTAATTTACAATCGAACGGTCGCGCGCCGGATTAAGCCATTCGTCTTTATGCGCAGGAGACGCGAAGAAAAAAAAAAGTACCATATACGCGCGCGTGGGAAATGAATACCGCGCGGTTCTGCGCGCGTACATAAACGTGTTAATTATATATATATACACCGGGATGAAAGAAAATCCAGAGATCAGCAACCAAATTCGCCAATATATATACATACATCTCCCTCGCTCCTATATCTCTGCCTCTCTCAGCACGTCTGGTTGCGGCTAGCCGACCGGCTCCGGCGTGTTAAATAGAGCAAGGTAATAACTGTAGACGCTCGCCCGGCTGTCAGGCTGGGGGCGCAGCGCACCGCGCGCACGTAGTGTCGATTGCAGACGAGTAGGTGTGTGTGTCCATGTACCAGTATATATAGGGATTTTCATCCGCACTGGGGGCTCTGTGTGTGTGTATAGCAGCCGCAGGCCGCGGAGCGCCGTATCTAGATGATAGGCGGGCAAAAATTCAAGCGCGACCCAGTTGGAGTGTGCATCTGGGTATGTGGAGCGCGTGCATAAGGTAGATAGATGTGCATGGGAGTAGGCGTATTATAGGCGAGCGGGCGATCGTAGCGGGATCCGAGCGCTGTGAGAGCGCATCTCACGGAGATCGGCGCATTGTGTGTGGGAGGTTGAGAGCGGAGCGAAGGGCACCTGTTATTACACGGGGATTTTTTACATAGGGAGATGTGGGTCAGTGGCGGGTGGTGGTGGTGATGGTGGGTCGAAGGGGATGGATGTATCTGGGGAGTAAATTATGTCCTGCGGCTTTATGTGTGAGCGGAGTTTGAGTGCGGGGTTCTGGCGCGTGAAGTTCGCGAAGTTAACCGATATTGAGATATTGTGTGCGATTTTTTTGAAAATTGCCCCTAATTCGGTCATAAAAACGATTTTAGGCACACCTCTGCAATAAGTTTTTTTCTTGTTTTATATAGACCACACAATATATGGAAAAACTTTCAAACACAGGAAACCGTTCTTGTGATAGTTTTGACCGCACAGTTTCTTACGGAAATTTAGCATGCGGGAAAAGTGGACGAAAAGTAGTCGCTGATATTCAATAAATTAAAGCTCTTTTCTTCTACTTCAATCGCTTTTTTGTGGAATATCTGTTGGCACTTTTAAGAGCTTGCCATTGGTTAATTATCAGTGACTAAGGTAAAAGAGTCAGTACTCAGATACTTTTGCACATACAATCTTTATAATGTCTTATATCGTCAAAACTAATCGCAATACACGAAAACTTATGATCTCAGTGGATAGTTCAAATCTTGTAGATATATTTTCTTTTATTAAATGTCTTCTTTGTTAGCTTATTTATTAAAATAATATCGTTAAAAGAAAATACCTACAGACCGGTGTACTTGGACAAGCTATATCAAACTGAAATCAGTACTCGGACGTCATTAGAACCCAGTAGTCGGGCTACTCTCAGTGGAAATCACTTGGGTAGGGTGGGATGAAATCGATTCCATTTTGTGTTGAACGCTATTTCATATATGTGATATCATTGAAATCGCTACGAATTGCTAACACGTTATATGCAGAAAATAAAACTTTCTGTACTAACACCTGTAACCTTTGGATCGTAAGGTCATTCCCACAAACGATATTCTGGATGTTCTATAGAGATTGCTTGCAAAAGGGATAAATATCAGTTTGCATGTGTTGGACTGTTTTTTGTGTATAAGCAAAAGTAAAAGAAAACGTAACTTTTTAAATTTGAAAATAGACTTATTGGACATTAAATTTTAAGCTGTTATAAAGAATAAATAAAATACACACTAGTTTAAACTTTTTTTTATCATATATTTTTTTTCATATATATATATATATATATATATATATATATATATATATATATATATATATATATATATATATATATATATATATATATATATATATATATATATATATATATATATATATATATATATATATATATATATAACATATTGTTTTAAATTTAAGTAATCATGTATATAAATATATTTGGTATAGCTAATAAAAGATAATGAATGGATTTATTTATATTACCAACAATTTTATATAATCAAATTTATACTATCAACACAATATATAGCTATATCTCTTGAGTTTTTCCTTATTTTTGCAAAATTACGAGAAAATTTGGTATTATTCCAATTTTATAGGTCTGAAGTTTGCATCGTTGGAATGCAACGAAATCATTTTTTACAATTAATTACTCTACAGTAAACATTTTTACCTAAAGCTTTGTCATAAAGTTATTTTATACTATAAAATACTAAATCTTCAGATGAAATTAAAATTAATCAATATAACTTTGAAGTAAAATCAATTTTGTTTTTATTTCGTTGCACTCCAACGTGGCAAAATTCAGACCCATCCAATTTTTTTTGTATACGTGACATCTCATTAACTTTTTTGGTAATTGATATTCACGAATTCCCGGAAAAGCAAACGAAGCTCAAATTTTCTACTTTTATCCAGTGTACTTGACATCTGATTAACTTTCAAAGAGTTTCACCTACACGAGAAAGGAATTTTAACGCTCTTTGAGAGTCGATTTCTGGAATCGAATAATGAAGCCCCTAAATATGTAATTCGTTCCAATGCACCTTTCTTCTCAAGGTATAGGAAGAATCTCAAAAAAGAGATACCATTTCTAAAAGAATGAAGCATAATATTTCAAATTAGATGGCTCACATCTTGAGAAAAATCCCATTGGAACGAGTTAAAGGGCTGGGCTTCATTTTTCGATGCCAGAAATCGACATTCAAAGACACGTCAGAATCCGCTTCACATACGTGGGACACTCTTGTTGATTATTGGTAATTGATAGATATTACTTAATTCTGAGAAAAACAAATAAAAGATCGATTTTTCTACTTTTATCGTGGGTATTCTACAACAGTATGTAATATTCATATCGCTACCTAATGTAAATAATAAAAAGATTTTTACTCAGAATAATGCCTTACAAAAATATTCTAAAAATTTCTGCAAAAAACTATTAAAATTCTAAAACTATTGTGCATTTTATTTATTTACTATAAAGCTTTATACGATGTTTTATAAATGTAATCTCTAATTTAAAAACGTAACAATTTTATCTAAAGTTAATTTAAATTGATTTCATTGTGATTCTTGAAATCACTTGAAATCGTCATGAAATCGTCATGAAATTGATTCACTTTTGCTATCACTTGCACACCATTTTCTCAAGTGAGTAGCCCCTCGAGTCGGACCATGTTTTTAAATGTGCCCCACTATGGTGTTATAGAAATTGTGAGGTATCTAAAGTTGGACAGAGATTTGGCTATCCATGCATCGAAAGCTATAACCTTGAAAAATTTTTACCTCATTACATGAACATTTGAGAAGTAAAGTCAACACAATGTCATAGTGACTACATAGTTAATATCTCAAAGAATGCTAATGAACAAATTTTTTTTCGAATTAACCAATTATAGTAGTTCTTTTTATCGCTGTTCGAGTACTACGTCCGAAATTCGTGTTGTCCGACTACTGGGTATTTTACGTTACTTTTCGTCCATTTTTCCCGTATTAAATCTCCATAAGAAAAATTGATGGGCGATTAAGGTAGCTCGTGCGGGCTAGTAGACCTAAAGCTATGAAATTTTTTTACAAAGATTCATTTACACATTCCAATCTTAAAACTGATATGACAGGAAAAAGGGTTCTTAACATAACAATTTTGCAAAAGTAGATTTTGTCTACTAAAAAAACTCAATAAGTATTTATAATCTTTTTTGTTTTTCATTCAATTCTAATTTGCAAGGTCTCATTTTCTTCCTTGTTCAATTTCAATTGTAGATTTGTCACTGAATTTTATAAACATTTGCATATAATTCTAGCAGGTTTTGAAAATTTTCCAATTTTGATATGGGTACCTCCCCCTGAAATTGAACAAGGAAGAAAATGAGACCTTGCAAATTAAAATTGAATAAAAAACAAAAAAGATTATAAATACTTATCGATTTTTTTTTAGTGGACAAAATTTACTTTTGCAACATTGGACATTTTATAACAAAAATTTTTTTCGTTTTGTTAAGAACCCTTTTTCCTGTCATATCAGTTTTAAGATTAGAATGTGTAAATGAATCTTTGTAAACAAATTTCATAACTTTAGGTTTACTAGCCCGCGTGAGCTACCTTAAAACTGTCACCATACCATTTTCCTGTGTTAACGGGGTGGCATAGTCCTACCATTACCGACCGAGCAATTGACACAGTTTCAAGCTTATTAAAAATAAAATACGTAGAATCACAAAAAATCAAGAGAACACCCTTCTGTGGTTTTGAACGTTCTATCACCCAGTAAAACTTTGAACGAAACCGAATTTTGTTTTGTTCAAAGTTTTTGCAAAAACCACTTGATATTTCGACTTCAAACTTTTACTGGATGATAGAACGTTCAAAACCGCAGAAGGGTGTTCTCTTGATTTTTTGTGATTCTACGTATTTTATTTTTAATAAGCTTGAAACTGTGCCAATGCTCAGTCGGTAATGATACGGCTATGGCACCCCCTTAATAAAACATTTTTCTTTTGTGAAGTATTGTTTCTTAATGATAAATATGACATTTAAGGTGGTTCTCCTCGGACTTTCTAGTCAAAGCAGTGCTAAATGAAGATGTTACCTAAAATTTAAAAAAATCATACTTGTAATGTGATTTATTTATTTAAAATGATAGAGATAGTCAATGTATTATAAATAAAGTGTATTTAACATGACTAAGATTTTTTCAAACAAAAATAAAAAAAAAAAAAAAAAACAAAAAAAAACTTTTTTCACAAAATGGCAATATTCTAGAAACTAGATATTGTCACTACAAACAATTATTGATAAATCAACGAAATCTTTTTTGTTTCTCAACCGATTTTAGTTTTCAAGGTCTCATTTTGCTCCTTAAGTAATTTTATGGGGACTTGCGGAAGGAAAAATTAAAAATTATTCAAAACTCAGAAAGTTATAGCCAGTTAAAAAAATATATTTTCTTAACGACGTGCATGAATTTATGAACAATTATCTATAACTTTCTGAGTTTTGAATAATTTTTAATTTTTCCTTCCGCAAGTGATCCCCATGAAATTTCCTAAGGAGGAAAATGAGACCTTGAAAACTAAAATCGGTTGAGAAACAAAAAAGATTCCGGTGATTTATCAACAATTGTTTGTAGTGATGATACCTAGAGTTTCTAGAAAATCGTCATTTTGTGAAAAACGTTATCTTAATCATGTTAAATACACTTTATTTATAATACATTAACTATCTCACATTGCAACTATGTTTTTTTTTTTTTAATTTTAGGTAACTTCTACATTTAGCACTGCTTTGACTAGGGAGTCCGAGGAAAACCACCTTAAATGTCGTCAGTAAAGTTTACCGTGTAGATAACCGAAGACTTACGTATCTTAACAGGTAAAACTTTTAAAATTTCCTAGAAAATTTTGACCCGAGTATACGCAGCTTCGTAAATTAGAGAAAAATTTTTAGTATTTTTTCTGCCTGCGTTTATGCAATAATTTTTAAGAGAAAACAATGCCTTGCATATATACCGACTTCAACGTAGTATATGAGTTCTTGGAAATTAAAATAAAACGGTCGAAGCGTAAATTTTGAATTCTAACCATAGCGCCATAAAAATATTTATTGCTCAAAGTATAAAAATACGTTTAAAGTATAATAATAGGTTAGTTTAACGTAATGGTACCTCAATAAACGTCACGTTTCGTTTCTTAGACGCGCCTCTGACTAATGACGTAAGTGATTACGCATAAAAAAATACTCCCTGTAAAATTAATCTATCTTTAATTTAATACCGCGCGATCAATCTTATACAAATCAACGTTTAATTTTATCAATATTAATGACACGAGCCCACAATAAATCCTATTAACCCATGTATTTATGCTCGCTTAATTGACTCCAAACCCTTAATAGAATCGTTTTAAATTCCAAGCTAATTCCGTGTAATAGTAATTAATTTGCCAACGAGTATTATCTCTCGCACGAAACAGCCGCTAATTGGCTCATGCTTACATCAGAATTTTCGTGAATTTACAGTTAACAAGCCACAAAGGCGACTAGCCCGCTCGACCATACAGCGAGTCACGTATATGACCCAAACAGTTAATACGCGGAATTCCTGCTCTCCTCTCAGTCTGCCCGAAAAACGCGAGTCCCGACAGAAGCAAAAAAAGGCGCACTTGTATTGTACACACGCAGCAAAAACCGCATACACACATTCCAGGCGTATTATATACCTTGTTACGGGAATCCGTGACGAGCTCGGTGGTGTGAAGATCGTCGCTGTCGAGGGAGGCGCTGCAGGGGTCGCGGTAGCGTCCCGGACAGGCGCACAGCGGCTGGGTGAAGTTGAGCCGCACGTAGACGGCGTTGCAGACCTGTTGTACCGCGCACTCCGGCAGCAGGTAGATGTGCTGGTTGTGCGGGTAGTAGTGGTACTTGGTGGGCTTCGCCAGGGCGGCGCTCGCGCCCTCCGGCAATCGGACTCCGGTCTGTAAAAGTGATGAGAACGAAAGAGGTGAGAAATGGTATGGAAATATTTGTGAGTTTCGCTTTTAGAAGTAAGTAGGGGGACTGTTCGAAATTCGAACTACTCGGTCTGAATTCTCGACTCGACGAACTCGGACCTATTACTCGAAAATATCGAACTACTCGAACTTCAATCGAATAGTTCAAAATGATCGAACTGTTCGACATAATCGAACGGTCCGAAGTGATCGAACTGTTCAAAGTCCGATTGAATAGTTCGAAAATATCGAACTGTTCGATATGATGGAACTATTTGAAGCCCGGCTTGTAGCTTTTTTTCTCTATCATGCATATGTAAAATCTGTTTTATTCTATTATTATACTTCCTACGCACATTTTTTTACTTTAAATTTCGTCCTCTATACAGTAGAATTAAAATTCCACTTATGACTGTGATATTTATTTCATAATAATTAGTAAAATACTATTTTTTCAGTTTTCAAAATTATTTCATTGAATGACAATTTCAAAACCTGGTTCGAACGGTTCGCCAAAACCGAATAGTCCGACTTCGGTCGAACAGTTCGATGAAATCGAACAGTCCGATCTGGTTCGAACAGTTCGAAGAAATCGAATAGTTCGACATGGTTCGAACAGTTCGACTAAATCGAGTAATTCGATCACGTCCGAGTAGTTCATTTGGTCCGAACAGTTCGATTGTGTACGAGTAATTCGTATGATGTTGAACAGTTCAAAGTATCAAGTATTCGACTCGAGTTCGAAAAAATAGTTTGATACTGTTCAAACACGTCGAGTTGAGTATTCGTGCATCCCTATTTAGAAGGTTAAGGATAGGTATTTCGCATTTGAACTTATACAAACATCATCATAGTTTTATTCAAGTGCCGCGCTAAGTTAATATTTTGCAAACGAAGAAACCAGTGTTAGTAGAGAATAAAACAGGAAGCCCCCATTTTTCATGATCATAGAAAGGGCGGATCAGATGATAGAGATATAACTTTATGT
The DNA here is from genome assembly GCA_036365515.1 of Torymus aiolomorphi. Classification (NCBI taxonomy): domain Eukaryota; kingdom Metazoa; phylum Arthropoda; class Insecta; order Hymenoptera; family Torymidae; genus Torymus; species Torymus aiolomorphi. Next base: position 44,481,764 of record CM070873.1, on the reverse strand, counting down.
TATCGTATTATTCTTACATTTTAATTAATCAGTCTGTTCATATTCAAACAATATTTTTAAAAAAAGTGCTGTTAATAATACCCCATAATAATAGGTAATTCTTATTTATCCGTTAGTATCGACATTTCGACATAAACGCTTTTTCACTTTTACCGTACATTTTTAAACATTCGACACATTATAGCGAAAAATACGTCTAAACCGACAGACCAAATAAAACGTTCAATTGTTTTATACTGCGTTTACCTCCCCCTCCTCCTGCACGTCATCCACTTGCCTATAGCAATATTTTAAAGATGTTATGGCTATATCGTCCCTGTCGAAAGTTAGTTTTTAGCGTTAGAACTACGATAAATAATTATATGGAATATTTAACGATTTTTCCGTCCAGTACTTCTATACGGAAATGAAATACGAATATTGAAAGCTTTAAAAATCAGGAATCGAAGCAAAATTAACAAAGTTTCATTATTTTATCAAAGTCTTTAAAATCTTTAAAGCTTCGATTCCTGATTTTTAAAGCTATAAGCTATAAGCTATAAGCTATAAAAATATTATTATAAATATTCGTATTTCATTTCCGTATAGACGTACTAGACGGAAAAATCGATAACTATTCCATATAGTTATTTATCGCAGTTCTAACGATAAAAACTAACTTTTGGCAGGGACGATATAACCATAACATCCTTAAAGCCATCTCGTTTTGCACAATAAATTATTGTTACATATACGGTATGCGTTTCGACAACTGCTAATAAGGCTTTGGCAACGTAATCTCTCTATTTCTGCTCTCCCACGCAAACAAATCCACGTTTCGGCTCGGCTTGAACGCGAATTTTACGCGCAAATTGGCTTGCTCTCGTGGAATGATAAAGATATCTCCACGCGGTGCTGTCGCATTCAACGGATTACGTAATTCGTGTCGTCGTGCGCCTGCGCACACGTCAAAGGGTGAAACGGCGCCTTTTGTATGCCCGACTGGATAACGGGACTGAACATTATATATAGAAGCTGCGGCATATCACCCTCTGGCTGAATTTAATGAAGAGTTTTCGACAAAAGGTATATAGACGCGTTTGATCGTGATAATTAAATAGCTTTCGAATTTTTAGCTTATTATATATTATATTATATAGAAGGACTGCTGTGAATGCGGGCTTTGAGAACGTATTACTGCATCGGCGCATAATAACTGCCAAGAGAGCTAAGCTTCTCTCTTTCACGAGCCGAATCGCGAAGTTATTTCAATCGAAGTTGGGTAGTTAGTATTTTCTCGGGGTAGAGGCCATACTTTATGGGATTACGCCAGCTATCCTAAATATTTTCGTTTAATAAAGTCCCATGGAAAATTGAAATCACATTCTGAGCGGATGAGAGCTAGGTTTATAGAAATTCCCGCATCGATTTTTACGTGGCACTCGCAAGCCGATTACCACGTGGCCGGAAGGCTTAAAACGTTCGCGCACGAGCTAACTTTTATTTACTTCGATTTATGGAAGCTGTGTACTTTGTGAAAAATAAAATTTAAAGTCTATCAAGGATTGGTTTAATTTTAAATCCATCCTTGGGGGAAAAAATTAATGTACTGAAGTAAAAACAAGTTTACAGCTTAAGTGTATTTATAGTGAAAAAATGAATGAAAATCTGGTTACCACCATATTTTTTGTGTTTTATATTTATTATTGCAAAATAGAACAAATTATGTTTGCTTGCAATAATATTACAATACTGTATCAATATTGTTACAATGTTACAACATCATATCAATATCAATATTATTATAACAATGTTATAACATCACAACGATATTATTACATACTACTATACTATACATTAATTTTACACTGAGAAAAATGATGTATTAAAAATTACTGTAATATATAGGAACGTGGACACAAATTTCAAATATTAAAATTATTACTATATTTTACAGTAAAAATTACTATGTAAATAGCAATTTTTATTATGTATATATCAATTTTTCCTATAAAATATAGTAAAAATTTTGATATTTGAGATTTGTCCCTACGTTCCTATATATTATAGTAATTTTTAATACGTCATTTTTCTCAGTGTATATTCTACAAACAAACCCTCTGTTTTCATCCCGCGCCACCTCCAATCCCAATCGATTATTAAAAAAATAAAAAAAAAAAACCGGCGTGGCTACTTACCGTCACACCACGCAATGACGAAAGAGGCCGCATAGCGAGCGCGAGCAAAAGAAAAGTATACAAGGAAACCGCGCGTGCAGCGGCGGCGGCAATTGCGCATTGTTATGTACTCGCATGCACATCCACGGGGGGGCGCAAGTCGGTTCCGCTACATCGCCGCGCGCGCGCGCGCATTACGCTTATGCACTCCCGTGTAATAATTGGCACACGTGGTGCGTAAACGCGGTAAACGCGCAACTTTATTGCGCATCGCGTGTCTCGCCGGCTCCTTATCCACTTAATAATCCAGGCCGAGGAGATATGCTAATGAGACCGCGCGCTCACTCGCCGCAGAGAGAGATTTCAGTTATACAGCGCGAGTACGTGTCTGTATACTTTCCTCGTCGACGTTACGAGGTGAAAAAAATTGCCGAGTAGGAAGTATTATGTACACGCGATTGCAGCCGCGAAGGTTAATTGAAAGAAAAGAAAAAGAAAAGAAAGGGTGAAATTCTCTCGCTTCGCTGTTTGCAAAAGAGCGAATGGAGAGACAGGTAGCCTCGTGGGTGGGCGGGAGTCCGCTTTTCACTACGCTTTACAGTGTCATCGCGCGCTTCAAAACGACGTCCTGTATAGGAGGCCGAGAATAGAAACAATCCGACGGCGGCGGAGTAATAATAATTGTTGCGAGTTTGACGCGAAAGGGATCAACGGCGGTGTGTGTATGTGGCGAGGACCGTTAGAAAAATGACGAGAACCGCGGTAATATGCTGCTCCTCTTTTTTTTCTGCATTATTAAGGAAACAGGATCAATATTTCACACGGAGTAGCTGTTCTCCATCGTAAAGCATTAAGCCACGTTTATTATAGCGCGGGGTCGCGGCAATTATTATCTCGGGCTCGCGAGGCTATGTTCTGCGGACGCCGCGTGTATTTCGGGAGTATGGGAAGAGACAGTCGTACTTTTTGAGGTGAATCTCGTTGAGTGGCGGATGAGGTGCGGTTTAGGCTGCGTCTACTGGCCGCAAGTCGGTTTTTATTAAATTGTAATTATGGTCGCCGTTTTGTATAAGAAAATTGTCATTATTTTTGAGGTTTTGATATGATACTATAATATGCAAATAATAATTTGCGGCTACGTACATATTATACTTACTGCCACAAGTTAGCTTGTTTTACAGATTAATTAAACAACAAAAGAAATTGTATACAATTATCATTTTTTAGGTAGTAAATGGCTAGTTTGAACCAAGATGGCAAAAAAATGGTATCGCAGTTTTCTACCATAAATGTAACAATTTTTTTAACCTATTTTTCACATTTATTGGTTGCAGAAATGGTCAAAATGTTGTACTGTCTATTAATTTGGCATTTTAATACTAGTTAAAATAGCTAGCCGGCAAAGTCATTAAAAATCTAGTAACAAGCGATTTGTTATGGCGATGAGTGAGATAGATAGAGTCACGTGGCAAAATAGTGATTTTGGTTTATATCTTATAGAATAAAGCTGTAAATAGTACAAAGACTACTAAATTTTGTTTATATCCCGGTAAACTATCTCTCAAGAGTATAAGTTTTACAATATCTGATTAAATTGTTATAAAATTTTAATGTAAAGATTTTGGGGCTAGGGCCATTCCATAAAATGGGAGAAGTTGATGGAAAAAAGCGTTATACTTGTGTCTAATAACTAGCCATTTCCAATGGCCAGTTTCTGTTTTCCTGCCCATTTTGACTGGACTAATTTCTACCAGGGTCTGCCAGATCTTTATTTTTACTTTAATAATAAAGGAACTAGATAGTTTATACTCTCGTAAAAACAACAACACCCTTTTATGATACTTAAACAAAAATATAAACACCTTTTAACCAAATCTCTGCACCCATTCGCACTACGTTTACCCCGCTGTCATCTCCACGACCTTTTAGCAGCAACGTTTTCTCACACTCCGCCACCTCTTTGCCCACATTCCCTCCTCACACATCCAATACCCCGAGAATTTCCATATTACCCTCCTTCCCCCATCCCACCTCTCCCCGGAATTTGTCGCACATTTCCAGCTCCACACGAGAAAAGCGAGAATCTCTCTCTCTCTCTCTCTCTCTCTCTCGCGGGTAGCATTCCTCAGCAGCACTCGCTCGGCTTCTAATGCTAATGCCAGAGCCTCGGAAGTATGCGGTATGAAATGCCGCTCTCGCTCGCTCTCCAGCTAGCACACAAAGTGCCCGGACACTTTGTACATATACACATACACACGTCCGCGAAATTTTACGCTCGAGCGGCCGGGAAGGGAAACCGGATCCCCGAGGAACCCGGAAGCGTGCATGTGCACTGCCTTGCCGCCGCAGCGGCAGCAGCGTGGCGCAGGTTGTTATATACCCGGGATATGATGATTACTATTCGCGCCAGCGAGCTATAGCGAGCGGGTGCTGCTGTGGCTCAACAAGTGCGAGGGGCCGAGGCGCAATGGCTCTGTATGTGTGTGGATGGCACAGGGATGGTGGTATGCGTGAAAGAGAAGTTTCGCGTCAGTGTGTGCGCGATATCGCGGTGGGGATTGTTCGTTTACGTTAAGGTCTCCATTTAAGTTGGGAAAATGTGAGGCTCGCGCGCTGGCTAACGAATGCGGAGTGTAAATGTCATCCGTGAAGTATACGTTATGTCTGCGGTTGTTTGACAAATAATTTAGGAGCCGTTTGTCAGCAACAGTTAGGCTTTTAAGCTAAATCTATTTAAATGTGGGGAATGTGATGAATGGGGGGTTTCCTGGCACGTAGGTGGCGGTAAACTAAGTATTTTTATCGGCGTGACTGATTACAAATGTTCGCACGTGCCTGATTGAGAAAATGCTTTTGTATAATAATTTAAAAGATTCTAAAAATACAACCAGTCGTCCGGAAACTTGACGATTTTATGCATTTGTAAATTCACGTTTAAGGGTTTTACGTAAACAAGGGAACAAGTCCGACTGCGACCATACGTTGGAGCAAATATTTGTATGCACTCTTATTCGTAAAATACTAAAAGTTTGTCAACAAACGTCGCTGACCCGTAAAAAGGAAAACCTAACATGCATCTGAGGCTAGACCACCGTTTTAAAATCCCCGCAAGCTTTCAAAATTTATATCAAATGAGTTTTAAAGGGAACAAGCAGTTCAACTAAATTGATTTTTCAAAATAATCCTTTCACAATGAAGCAACGCTATATAACCCCGAATTCGACTTTATAAATCCAATCTATATGGAAATACTCTATATTCGAGCCTCAAGCACGAACCCCCTTGTTTTCTTCTGGGAAGCCTCCGTAATCAACTCAATTCCGAAAACTTTGAACTCATTTAAAATCAAACAAGCCCTCGTTCTAAACGAGTTCAAGATGCAGCGTACTCAAGTCATCTTCTAAATTGCCCTCTGTACAAGCCTGCGCTCCTCGCACAAACAACCTTCCTTCCTTCCTTTCTCAGTGCACACACACATACACACGACAACCAAAACAGCCTCCCCCCTTGACACATTACCCCCCTCCTTATCCCAATTAGCCACCGGCAATTACCGCGCCCTTAATTTAAAATTAATCGTCCCTTCCCCGACTCTCATTATCCGGATTTTCGCGCGCACCGTCGTAAATCCGCACTGCTCCTCCCAATAACAACGCTATAAGCCTCACCGCGCGCCTGTCACACACATCCACACAGGCAGCTCGTCTTAATTAAGACGACGGCGACGAGAGAACTCCCGCGGTGCCGCGAGGAAAGTGACTCTATACGCATGTATATATATATATACAAGCCCTGCGCGATGCTGCCGCACACATGTATATACGCACGAGAGAGGGACGATGACACCGCGGCGGTGGCGCTTCTCACGACCTTGTGCGCACTTGTAATCTTTCCCGATCGCCTGCAGCGCCGACGACAACGACGACGGCCAATTAAGCCATCGCGTATACGCGGGCTGGATCCTTCAAAGTTATGAATTTTAAATCTTTAACCGCGGTAAACGTCCTCTGTGTAGGGGGAGAGAGGCATTATGCGGGGACCGCGCGCGATGTGGTTATTAATACCCGGCGGGTTAATGAATTTTTCTGTAAATAGGAGTACGCCGTGATTGAGAATATATGTATACAGAGAGAGAGTTTTGCATGTTTTTTCTCGCGGGTAATCCGATATATGGTTACGAGAGCGCGTAATTACGTGTAAATTATGATGGCAGAGGAGTATGTGTGTGCGTGTGTGTGTGTGTGGTGTGTACATATATATGCGCGAAATCGAAACGATTATTCTGCATTATTCAGTGTTTTCGCGTTTTCGCGAACGATTTACGCGCTTAATCTCGCGCGAGCGTATGAGCACGTTTGAATTTGTAATTCCCTTGGATTAATGAAATGTAATTTACGTTATAGTGCATGCATTTTCTGCTTTTAACGATAATTAAAAATCCGATCCACCACTCTAGCAGGATTAAATTATTTATTTCTGAACTCACTCGCTCTCTCTCTCTCTCTTTTTCTCTCCCTCTTTGTCTCGAATGGGCGCGCACTAACTAGTACACGTTTTCATTTATCATAGGTTCCGCTCTTTTATGGAAAAACTGTGACCTACGCCAATTGTACTCACGTCCATGTTTTAAACTGCGTCTTCGAAATCACTGCTATAAGATAGCATCAGATAATTAATATGCCTTTTATATCATTGTAACTACCCAAATGTTATGTGTGTGCGATACAAAACTTTGTAAGCGTTCATCTCAGCGAACACTCTGCGTTTTGTTTTTTGTTCTTGTAATTAATTTATCTCCATGCGTTCACTAGCATTTACCACTTTTTATGCCTAATTGCCTTTGTTATTTATTTTATTATACTTGACGCTATTAATTTTTACTTATTTTTTGAAGATATTGACATTTATTTTCATCAATACCGCCACTGTGTAAAACAGCCATCTGGATAACATAAGACATATTGAATATAGAAATTATAAAGGTATTAGTTCAGCTCAATTGGCTGAAATGTTATCTGCTTGTGATTGGTCGTTATGTACAAACAACACCAGCATAGATACAGAGACCGCTCTTAGCTGCCTCTGCAACAACCTGAAAAAAGCAATAGAACATCCAATTAAGATTTTAAGAACGAGAAAGAATCAACTGCCGTGGGTTGGAGCGGAACTAGCCCAAATACAACGGAAACGTGACGCCGCTTATAAATGTTACATGAGGACGGGAGACAGTTATTGTATTTTCTAGAACAGTTCCTAACGCTACGACAAACTATTGACGATTACATAACCCAAGCTAGGACGTCATATTACCATCACCGCTTATCAGAGGCTCTTGCAAATGGAAATGTTTGGAAGGAGCTCAAAGACCTGGGGTTAATATCCAAACCAAATGAGGATTTGAATGGTTTGATACCAGATGAGCTAAATCAGCATTTGGCTGGGGTATCAGTCTCGCCGCAGGACTAGGATGGGGACTGCAGGAATCTCTTGAACACTGCCAGTTTAGAGGCTTTTATATTTAAATGATGTCGTGCTTGCAGTATCCCATTTCTCGTCTCAGACGCGTGATGAGGGTGGGATTCTACAAATTGTTGTGGCTAAAGTCCTCCCCTTAATTGAGGAACATATTGTACGGCTGTTCAACTGCTCATTTGCGCAGGGCATTTTTCCGGACCTCTGGAAGAAGGCGCGCATAACACCTCTAAAAAAGTGCACAGCGCCTAAAAGTCCATCAAAATTTAGGCGCATGTCGATCCTGTGCTTTCTCTTAAAGGTCTTGGAAAAGATAGCCCTGGACCAGATGCAAGAGTTTCTCATACAAAAGAAAATCATTGATTCTCTGCAGATCGGTTTCAAAAAACACCACTCCACTGAGATGGCATTACTCAAATTGTCAAAAGATATACGTCACGTTACTCCTTCTCTTTGACTTTGGCAAGGCATTCGAAACAATCTCTCCTTTTCGACTTCTCGAAAGGTTGAAACTATTCTCCCGGGTTGTGCTTGAGGTTCTCGACATAATCTGTGATAGGCTAGTGAGCTAGATGCGCTGAGTGCACTAATCAAGAATCTATCACTGAGGGTCAATACGGGAACCTCGCCCATTCTGAAAACATAGTACAAAGTCCCCATGGACACTAATATGTATTGTAGCAATACGGGTCCCCAATAAAGGGAGACCCACATTCAATAATAAAAAGAGAAGAAAAGAAAGGCTGAATGGGTTTCTCTAGAACTGCTCTTCAGTGGATAAGCTCATACATTGTTGGTAGGTAACGATGTGTGTACACAACATCAAGGTTTATCTTCGGGATTAAACACCAATCTCGGAATACCAAAGGGATCAGTTTTGGGATCCGTGTTGTTTTTTCTATACATACACGACGTACGTGGTGTCCTTGACTCGGGATGCATCATGCATTTGTACTGTATCAGATGACTTGCAAGTTTACGTACAAGTACCCAAAGATAGTCTAGATGTGGGCTGTTCAGGATAAAAGGTGATTTTGGCACATAATTGAAATAAACAAAAGTCAACTAAGTTTGGTATCAGAATATTGCTTCAAGTTGATTTATTGACGTTATTACTACAATATCATGGATCTCGGGCGAAGGGGGCGAGAGAACTCACTCACATCGATCAGTCTTTCCTTTGACGCATTTCTTATCGCTAAATCATGCCGCTACACGCTCGCCGTTGAAAGCCTAGAAGCCCACAGATGCGACTGAATGCGTGAACTAACTATACATAATTAAGCATATACTACTTGTACGTCTCTGTGTACCAAAGGCGCCTCCCACGGCCTCGCCAGCGCAGCTTGAAGCCACGGGTCGATGTTTCGGTCTCCCCGCGCTGAGGTGACCTTTAGGTATACGGAGCAAGCTCCCGGTGAGGTCTATGACTGTCCGAGATCGGTCAAGCCACCCTCAACTAAGAGCCTGACAGCCATAAGTCGCAATGCCGACTCATGCAGGTGTTTACTCAGCCCCGGAGGTACACCTACATTTTCAAATTAGATTGAAACTTCGGCCATCATCGCGCTTATTCGGCTATCGGCTTATTCCTATCCGGAACACGGGCATTCTATTACTGCAGCAGTGAGGGTGCCTTTCTTAAACTTAATAAGTTCACAACAAAGACGATCGTTTTCGGCGGAAATCATTTTGTCAATGATTTTTATTCAAGCGCTGAGCCGGGGACGATCGACCTCGGAGATGGTACCTTTATCCTATTCTCCGACAGCGTCACTAGTCTCGGTGTAGTACTAGACGCTGACCTTTCGTAAAATGCACATGTGAATCATATTATAAAGAAATTTAATCGTATATTGTTTGCTTTACGCTTTTTCCGTCGGTACACTACTGAGATCTTGCGTAAACAGCTGGGGGCTGTGGTGTTGTTCCCTCATCTGGGTTACTGCTCAATAGTTGTTCTTGATGCATCTCAAGAGTTGAGGAACAGATTACAAAGACTGCAGAATGCATGTGTGAGGTATGTGTTAGGTAAAGGTCGCGATGATCAGATTTAGCCTCATAGAGCGGCCGTGGGATGGCTAGGCAATGATTTGAGGAGAAACTACAGAAAGTCTCTTCTCTAGATATGTATCCCAGATGCGCAAATATAGGCGAAATTAGAGAATTAAAAGTCCGCCTGATGCGTACTGAAACTGGAATAAAATCATTCCAGGTAAGAGGTGTACACTGATGGAATTCTTTGCCTGCTGAGATTAGAAATCTTTCTTTCCTCAGGAGGTTCAAAATAGCTCTGAAAGCATATTTTAAATTAATGTGGAAAACTAGTATTTTGAAGAGACTAAAACTGGTGATCGATTATTAAATCTATTTATTTCATATTAGAAACGAAAAACCTATAATCACAGTTCTAAAACGTTTATCAATATGTACGAATATTTATACACGTTTTCTCAGACGTTTGTAAAACTTATATTTTTAATAAATTACTATTACCATTACTGTCTGTCAAGACATTGCCGTCATTGTAAAATGCCTTAACTATATTAGACTCTGGCCATTAGTTAAATAAATAAACCAGCAATCAATCAATCTCTATTCATACCGGGTGGAATTCTCGGAAAAGGTTATTACCCCGCCTGTCTCTTTCATAAACACGGAGAATCTTTCCCGAGAACCACCACTCGATGAGTGACAATATTATTCAACGATGTTATACCCCGGCTCCGCGCGCAAATTGGCCCGCTAATTATTTCCTCCCCATCCGCCCGAAAGAAAGTCCCTCGTCGTCGCGTAACCCCGCGTGTGCGCCTGTCGATGACAACCTGTACACACTGCACACAGGGCGGCAGTAAATCCTGCGGACTTCCTGGAACTGCAGCGCTCCGTTATCGATCATTACTTATACTTAGTTGCTTGCTCTCTCTCTCTGCGGAGGGTAGGCGTGTCGACTACAGCAGCAGCGTTCACTCGCTCGCTGAATTATCCATGTCTCTAACTTTATGTACCACTACATATATGTATACTTATATACAACTCCAGCAGCAGCAGAAGAGCAAACTCGCGATTTACGGGCTCGGCTTTAATTGGTCTTGTTTACTCTCTTCCGCTAATTCGCCTACCTACCTACCTTACCCCCTACTTTTCACGTCGCAACAGGTGATGCGTCGTATTTTTTTAAGCTCTCTTTCTATCTTTTCTATCTACACTGTTAAAAAAATGTTTCTTAAATTTAAGTTAAATGTAACGAAAGCTTGTTTCACAAACGTAACGGAATGACATTTAATAACATTGTTGAAAACTCAATACAATGTTATGAAATTTAATGCAGAAGATTATTAAAAAATTAGATACTAGATTCTTAAAATTAATTTACCTCCTATTAAATATAATACACGTAACAAAATACTATTTATTGATATAGTTTAAAATTCAATACAATTTCATGAAATTTAACAATTTGTATATGGAATTTAATGCAGAATGATACATTAAATTAATTGCAAAATTAGATGCAAGATTCTTAAGTTAATGTACCGTCTATTAAATATAATATAAGTAGCAAAATAATATTCAATAACACTGCTGAAAACTAATACAATGTTATGAGATTTAATAATTTGTGTATGAAATTTAATGCAGAATGACACATTAAATTTATTAAAAAATTAGATACCAGATTCTTAAAATTAATTTACCGCCTATTAAATATATAATTCACGTAACAAAATACTATTTTTTTATACAGTTGATAATTCAATGCATTTATCTGAAATTTTATAATTTGTATATAAAATTTAATGCAGAATGTTTAATGAGTAATATTTAATATTTATTTATTACAAAAAATTATTTTTTAAATTTTAATTGAGATACTCAAATCCAAAAATTTTACAAAATTTAATTAATGCAAGGTTAGTTTTAGTTGTAATCATTATTTTGATGTAAATTTATTATATATTTACTTACCACTTAATTTGTGTTGTATGAAGAATGTTATAATTTATGCATATAACTTTTTTAATTATTATAAATTTTCGCTTATCCATTAGAGAACTTTGTTTATAAATTAATCTCATTTTTATTATCGCAGAAAAAAAACGTTACATAAAATTTTTGACCTGACCGAGAATCGAACCCACGACCCTTGGGTTACTACGCACGCACGTTATCCATTACGCTATCGCTCGCTTGTACCCGAACAGAAATTGACTTAGGGCTAATGCCAGGGCCTTATCCGATGCCTTAAAATAATCATAAGGTCCTGACATGGCACCTGGTGAGGCCCTTAACAAGTCGCGTAATGGGGCGCACCTCCGGCCCTGGCGGGCTTTCCCGGACATAGCTCGTATTTTTCACTGTTTGGTAATTTACTGCTTTAAATAATGCAGAGCTTTGTAAGCGTTGCAAGTTATCTAAAATAATTCAATAAACTTTTTCAAATAACACAGATGTGTTACTCTGTAGTAATGACATTAACGTAAGAAATGAAAAAAAATTATTTTTAACCTACTAAATCCAGACATGTCATTACAATATCAAGGCTTGATCAGGGCTTCGTAAGGCGTACCGTCTGATGGATACATATCAGGGCCAGACGAGGGCCATTCACGTAGCCCTAGTTTAATATCTAAATATTTTTGTAAGGCGATTTTCAGGCAAATTAAGGCCTTATCAGTCCGGGCCGGGGCCATACCAGCACCGCGTTACGCGCCTTGCTGGGGGCCCTTACGGCAAACCTAGTTAGGCCCTTACGTTTACGCAGGGCTAGCCCTATTCATTTTCCGTTCGGGTAACAGTTTGGACATTTTCATCTACATAAGGTGCACTATCTATATTCATTCAATTGATATTATACATTTTCATTATTCATCTAAAATATTAATGGTTTTTAGTAATTATTTATTTAGATAACGTTTTAAGAAAATGAGTAATTACTTTCAGATATTAATTAATTAAATTTGATTAACATAAAAATTTTTCTTAAGGCCATATGTACCGTAACGATCTCTACCTTACCGGCATCTGATATATTAATTTTCAAGCTTATAAATCGCAATATTCATAAAAATGTTCATGAAAATAATTAATACTTTTGATTTGAACTAACAATTAGTTACATGTATTGAGATTTTAGATGAAGTGCCTTAAATTTAATTAACTTTTGCATTAATTTCCATGGGTAGGGTATTGCAATTTTCATGAAAATGCACACGAATTTTCATATTAGGTACAGGAAATTTCATGTTCTATACTTAAAATGAGCACTCGCCACATAAATTGAAATTTCATGTAAAGTATATTAAATTTAATTCAATTTTATATTGATTTTCATGTTAAAAAAACTGAAATATTTGTAAACCGTACATTAAATTTTAATAACTTTTACTTATTTTTTATATACGGCTGTATTTTTAATGTAATGTTGAATTTTTGTCTACGTATATTTGAAATTTCAAAGACAAAATTATTAATTTTTGTAGCAATATATTAAATTTTCGTAATAATTCATTAAAATTAAGTTTTTTTTTGCATTAAAATACTTTCATGTACAAAAAACTTGAATTTAATGTGCAACTGTACATTAAAAGTGTATTAAATTTAAGAATATTTTTAATTATATTCAGTTACATTCCTAAAATTCAGTAAAACTTATAACTTAAAGTTTCTTAAATTGAAGAGCATTGTTTTTTATGCATGAAACTTAATGTACTTGTACGTTAAATTTATTCTAGTTACATTAAATTTTAGTTACATACCTAACTTTCAAATAGATTATACTTAAATTTCAGTTGCATATATAACTTAAGTATTTTCTAAATTTATTAACATCTGCATTGTACTTGTACATTAATTTGTTTTATGTTATTGTAATGAATTTTAATATGCTGCCATTGAATTTTAATTATATTTATATTAAGTATTTATTATTATGTTTATTAAACTTAATGTATTTGCATATGAATTTACTTTCAGTTACGTTGTTTTTAATTTTCACTTATATTCTTAATTTTTATTTAAATTATTTTCAAATTTCATTTGCAAAAGTAACTTAAATATGTATTAATTTTACTAAAAACTGTCATTATCTGTATATTTATTCGTTTTCTGTTATCAGTATTAAATTTTAATATATAATTCTTGAACTTCTACTACATTTACCTTAAATTTAATTATTTTTGTATTAAACTTAATGTATTTGTATATTAAATTACACTTCGTTACATTATTCTTAAAATTCAGTGACATTTGTAACGTAAAGTTTCTTAAATTGAAGAACATTGTTATGTATGAAACTTAATGTACTTGTGCATTAAATTTCTACTAGTTACATTGCTATTAAATTTTAGTTACATACATAACTTTCAAATAGATTATACTTAAATTTCAGTTGCATATATAACTTAAGTATTTTCTAAATTTATTAACATCTGCATTGTACTTGTACATTAATTTGTTTTATGTTATTGTAATGAATTTTAATATGCTGCCATTGAATTTTAATTATATTTATATTAAGTATTTATTATTATGTTTATTAAACTTAATGTATTTGCATATGAATTTACTTTCAGTTACGTTGTTTTTAATTTTCACTTATATTCTTAATTTTCATTTAGATTATTTTCAAATTTCATTTGCAAAAGTAACTTAAATATGTATTAATTTTACTAAAAACTGTCATTACTTGTATATTTATTCGTTTTCTGTTATCAGTATTAAATTTTAATACATAATTCTTGAACTTCTACTACATTTACCTTAAATTTAATTATTTTTGTATTAAACTTAATGTATTTGTATATTAAATTACACTTCGTTACATTATTCTTAAAATTCAATGACATTTGTAACGTAAAAGTTTCTTAAATTTAAGAATATTTTTAACAGTGTATCTCTGGCGAGTATGACGTCGGCATGACGCGAATACCGACAACAAATATGACAAAGCGTCAAGTGTTACTGCAAAACTTTGCCGAGTGGGCAGATTACAAAAACATGTTACCGAGGCGCATATATAGCATTCCGTGAAACCTGGAGTGGGTGTAATAGTAACCCAGTGTCGCGTGGGAGAGTCGCGCGTATATATATACACACACACTCGTACTCGACTATATACATCGGTACCGCTACTGCACTTTTCTCGCGCGCGCGAGGGAAACTTTCGCCGCTGCGCGGATTAATTACGCTTTATACGGCAACGGGGGGATAATTCTCCTTCTTCGTTTCTTTCTTTCTTTTGTTCGTGCGGATGTTGCTGGCACACGGTTTAATTGAAATTAACGTTTAGGGCGCCGGAAAGCCGCGTTGTATTAGTGTGATTGGATCTTTTTATACACACCTGTGTAAGCACGTATATAGTCGAACGCGAATTCTGTACAATATACTACCGCGCGAATTTACGCGCCTCATCCGGGAAAAGACGCTCGAGCGAAGAATTTCTCATTAACTTCGTTCAGGGTGGGGACCCCCTCAGCTCGACAGAGAGAGAGCAAGCGAGTTAATTAACTCGTAAAAGCCGCGTCTCTCTCAAAAGTCGAGCACAGTGTGCAAAAGTACGCGGCCGCACGCCGCTTTTACGAGTCGGCGTCTTTAACTCTCTCTCCCTTTGCTGCTCATTAATCATCATATAGGTTTTCCCGCACGCACACATGCGCGCGTGGATCTCGATTTCCCGGCCATTAGCCCCATGCCGCACGCTCACGAAGTACCTCTCCCTCCCTTATCATTACCCATCCGGCCGGAGATTTATTGTCTCGACGGCGGTGCACGCGCGATCGAATCCGAAATACGAAGTCGCGCGAACACACGCGGGAATCTCAATCATGGGGCAAGGTCGTAAATATCGGCGCTCTCTCTCTCGTATGCGCATGTAGGTATACGTATATGCGCGTGGTGAAATTAATCGATGCCTCGATCATTTCGCGCGGAGGGAGAGGAACGAAGCGCGAGTAGAGAGAGAGAGAGAGAGAACCTTACTTCGAGTGAATAATTCTGCGGAGAGTGGAGAGACGGGCTGGAAATTCAAGGATGGATTGCCCGCGAGAACGATTGTAATTTCTCGCCGGGGTAACGCGATACTTATACATATACGCCGCAATCGCACTAGCGCAACAATTTGAATAAGAAGAAGCGCAGCTAGAAGAAAGGAGCTGCGGTAATGCGCTTATTATGTATACCTAGAGATATGTATATATAGGAAAAACTCGGCGCCGTAGTTCAATTATTTCGGAATTTCGTGTACAACAACGCGGCGCGCGCGGATGCAAATCCGCACGCGAAGAGAGGAGAAAAAAAAGAAGAAGGAGGATAAAGCCGCTCTCTCGATTCATTAGAAGCGAAGTGTGCCTCTCTCCCTCACAATGAAATCACATAGCACCAGCTCCTCCTCCTCGGCGGCGCGCTAATTTAACCTATTATCAGGAACAAAGATCGCGCAGGCGCGTCGCCGTTGCCATCGGCTAATTAGTATCGAATTAGGTTCGCGCGTCACTTTTCCCTCTCTCCCTCACTACACACACGCGAGTAAGTATATATCCGCGCGCGCGCGCGCATAAAGAACGAGCCTCTCCTCTATACCGCGGAAAGTAGGAGTCTCGGAGGCGCGTGGCCGCGATTCCGACCCCCGCGCGAGTAGTTAGCATCGCTGCCCATAAATCCCACGAGCTCTTTCTCTCTCTCTCTCTCTCGCGAAGTACACACACACACACATAGTGAGAAGGAGAAAGACGTATAGCAAGCATCTCTCGCGTGATGTAGGTAGGTTTCCGATGCAAAATCGACACGCTCGCTGTGTGTGTATATATATACACGCCGTGAATCAGTGGAAGCTGCTGCTGCTGCTGCTGCTGCTGCTGCTGCAGCTATACGTGTTGCGGACAAACGGAAACGTAAATTCCCCGTCGGCGCGTGTTGTGTACGGGAGAGAGTTTGCCTTATAGGTCGTGCGGCTGCTGCTGCTGCTGTACACGAGCGAGGCTTATATACCTACCTCTCCTAGCGGTTTATTATCAATTTCGCATTCGCATTCGCGCGTGGAGAGGCTGACCTCGGGGTCGAGTGCGCGAGCGCTACAGCGGCAGCCCCGAAAAACTTTTTTCGCCGGTACAGTTAGGTGCATGGTGGGTTGTACATGCGCGGAGAGATCGTGTGTATGGGAGGACCGGGAGAGTGTGTTTACACGGACGGAATTTTCTTTATTTTCTTCGTTTTTTTCTCGTGGGAGGATCGCTGGAAGCGTGGAATGTGTGTTAGGGTTGCCGTGTGTGGTGTGCGGTGTGTGTAGAAGGGAGTGTAGGTGAATTATGGGTGATGGGATGGAGGATATGGAATTTTTTGGAATGGCTGTTGGAAAAGTTGGTAGCGTGGGTATGGAAATTTTCGTGTAAATTGAAAAGTGATTGACTGTTCTGCATGATTTTTCATCGCAATTTTAATGGTCTTTGACAGTGACGTTACAGCGCTGGAAATTGACGGGATTTCAGATCAAAATTTCGTTAGAAAAATTATGATGCGTCACATGAAGTGATGAAGTTTAACTTTTAAAGCCGATAAATTTTGCATTAAATATATGTTGGCGTGGCGATTTCGAATTGTAATTACATTTACAGCACTTTTAATGAGTCTGTTATTGTAGTATGAAAATTTATCGAAAATTAAATTGAATAAAATTATAATTGAAATTTTAAACTTTGTCGGAAATCGAGTAGAAATATTAATTGATACTGAAGTTACCAGCAAAACTGTACCATACAGTTTTCTGGGAAATCTCCCTGGTAGAAATGTTAACCAGAAGCTAGCTAATGTTCAGTTAACTTTATGATGGCTAAAAACGAACATTGGTTGTATTTCATAATTATGTACACTGACAGAAAAACCCGGGGAAAAATTCCTATGTTGCTCTTGGAAGTTGCCCACAACTGCTTAAAATCGAAATATTTACTATCTTTTATATGAAAAAGTCCAATGTCACAAGTAAAACTTCCTATGCCAGCATAGTAAAAATTAACACGTGACTAATAGAACTTTATCTTTTGTACATTTTCCCAGGCTAGCATGGTAAAAATTGAGAGAGTTTTAGAGTAAGAATTCACACGTTCAATCGTAAACACCCCGCGAGTGCACGAAAAGTTGACCTCTTCAATGTCAAAATAGGAAAGATTCAGACAGATACATGTCAACAAACTCAATCCACCTTGGCAACATCGAGACAAAACACAAACGCTAAACGCAAAAACTGAATGTGCGTTCTAATCCAACATACTTGTTTTTATTTTTTTTTTATTTTTTATGATAAGACAATTTTTAAAATCATTGTTTATTTGTAATATTTTTAAGGAAGGTTGTGAAAAACCATTATATCGAAAATACAAATTCATTAATAAATAAATGAGCTTGTTTAATTTAAGGTATTGGTAATAGTTATAAAATGTTAAACAATATTCTTAATATATAACATTTGTAATAAATTACGTTAAAATAGAGAATAATATTATTCGAGTTAAAGCATAATTTGTTATAAAATTAGCGCGCATAACTTACGTTTGGGGATATACAAGTTCCAAAATTTTGTAGGACATATGTCTTTTAGGTAAGTGGTTAGCGCTCCCGACTACCGTGCCAAGGGTTCCAGGTTCGAGTCTCGATGCCGTCAAAAATTTTTAATTTATTTAATAAATTTTCTTTAATCATGTTTAATTCAAAAATAACTTCTGTATTGTCTAAATATAATAATTATGTGTCTGATACTCGCTCCCCCACTCCTAAAAAAAAAAAGATGTAATAATTTTTTTCGCTCTTTAAAATCAGTTATAAAAAAATTCCCATGTTAGACTTGGAATTTTTCCTACGTGTATTGCAATTTCTGCTAAAAATCCGACATATGGTCGAGTTACGATTCCAACATGGTAATTTTTACATGACAACATAAGAATTTTTACCAGATTTTTTCTGTCAGTGTACCAAACCGAAATAAATTATGTATTTTAAATAATAGTAGAACTTTCAGATGAATTATATTAATTTTTGCATTATGATTTTTTATAGCATTAGCTATAAAATATGGTTAATTTTCTATCAGGGCTAATTTATTCGAATTTCATTTATAATTTAAAACTTATATTCGCTTATGTGTTGTTTTTATATACGTGGTTAAAATTTCAATATCCCTTCCCATACTAAGAATTCAGATATTTATTTTTGAACTTCGCACATGACATCTCTATACCGAGCTACAAAGAAATTAATATTTTTATATATTTTTTAATGAAACTTTTCCTCAAATTGCTTTCAAAAACTATCATACCCTTGTGGAAATCGATCCATTATTTTCCTAATAAATAGCTAATTTCACCAATAATCGTCAAAAACTAAATACCTTTCTTGGTCATTTCTATCCATTGATGAAACGGGTTTTCCGATCATATTCACCATTTAATACACTAAATAATAGAATGTTTTTTCACAAATTTACATTAGCTTACATTATGGCGAGGAGTGCGAGAGACAGAATCAAACGGAAAAATCATTGTTTTCATTTGTATCCCCCGAAACAGTACTATAAACGAATTAAATACCCATAATTCGTGTTGACATTTTGGTTATATAGCTATCTTTTTTTTAATATTTAGTTTTAAATGAATAATCAAATTACAGAAAAAATTTAGTAAAAACCTTATACCTTCTGTCCATTAAATAGAGAACATATGACCGGAAAAATCGTTTCATCACTGTCCAGAAATTAGCTATCCACTATCTATTAAATTCCTGGTTATTTTCGATAGAGACAATTTCTACCAGGGTATTCAACAAAACACTGAAAGAAATGACAAACAACATTGAATGTACGAAGTCATATTTTAATTTAAAAAAAAAATAATAGTAAAGTTAGACTTCAGTATTATTACTTTATCTATACAATGACGCGGAATCTACAAAAGTTTATACCATGCTGCTGCACGTAACGTATTTTAGCTTCTGTACGATTTCCTATTAGTATTATTATTTTATTTGGCTATTATAAAAATAAATTTAATACACCAAAAACCAATTATAAGTCGAAATTCGTAATAATAGCATCCCAAACTATACACCTCCAAATGCGATAAAACATAATTTAATAAAAATTTCCCACGACCCCGAAAACTTTTACCACCGCGATCCCGGCCAAACTCACCCACACAACCTCATTCCCCCGAGCCATATACACTTTTGTACTCCAGCCATTTTCATTATACCATACGAACATCCCGCGAACTTTTTAAGGGAAAATTTTCCTCTCCAGCCCATTCATAATACACACGCCTATATAATGGTACTTAACGGGGAGAAAGGAGGATACTCGCACGCGCGCTCGTGCAGTCGCCGCGTGGGTGCTTTTGACACGGAAAGTAAGGAACTCTGCCGACAACCTGCACTCAACAAAACGATCCCCGCTGTGATTAATTGAAAATCCGACCTTCTTCTCCTTATATATATATTTCCATAATATTCACGACCCCGCACGAAATTAACGCTCGGCGGGATGAAGAAGAAAGTGTTTTATCCCCGGTGGAGGGGGGGAGGGGGGGTGTCGTCGACGATTCTCGGATTTCACCACGTGCTTATAGAATATCGTATCGGGGAAGCGAGCGTGCGACACCTTATATCGCATCGCCGCGGTATCTCGTTTCCCGCCGCACGCTTGAACCATACGTGTGTATATATATATCCCCGCCGCGGGGCGGCAAGAAACTCGACTCAATGGATTCTACCGGCGTTGGTTATATTAAAACGTATATATAATAATAAAGGCGCATGCGCCCACCGTTTTATTTGTAAACAGAAGCGGTCATATAATCCGATGCATCTCGCCGCTGGCTGGTTATAATTGAGTGGCGAAAGCGCTCGCGAGTTTCCGCCGCTGGGAAACTTTGTTTCCAGCCCCGCTTCGTGCCTATATGTGTGGTTATAAAGCAAAGCGTTTCATATTTCGCGAGCGCGGTTTGTTATTATAACGCAGTTATAATTAATAAACTTGCAGTGTGCCCGTCATGTATAATAAACCCTACCGTTCTACACACACACACACACTGCGCATTATGCGATTACGCGAAACGCTATTTTTAAACGCTCGCAATAAAAAGGAAGGGAGCAACCGCATATATACCTAGACTATCATCCTCTCGCTCTCCACATACCCGTAATTTATGGCACTTGCTCATGCGCGTGCGCGGTTAAAGTATTTTTACCCGTAACAACACACACACTCGTGCTTGATTATCTAATTGAAATGAACTTTCCAATTTAACGATTAGCGTAATAATAGTAAATTAAAAGCCGCGCGCGCGCGAGCGGAAGCTGCACCGGCGCTAATTCCACTCCTTCGCTGGATCGCGAATGCTTCGCGAATTCGTATAATACAGCGGAAGGAAAAACAAACGGTCGAGCGAGCGCCGCACGAAATTTATCGCCGGCAATTGAATCCCGCGGGACTCCGCGACGACTTTCGATTCGTCGTGAAAGCCCGTTAGATTATACCGGGCCATATATAATTTATCATCGTCGTATGGTAGTCGTCGATTAAGTGAAGTATGTCACTGCGCTCTCCTGTGTATATATATATCTGTGCATGTATTCGGTTTTACGGGGGAATTTTCATCTTTTACCGGAATGCACACGCGGACCCGCGTATTTAATATTTGAGCTTTTTCAGCGCGGTGGTACACAGATATATATATATATATATATGTATACGCTACATTCGTGGCATTTTTCGCCTTTGCAGGGGCCGATTGCCTCGGGGAAGTTTATAGATATTGAGAAATGATTTTGTCGAGCGCGAACCGCGCGTGGCTTTTTCAATTTCAGAGCGCCCGCGAATATATAGCGTTACCAGCGAGTCGACCCAGTTTTCCATACCCGAAGTCAATATTATATACACGTGTATAATATGAAAAATAGATTTCGACAGCGGCAAAAGTCGTTATGTTATATCCCCGCTCGTTACAATATATAGGCATATCCACAGATTTTTTAACTTTTGATTAAAAAAACAAAAATATTTTGAAGACACACCTTTGAAAACGTTTTTTTCAGGTGTATTAGCACATAATATAGTGTGAAAAAGTAGCGTTACTCTATTTTTTACATTTGTTAAAAATTTGGCGTATTAAAGTCTTATGTTAATTAGTAATTATCGTTTACATTATTTTCAAATGGGATTTAAAAAATTCCCGTGGTCCCTCTATCCCTAAAGCTTATAGAGTCTGATAATTGTTCAACGATGTGTTCAAACGTTGTCATACACGCAGAAGACGTGATCACACTACCATCGGTAGGATTGGCAAGTTCTCTGAAAATGTTCATATTTAAACTCCCATAAAAAAATGTCATGATGTGGCATATACTTGGTTCAAAGTTTAATTTGTTTGGCAGGCAGTCGAGAAATATATTTCATTAGTTTTTAAGGTTTAAGTTCATTGTTGAAAATCATAGAGTCAAAAAATAACAAAAATGAGATTTTTTTCAAAAATCCATATACCTGATTTACTTTAATTTTCACATTTTTTTCTAAGTCAGGCACAACTTAATACCTCGTTTATTTGTTTACAATTAGTGTAAAATATTTGTAAAAAAATATTCAGCTCGCTACCTCTTACGTTGAAATTTAAATACCACTTAGAACAAAAATAAGTACGACATATTATACCACTGTTCAGAATACGATTATCCGTCTGTTTTCTATTCCCAGTATTGTACCTTGGTTACATAAAGCAAGTTTAGTTTTACCTAAATATAGGTTAACCGATTGATGTTTAATATTTGTAATGCCTTGAAACTTGCAATAACCTAAAAGTTAAAAAATCTGTGGATATGCCTATATACGTAAAAAATGTTGTGGTAAAAATTGCCATGTCTCAAACTCAAATCATAAAAAAAAATTGCAATAATTTATGGTAAAAATTACCATAGTAATTTTTACGATATACGAAAAATTGTCATAATAAATTAATCGAAATTTTTACCATAAATTATGGCAATATCTTTTGGTATTTCGAGTCTGTCCCACCATACTTACAATCGGACATGGTAATTTTGACTGTATTATTTATCTCGGTGTATACGCAAGCGCGCGGAGAAGATCGTCGATAGTTAAGACTTTCAAGGCCGCGTCCGCTCTCTCCCATCCGCGCCCTTATCTATTATCCGCGCTCGCGCGAGAGGCCAATAAACCGTCACCTTAATTATCGCACGCGGGGCCGCGCGCGTCCGGTCCACGCCTCCGCGGTACAGTCTCGGAGAATTTCGATTAGTTTTCTCCCTCCCCAGCCCTACCACCGCTTATATATAGAGGATAATGGAATAAAGCTCGCGCTTTCGATAATACATATATAATAATAATAATAATAATAATAATAATAATAATAATAATAATAATAATAATAATAATATCTTTATTTGGTTTGCCCAAAAGGTTAAAAATACATTCAGGTGATACATAATAAAGTATAATATCACAGGTTTTTATATCAATTACATCACTGTTAATAACTAATTAACAGGTCGCTCAGTCATGTGTAGTTTCTTGCATTACTTACATTCTAATATATCACAGAATTATGCTATCGAGTCACAGTTTGCGAGTTTGTATCTAGTGAAACTAGGCAACGTCAGTCGTTTTAGCTTAATCTAACTTAATCTAGCGATAGCAAATATTTTTTAAGAGAGCTTTTAAATTTAATATCTGCTGGAAGGGAATTCCATAGGTGGACACCTTGGAAGCGGAGTGACCTGCATCCGAACTCGGTGTACACCCGTGGAATTTTAAGGTCTCCAGCACCGCTCCTGACCGGACGATTGGATTGTCGCTTTTCGAATAGCTCTAATAAATAGGACGGGGCACGGATATTAAAAGCTTTATATAGTATCACGTACGTAGTATAAGTGCGTCGCGTGTCCGTTCGCATCTAATTCAATCGTGCGCGGTATAAGGAGTGATATGCAGCCTCCGTCTTAGTACATAAATATACCTAATACAGGAGTTCTGCAATTTTTGTAGCCTAGTCTTTTGTTCATTCGTTGCATCTATGTATCATATATATACACACAGATACAAAAGGATATGCCCGCTTTTGACGGCAGCGGCGGGCGGCTCTTTTTGAATAGTTTTAAAATTCAAAAGAGTGATTTTCGGACGCGGAGGAGGAGGCGTCGAACGGCCGGGCACTTTGATGGAAAAGGCGCTGCTATATAGCCCCTTTTAATTATACACACGTTGAATTTTGATGAGCGACGCTCGATCTCTCTCTCTCTCTCTCTCTCGTCTCTCATTTCAAACACTGACGCGGCAGAATTTTCCACGAGTGCTGCAGCAGCTATATAGGCGCGCGCGCGCAGCGATGTGTGTGTCTGTTGTCGGCAGCTATATGTATAGCCGGGACAGAGGAATTAATTATCGGATTACCAGCGAGAGAGAGAGAGAGAGAGAGTAGAGATCCAAAGATCCGCTGATGCCGGCAAACAGATCGAGCGGAAATTGTCTTTGCGAGAGTGTGCGGGGGCCAGCACAGGGGGGGGGCGGATGATTGTGGAGCGCGCACGTGCGCGAGATCGGGTCTTTCGCGCGCGGCCTCGTAACTAGAACGAAGAGGAGAGGGATTTTGTTTTAGCGTAGTGGTGGTTAATTGAAGAGGGCGGAGAGATTATTTGGTTGGTTGTAGTTGATGGGTGAAGTATACAAAAGTGGTGTGAAGCGTCGTTGTTTTGTGTTGGGAGTGTGGTTGTTAAGGGACCCTTAGCCCATGACTTTCGCTTTTGAGCGACTTTCAAAATTGAGGTGTATACGAGCCTTAATTTTCTTAAAGTGCGTGACCCGAATCTTTGAAATTGAATTTTTAATCGGGATAGTTTTTTTTTAAAAGAATATTATATAAAAAAAATGTATGATTGTTCTCACCAAATATCAATGGTCATAAAATTTTTTGCTAGAGTTTTAGAAAGTATTTCTCTTTCAATTAATTTTTTATGACAGTTTGTCTGCATATTGACGTTAAATTTCGTTCAGCTCCAATTCGACATGGCAACATATTTCCCCACCTCAAATCACAATTAACCGATTTTTTCCAATGCCACTCTCACCGCTATATTCTCACTTTAAAAAATCCCAATCTCAATTTACCAGTCTCACAACAGGGGGGTCCAAAGTTTAGACGATCCACTTCAGAATTAAAGTCAACTCTAGACGTTCTCCATTACGACATAAACTACTGCAGATTGTGCAAAATTTCTAAATTCTAAATTACAAAAATCATGTAACAGTTCACCTAGTGTCCAAAACATCGAATTTCATCAATACTATTTTAAAACGAATATAACTTGTTTCTAATGATTTATTTCGAAATATCTCTATTGTATCCCTATTAAAATTCTATTAAATGAAATTCGATGTTTTCGACAATAGATGAATTGTTACATTCGAAAATATGATTTTCGTAATTTAGAATTTTGAAATTTTGCACAACCTGCAGTAGCTTATGTCGGAATGGAGAACGTTTAGAGTTGACTTCAATTCTAAAATGGATAGTCTAAACTTTAGACCTCCCCCCCCCCCCCATCGCACACACCCTGACCTCCCGTTATCTCAATTTCGCTAAAGACCCCGCTTATGTACCTTTCTTCCACACTTTATAATATACATATATACACGTGCTGCACTATACCGGCCCCTCTCGTCATTATTATTATCATAATCCTGCCGCTCGTCACTCGCACACAAAAGCCGGCAGAGAACCGGGACACTCTTTGGAAAATTCGTTAATTGAGCGAGCGCGGCGGGTCGTCCTCGCAAAACGACGCGTGACCATCGATTTTTCCCTCTCTGAAATTGCGCAACTACACGACTACGTCCTCCTTTGTCCCCTGCATATATAGTAATCGACTCGACTCTCACTCGATAAGTACTCAAATATTATATACATCTCCTCCTCGAAGGTTGCGCGCGCGCGCGCGAGGCATGAGGAATCCACACTGACAGAAAAAATCTGGTAAAAATTCTTATGTTGTCGTGTAAAAATTACCATGTTGGAATCGTAACTCGACCATATGTCGGATTTTTAGCAGAATTTGCAATACACGTAGGAAAAATTCCAAGTCTAACATGGGAATTTTTTTATAACTGATTTTAAAGAGCGAAAAGAATTATTTCATCTTTTTTTTTAGGAGTGGGGGAGTAGCGAGTATCAGACACATAATTATTATATTTAGACAATACAGAAGTTATTTTTGAATTAAACATGATTAAAGAAAATTTATTAAATAAATTAAAAATTTTTGACGACATCGAGACTCGAACCTGGAACCCTTGGCACGGTAGTCGGGAGCGCTAACCACTTACCTATAAAGACATATGTCCTACAAAATTTTGGAACTGGTATATCCCCAAACGTAAGATATGCGCGCTAATTTTATAACAAATTATGCTTTAACTCGAATAATACTATTCTCTATTTTAGCGTAATTTATTACAAATGTTATATATTAAGAATATTGTTTAACATTTTATAAATATTACCAATACCTTAAATTAAACAAGCTCATTTATTTATTAATGAATTTGTATTTTCGATATAATAGTTTTTCACAACCTTCCTTAAAAATATTACAAATAAACAATTATTTTAAAAATTGTCTCATCATAAAAAATAAAAAATAAATAATAAAAACAAGTATATTGGATTAGAACGGCACATTCAGTTGTTGCGTTTAGCGTTTGTGTTTTGTCTCGATGTTGCCAAGGTGGATTGAGTTTGTTGACATGTATCTGTCTGAATCTTTCCTATTTTGACATTGAAGAGGTCAACTTTTCGTGCACTCGCGGGCTGTTTACGATTGAACGTGTGAATTCTTATTCTAAAACTCTCTCAATTTTTACCATGCTAGCCTGGGAAAATGTACAAAAGATAAAGTTCCATTAGCCACGTGTTAATTTTTACTATGCTGGCATAGGAAGTTTTACTTGTGACATTGGACTTTTTCATATAAAAGATAGTAAATTTTTCGATTTTAAGCAGTTGTGGGCAACTTCCAAGAGCAACATAGGAATTTTTCCCCGGGTTTTTCTGTCAGTGCAGGCTAAGTCGCTTATAATTTCACCCATCGCGCGCATCTATCAAGCCGCGTTGTTTGCTCGTCCCAAGAAACGAAACGTCGAATTAATTGTATATGTGTCTGTGTATGTGTATTTTTCAACGCGCATCTTCATTTAAAATGATTTAGGGTCATCTACTCTCCAGAATGTTTTCATTCCGACTGCATATTATGCACTACACTCGAGAGTAACAAGCGAGCGCATACGTATATACGCTTTTCACAAATTCGAACGATCAATCATTCCGTCTATATCTCATAGAAGCGTTCCTTAATTGAGTGACAAATCGCCTCGCGGATGCTGCTGGACTAAGAAAAAAAAAAACTCGTTAGTTTTTCCGAGAAATTCCAATCAGAGAGCCGCTCAGCCTACACGAACTCTCATATCTCTCTCTCTCTCTTTCTCTCCCTCATTCGAAAAAAAAACGAAAAAAAAGAATCGGCGTATTAGTAATCTTCAATTCATTTAGTCCGGATCTACCACGCGCGCGGCTAAAGTTTCTCCTCCTCCCTATCATAAGGGAGCAGCACTGAGCGAGCGCAGTAGATGTATAATTCATCGAACCAAATGACCATCAAAGTGACTAATGCTCGTATATATACCTACTATCTACCTACCTACTGCAGCTATACCATAGTGGAAAACGAACTGCCCTCCCCCCGTGAAATCGAGAGCCTTGTGGACTCGCCTCTTTTTGCTCCTCGAGCATGCGAAGAGTATATAGGTACACGGGAGAGAGATTACGGTTGATGTGCTCAGGCGAAAACTAGGTCCTGCGGTTATCTCTCATCCTCTCTCTCTCTCACACACGCTCTTGGCAGGGAACGATCGCTCGGAGGTAACGTCGTGGGGTTAGAAAGCCGTTCCGATTTTTCACTTTTCCATACCACGTACGTGTGTGTGTGTGTGTGTGTGCGGCGATCGGATTGCTATATACAACGCGTCACGACTCTCGACAATGCGCAATTAGTCCCGGCGAATGTGAAATGTCGATGGCTTTTAATGATCCGTCGTGCGTGGTGTTGGCTTACTTTTCGGCGCAAACGAGAGAGAGAGGGAGAGAGATCATCGCGGTGGCTGAGAGTGCGGTTAGATGTGGAGGAGGTCGCGTGTATCGGGTCGATTGTCAAGCTGGAGCTTTTTTTACTTGGGAGGTGATGTGGTCGTGGTGAGTGTAGATCGTGGTGGTGTCGCGTGACAAAGGTGGGCTAAATATGTGAATGGGTGAGAGGAAAGGTGTCGAAGGATATAGACACGGTTTTGAATGAGGGTTACAAATAAATATCTAGTTTCATATACAGGGTGTCCAAAAAGTTCCGGAATGGTCGAATAACTCGTCGGGAAAGAATTTTCGCTGAAATCACTAAATGGGAAAGATTTAAGATTTTGAAAAAGCTATCAGGTAGAATTGCCATTTTTTGGGACCTACTAAAATTTTGGGTCTTGTGAGTCCCAAGTTCAGTTTATATAAATGGGAACCCCTATTTTTTACTACGAATTCTTTTTCAGCGCCAAATTGTACGTTTAGATAGGTCTTATTAATGGCATCCTTCGTTAATTTTTGGGCCTTTTGGGCCCAATGTATGATTTTCCTATAAAAATATGTTATTTTACGTGGGTAGTGTTTTTACAACATGTTGTCATATTCTATTCAAAAACATTAAGAGTAAGGCCCAAAATCTGTTTTGGACCTTATGAGCCCAATATCTCTTTTCTCTTACAAAAGTGTATCGTTTTGAGTGTTAAGTGATTTTGGGTCCTATTGTTGCTATACTTACCACTTAAAAAATCAGATATTGGGCTGATAAGGCCCAACTCAGGTTTTAGGTCCAAAACTTTGATTTTTCGAAATATTATGAAGCAGGAATAGACCCTAAACCACTTATTACAGGAAAAAAAAATCGATATTAGTCTTAATGTTTATAATCGATATTAGTCTTACTCTTAATGTTTTTGACTAAAATATGACAACATGCTGTAAAACTACTACCCACGTAAAATAACACATTTTTATAGGAAAAAATATACATTGTGCCCAAAAGGCATAAAAATTGACGAAGGATGCCATTAATAAGACCTACCTGAACGTAAAATTTGGCGGTGAAAAGGAATTTGGAGTAAAAAATAGGGGTTCCCATTTATAAAATTGATCTTGGGACTCACAAGGCCCAAAATTTTAGTAGGTACCAAAAAAACCGCAATTCTACCTGATAGCTTTTTCAAAATCTTAAATCTTCCCCATTTAGTGTTTTCAGCGAAAATTCTGTCTCGGCGAGTTATTCGACCGTTCCGGAAATTTTTGGACACCCTGTACAGTAATTACATGGGGTGGTGCTTTGAATAATTTTTTTAACCAGTTATAACAAATACAAAGCAGAGTGTTCAAATAATAAATAAAAAGCAGATTTATAATACAAAACTACCCTTTAAGCATCGATCAATTGTTTACACTAGAAGCGGTACTGCAATATTAGAACAAATCTATCTAAAAAGCACTTCCAAAACTAGAAACAAAAGGTTGCGATTACTAAAAAAGAAAAAAAAAAGCGGCAAGTGGTAAGGATAGTTATTACATAGCTATTGAAATATTTAATAAACTACCTAATGATCTCAAAGTTCTAAATTTTAGAAAAAATGGTATAAAAAAAGAAGTTAAAAAATTTCATTAGAAATGAAAGATAGATCCAAAATTGCTTATTTTATTCTAGTTATTATATATTATATTTTGCTGTTTACACTATATTAGCTAATAAACTATTTAGTAAGTTTTTAGGCAATAAGTTTTGTTAAGCAGCCTATGTACATGTAACTTTTGTTTACCTCTATAGGATAACTTCATGTAAATTAACTGGTATTAAATAAAGTAAATTAAATATAATGAACATTTAGGTTGATAGAAGCACTTTTTTAGATGTATTTCGTCATTGTTTCATAAAAAATATGTATAAACAACGTAGTCCAAATGTAGTTAGAGAGATGAATTATTATTACTCTCTAAATCTGATTATTATTACTCTCCACTGAAAATCAGTTAATTTGAAACCCTTATAACTGAATCACAGTGAAATTCACTAATCCACTTCAAGCGCTTATACTTACCGAAATCTAAAAAGTTTTACCTTTATAAACTAAAAATGTTTAACTATATCAACAAAACCAAGAATTCAAACAAATCTATCTTCGTATACTCCAAATTTTCCAATCCAGTCGCTTAAATTCTCACAAAACGCGGCCCCCCGCTTCCTTTTTTTTTGCTAAAACGACACTATTCCAATCTATACACCTATATACCCATCACCGCGACGCTCTTCACGGTCGCGGCAGTTCATTGACTGCCCCGCGCGCCGACACTCTCGGCTCAGTTCGAGCGAATCTAGAATATAATCCATCCAACCATCCATACAGAAAAAAGAGGAAAATTCGAAATAATTGAACGTTACGCAAGAACCGCGGCGCTCGCAATATATATCCGAAAGGCCGAGGGTAATTGAGGCTCGCGTCCACAATTTACGCGGCCGGGCGCCTGTCTCCCTCTCTACACACTTACACACACACACGTACACACAGAGAGAGAATGAAATCCCTCTCCTTTATGTTTTTCGCCGCATTCTGCGCTCGCGCGCGAATCGATTAGGCGAGAGTAACGAATGGGGCTCGGCTAAATTGTCCGTGCAGAGCAGCAGCAGCAGCAGCAGCTCTTTTTCCTTCCTCTTCCTGCGCAAGCGCGATCCATCCGCTGGTGTCACGCCGCGCTGAACAACAGCCTGTGTGCCCCGTCTCTCTCTTTCTTTTTTTTTCACGCTGCGATGCTAACAGTTTTGTCGAGAGAGAGAGAGAGAGAGAGATAGGGGGGAGCGCTTTACCGAGCGTGCAGAGCCGCATAATACACGCCTTATCTACCGCGGACATCTGCACTTGCTGCAGCGCACTGCTTTTTACCTATCTCTCCCTCTCTCTTTCTCTCTCTTACACTCGTAATCGGATTAGCCGCGAAGCGCCTTTCATCTGCGCGCGCAGCTGGCTTATTACCAGGTATATATACGTGCAGGTAATACTTACAGGTGACACAGAAACCTCTGTGGTCGAAAATATCAAAGTGTATCGGCGGGTGATATCGACAATCTCTCTCTCTCTCTCTCTCTCTCTCTCTCTCTCTCTCTCTCTCTCTCTCTCTCTCTCTCTCTCTCTCTCTCTCTCTCTCTCTCTCTCTCTCTCTCTCTCTCTCTCGCTCTTTCTTTCTGTGGTATCGCGCGCTGCCTACTTGCGCGCGGAGGAGAGTAGCTGCGAGTCATGTACGCATTTTTCGTTCCCATCGTCCGGTTTCGCGGTTCGCATTTTCCTACTACGGCCGCGCTCGAGTGTAATTGGCTTGTGGCCGGTGTGCGGTGACACGCTGCTTCGTTATTTTCCGGGGGCGGGAGAAAATTGTTTTCCGCGGGGAGGTATGTACATATATTGTCGAATGACTAAGTAGAGAGGGAGGCAGATCACCTGCGATGTAAATATTTTATGTATCGGGCGATGTGCATTAACAAAATCGTTAATTAGAAATGTTCAGCCCAACCGGGAGGAGCATTACCATTCGTAAAGAATGAATAACGACCGCGAGAGACCCAGAGATGAACGCGGAGGGGCCCCGTTTCGATCATTGGAATCCCGAGCTACTTAACCAACGAGGAAAACAACAACGATAATAATAATAACAACACAACTGCTATACTTCCTCTCCGCTCCACCCGCATTCCGCGGTAGCAGCGCGGCGCAATTTCGCCATCAATCATATCGTACGATAAAAAGCGAGCATTCCAGCGCATACCGTACAATGTATATATATAGGGTCAAGTCGGTGTACATCCCGCGTTCCCGGAATTTCGGCCTCTCTCTCTCTCTCTCTCAGTTATGACAACATTATTCCCGCGTTAATTAATTTGTCGCCTAACTATACGCTCACGCGTAACTCATCCTCCGCGCGAGTCGCCGTTTTAGCATGAGGGAATTTCGCGGTAATCGGATGTACGATCTGCGGTATTATGAGCCTATAGGCGCCCTCGTCCGGTATTATAACAGGGGCTTCTTCAACCCGTTATAATTTCCGTGAGTTTGTCATTGCCGCTGTGTGTTTAAACTCGTTACAGGCTCTCTCTCTCTCTCTCTCTCTCTCTGCTTACGTAGCGCGACTTAATACACGTTAAAAAAAAATGACAAATTGCCAGGGGGCTTTTTGTCTTCGTTTAAACGCGCGCGGGGCAGCCGCGATCGCTTATCTCTCTCGCGCTATGGGAAAAGTGAAAATACGCGCAGGAGGTGTGCTGTTTTTTCTTTCCGAGCTAGAGAGAGGATTGCTGTCGCGTATAATTGGGCGAGTTAGAGCGTTCGGTAGCCGCGGTGTTGTTTCGACTTATAGTTTGCTTTACTTTGGGTTTCCACGGCGTACACGTGCGTCGTTGTCAACTATTTCTCCCTCTAAATACGCATGCAGTGTTACATCGGTTAGGCAAATATTTGCATATGTATAACAGAATTGCAATATATTGCCGGACCTTTTGAAACAAACGCAGCTTTCCTATCTGTGCACACGTAATATAGTACACGTGACAAACGAGGCTGCGATGTGTACCTTTTCACACAAACTCACACACGTGCCGCGCGATGCACGTAATAATAACGAGTCAAATTGAGCGCTTCATCAGCGCGAGCACTCGCGGCTGATTACACTTGTACTACGGAGGAAACGATATAATAATAATCACGGCGCGCAACTCGCTCGTTGAAATGACAGCTGCGTGCCCGCGCGCGGCGACTGGCCCACATCCATGCCTGCGCGGACATTAAAAAGTGCTTGAGATTCTCCAATTAAGAGAGAAAACCTCTCTTTCTCCTCGTCACCGTTATAGAACACTTTCGGCGACGCCCGATATATCTCACGCTCTTTCGCCTCGTTAGGGCCTCGGTGTATACCTACCTAATACCAACAACACCGATGTAAAATTAAATCCAGAGCGCTCGTTGCTCGCTGGCAACATTGTGTCTCCGCGCGTACCATTATTATCATCATCATCCCAAAAAAAGAAGAAGAAGAAGAAGGAGAACACGTAGTGTACACAGGCGCTGCACATAAACGGGAGGCACGCGCGTGTCGAGGTGAAAAAGAAGCCAGCTGTGCGGGGTGGAGGGAGAGGAAATTTACATTTACACGCGCGCACGTGCTGCTGCTGCATGCGCGTGATTCTCTCTCTTGGTGGGATAGAGATAAAGCGGGAGGTAGTAGTAGTGGTAGTAGTGGTATAGAAGGTCTAGAGAAAGAGGAATTGTCGTCCTTCTAGCCCGGCCCTTTAATCTTCCGAAAATAACAATCAGCGCAGTGCGGAGCTCTTTATTCTTCCATATCTCTCAAGGCTTTTTCTTCTTCTCTTGCGCGCCTTTGCGCCCCGCGAATATATGTTTTTCGCGGCACGCGCCCTTGTTTTTTCAGCTATTTATTTATATACATACCCGTGTAAAAATTGAAAAGATTGGCAATATATTGGATACATATAGGATATATATATATTAGCAATATATTGGCAACATATTGGCTATGCAATTACCAATATATTGGTAATGTAGCGGCGATTGTACATTCTCCAATATATTGCTAATATATTGGCATTGTAAAATGTATATAAATAATTGCAAAACATTACCAATATAGCCGGAATATAGCGTGGCTACTTCTATAAGTTATTCTTTTATTTTACAAATCAAAATTATTTCACACAGATATTGCGGAAACTTTTGAGTCCCTATTGTTTAAGCGGGGATAACAAAAACGAAGCAAGCCTTGTACTTCGAACTCTTCGTAAAGAGTCGTTCGAACAAATTAATTACACGGCTTATGTACTTTCGGCCTTCCAATGCGTTTAAAGAAGTTAGTACTGGTGCGCCACATAGCGGCAATTGGCGGAAACTTGCTGAATGAGCGCCGCCCATCATAGTTCTGCGCGTCTGTAGTTCTTATTTAATTAAACGCATTGGAAGGCCAGAGTATATAAGCCGTGTAATTCATTCTTTCGAATAACTCTTTACCAAGAGTTCGAAGTACAAGCTATATATATCCAATATATATCCTACATATATCCTATATATATCCAATATATTGTCCATATTTTCAATTTTTACACGGGATATATATGCTACATACGTATGCGCGGTTCCCGCATGCTTTATATAATATGCTTTGAGAGCTATATGCAGAGACGCGCGCGGAGGGATCTGCAAAGTCAATTGCGACCGTCCACTACAGCGTAATTGCGAAAAAATACCGTCATCACCTAATGACGTCTGGTTACACTATCATAAATTCCCGCCGGGAGGGGGGGGGGGGGGAGACAAACTCAAGGGTAGATTGGAAAATCTTCGCGAGCTTTCCCTCGCCGAGAGAAAGCCTTCGCCATCGATTATCGCGACACCTGCGCGCCTCGTCACAAACACACACACACGCTGTGCTAATCACACACACGTGTGTGTTTAGCACAGTGTGTGTTTAGTACACGTGTAACAATCAAAATTCAGTCGGCGCAACTGATGCGACCGAGTTTCCCCGCGGAATTTCGTATGCAACAAGTCGCGCGTGCGAGGATGGGCGAGAAACAAGGCTGTAATACTGACAGTATTACATCCTTGTTTCTCGCCCCTCCTCGCACGCTGTGCTAAACATACACACGTGGATGTGGTTAGCACAGCGTGTGTGTACTGTACAGTATTACAGCCTTGTTTCTCGCCCCTTCTCGCACGCTATACTAAACATACACACGTGTGCGTGTGCGTTTAGCACTGTACAGTATTACAGTCTTGTTTCTCGTCCCTCCTTGCACGCGCGACTTGTTGCATACGAAATTCCGCGGGAAAACTCGGCCGCGTCAATTGCGCCGGCTGAATTTTGATTGTCTCGTTACGACTCTCTCTCTCGCGCTCGCTCCAGAATTCCGCGGGAGAGTATATAATCCGAATGGTGTAAGTGTACTTGTACACTCGGGGGGAGGGGATTAACAACATCGCTCATTTTCTAACTCTCGTCGTCTCATCGCGTCTCTCTCTCTCTCTCTCTCTCTCTCTTCCGGTGTATATATGTACAGAGATTTTATGCCCGATGCGCGCGTCTTTTATTGGCGATAAAATCAACAGCAGCGACGAGAGAAATTTCAGCTACCAACTCCTGCGCGCTTATTCGTCTTATTATCATTATATGCGCGGCCTCGCGTCTTCCTTCCGAAGATAAATAATAACGGGCGGAGGGGGAGGAGGAGAAAACGTTTTTATCGCCGTCGTCGTCATTATTATTCTAACAAACTATAACTATGTACAAAGAACTGGCCCCGAACAAGGCCGCGCGAGTGCCAGAGAAAGATGTTTATTCGCGTTTCGCCGAGGCGCGCTCCAATTAGACGCCGTATCTTTTTATCATTTCCGAAGCGCGGAGATACTTTAAAGCTCTCCGCGCGTTCAATTTACCGCTCAATCGCGTTCTCGCTTCTCGAGTACGCTATATATATACAGGCCGCACTTGGTCGGAAGGAACGTCAGAGAGAGAGAGAGAGCTGTTAAAAGTTGCGCGAGTGGCTTCAATTAGCCCCCGCGCGGAGCCTTTATAGGAATTAAACAAGAGAGGAGGAGGAAACTCGAAGAGTTTTCGTTATTAAACATTTTTCTTCTCATTGCGCGAGCGCATATAATAGAAAACGCAATATTCCGAGAACAAGAGGGGCGCAGCTCGTTTTCCGTTTTTCATATTATAAAGCGTATAGGTATACAGACCGAGAGTAATACAAGTAATCTGCGTGCTTTGCCGCGTGGTTTCTGTCGCTGGTTCATGCGGAAACGCGGGGAAACAAGGTTTACTTCAAAGCTCCGTCTCTCTCTGTGTGTAATATATAAGTAAAGGCAAAGCTGATGCTATGGTGCTTTCTCGTTCTGCCGTAACGAGGCAATATTTGCTACCTGCGAGGACCTGGGAATTGAGAGTAAATAGTGATGTAACATTGTAATGAAAGTGTTCTATGGAAAACTTTCAAAGGGAAGTTGAGATTTGTTGTTTTTATTGGAATTAATTGAAAATGTATATACAGGATTTGTATCGTTGGAAGCTAATATTTCTGCTTCAAATGAAAGCTTGACTTTCTTGTGCTCGTTAGGGAAAATCCAAAAGCTTATTTTACACTCGGAAAGCGATCCTCCTACGTCGATGTTAATTTGCCCGTGGGAGGAGAATATTCTATACTGAATGTATAAGAGTTGGAATTAATGTATTAATTGGAAGATAAATTTTCATCCTGACAAAAAATTGATTTAATTATATACTATAAAAGCTTTATTAACCCTGATGGAAATCCAAAATATTTTGTAACTAATAACTGACCATTTATATTAGAAACTTGCTATAAAATGGGAATTTCTCTTGTCCAGTTTCTAGCTCCCGATGAAACGCTCTTTCTCCTATTATTTGGACATTTAATAGATTGAAAAATAGATTGAGTTTTTCGAAAACAAGCACAAGCTTGTTCTTGAGTATTTTAAAGGTATTAAAACTGATCAGTTTCTTTAGTCTGGAAATGGCTAGCGGAAGGTTTGCTGTTATGACAAAGAGAGAGACAGAATCAGATGGAGAAATAAAAGTTTTGCTGAATTATTCATAGAATGAGTACAACAAATGATTTATTAGTTAATGTTATTTATTTATATTTTGGTAAGACATCCAATGCACTTTAATGCTCCTTCATCAAAGATAAAATTAGTAAGTAAATCAAATTCGAATATTTTGTTATGAAGTCAATCTAAGAAATAGACAAATAATGGTCGAAAAATCGTTTCATCATAGCCATTAATTAGCCAGTTTTATTAGCTATTTTCTAACTTCTTGTCGATTTCATATAGATGAATTTCTACCAGAGAAGTGTTAGCGATAAAATGTTTAATTTTATAACAAGTATACATTTATTTTTTTACATAATGCAAATTCGCCCTTTCATTAACAAAAAAAAAAACTTTCTCTCCATATAAAAGTACCAAACTCTATTACACCCAAACCGCACAAGAATTTTCTTTATTCCATTATTGCCAATATACGATCACCACTCGTTCCTATATACGTTACAACTTCCGAATAACCCTTTACCACACTATATATCCAACCGAATCCCATCGAAGAGCCATATTTTTTCCTCTCGAACATCGAACCATCACTCCTCCTCCCCTCGACCCACAGATTTCTCTCTCTCTCTTGAGAAAACGTAAAATCCTCTCCTACTTTAATCGAACTTACCGCCGCGGCCGCTGCTCGCGCGGAAACCTCTCAGGCTCTCGTGTAATAAAACGATGATCCCAGCTGCTGCTGTCGGGAGAAATTCCTCCCAACCGCTGAATTATTTATCCAGAAGAATAACAATCGTTTCAGAATCTGCACTCAATCGCGTTTCCCAGTACTCCCCCTCTCTCTCGTCCATTATTACCATCCTCACCGATATATATTATATACCCTGAAAAGATCTCTGTGTTTTCGCACGTACTTTACAAACTCGCAGCAATTACAACAGCTGCCTTGGCGTACACGCGACTGGTAATGAGAAATCGAAACTTCTCTCGCCGATCCTCGAATCAGGAAGAAGACACAGCTAGTCCGCTGCACACGTGACCCGGCCGCCGCGACGGGATAACCATCTCCTCGCGAAGAAAGAGTGCGAGCTGCTTCGTGCACACGGAAACCTCTCTCGCTTAAATTAACGAGGAAGACGCGCGCGACGCTGCGCGCAGGCTAATTTGTCGACCTACAAATCGCGCATCTGTCGCCTTTCTCTCTCTCTCTCTCCCGCGACAGCGGCACTTCGCGTCAGTCTCGAGTTAATCAATCCACGAAGCGAGAGAGACTTTAAGCGGGAAATTCACTATCATTTAAGCGTCCCCTGCGGGCTGCTTTGCATGCGAGGCCTCCGCGGGCGGTTGGCCGAGTGTCCGCGATGCTTATATTATATACATGAGGCGAGGAGGGTATGTATGTATATATATATACGTGTACTTGCGGGTACACTGGACGCATCGCTAATGTCGAGAGGACACACACAGGTATACGAGAAACGAGATCGCGACCGCGTTGTATTATTCGCGGAGAATGAGAGAGAGAGATGTGGGTTTTGGATGGGTGAATAGTGTCAAACGTGCCGGGTTATATATATATGAATGTGGGTCTTTGGAGGAGAAAGAGGAGGTGGGAAATAAGGTGTTTTTGTGAGAAACTTTTGTGGTCTTAGAAATCTTATTTTGAATTCGGAGTGTGTGTATATATGTATATATATGTAGAGTGAAAAGACGTTTCGTACTTCACACTGAGAGAAGGATTTATTTATATTTAATATATATGTTAGCTGTTAATATCAAAATAGCTGATTTTGGCGAAATAAGGAACTATTTTACGGAAATATTCAAAGACTTACTACATAAAGATGCGCATATTAACAGTTAATATGCGATATTTTCTTATTAAATATAAATAAGTTTTTCTCTCAGTGCACCTTTTATATATGCATTTTGAATAATAATAATAATTTTATATATGTATGTATGTGTGTGTGTGTGTGTGTGTGTGTGTGTGTGTGTGTGTGTGTGTGTGTGTGTGTATATAATCAGATATAATATAATATTGAGTTAATTTCACGATTCTATTCCAAGTACCAGACGACATCTGTACTCTTTCCACTTCTTATTTTACGTAATCATATCAGCGCGCAAACCCTCCACCCGTCCGGTTAATTATAACCCTATAAATATATAAGAAAGCGAGAAAAATCAAATGGGCGCCCATTACGCCGCTCATTTGTCAAGTCACCTCCGATAAATCCCTTCGCATTGAGCCTCTGCGAGTCATCGATAACGCGGACGAGAGAGAGTGACGCCTATAAATCTTTAAACCTCGCCGCGTCTCTCGCACCGAGGGACATCATCATTATTATTATTATACACGCGCTTGGCAGATGCACTATATTGTATATACCTACTATGGAAATAACTCGCGACTATGGAGACAAAGTCTAATCCTATATGGCGCATCGTATTCTTCATCATCGTACTCGTAGAAAAGTGCATTACCGCGACCGCTTCGTATATTTTTAAACCCAGGCGTGCAAACTAAAAAAATCAATCCGTAACCCTGATCCGCGCGTGAATATTCTCCTCTCTCTCTCTCTCGCGGATCGTTTCCTCGCTGCACTGCTCGCGGCGGCGGCGGTGGTGGCTTTTTCGCGATCTCCGATTATCAGTCCGTTCATCTCTTCCCGCTAGTCGCTCGGCCGTAAAACCACTTTACTGTTCTTCCAAGGCGCAAGCGAGCGAGCGCAACTGTCCTAGAAAACGCTCTCGCGCGCGCGAATCTCCTTCTCTTTCTACTCGTGCAATCCCGCTGATGCTTCTTATCTCGCGGATGGAGAATAAAGAAGGAGGGAGGGGAGGAATGCGCCGAAAGCCTATGCGAGTAAGCGCTAATGGCCCGCATTCGTCAGCCAGTCGTAATGTTATAACCTGCTCTCGTTGCCGAGGTTTCGGTTATCGCTCTCTCTATTACCCGGAAAAATAATCTCGAAATGGAATATAATGTCCACGCGCGACTATTGTCGAGAGCGAGAGAGAAAGAGAGGAGAGTTTTAAAAGCAATTCTCTGTTAGGGTTATTACTTTTCTTTTTAATAGAGGTATATAAACGTTTACGGGCGCGCGCGTTTTGCCCGCGGAGCGGATAATTGAAAAACCGTGCATCATCTGTCTATATATGTACACCACACACAGACAGCTTGTGGGTGCAATATATCCGCGAAAAAAAACACGGCTCACTTCCAGCCGGACCGCGTTATACTGTTTTATACCACTCTAACCTCAAAATCACAACTTTGATATGATTTTTCGGCGCTCGTGGTATAAAATACCGTTCGAAACTAGTGCGTAAGTCGATTATTTAGGTGGTGTGGCTTTTTCGCACTCGCTTCGCTCGACTTCCCCACCCGTGTCGAAATGTACTATAAAAAAAAAATGAAAGAGACGCGTTTTCCCGGAATCATAAGTGAGAGCTAGCACAGAGGCAATTCGAAACACGACCCGAGGCTGTAATATACCTCGCGCGAGCGTGTGCTTTTGACACTTTTTTTCTCTCTCTCCCGTCGAACCGTTAAAATATATACTAGCGTGTATATAGCGGTAAAACAACAAGAAGCCGCGTGCAATTAAAAATTCGCGCGTGTAGGTGATTATAGAGAAGAGTGTGTATTATACGTATATATATACATATATATACACACAGGAACATAGAACGTCGAGAGCGCTTGTTTTATGCGCGGGAGCACAAATTCGCAGCTCGCGTGCGCATGCAAATGTGCAGCGGCCACACGTGAGGATGTAAGTTTGCACACACGTGCGGCGCGTGGTACGCAGTCAGCGCCTGCGTGTGCGAATGTGTCTCTGTCCCTCTCTCTCTCGGGAGAGTGTATATATATGTAAGAGACTACTTTCCAACGACTGTCGACCTATATATGTACCATTTTTGCTCGCCGCTCCTTATTCTCGCGCGCCTGTCCGTCTCTTGGCCTTTGTTTCACGGCCGCGGCGACTTTTTGACGGTTAGAAAACTACGATAATGTACAGTGTGTGCACTATAATAGGAAAGGGCCTTCGATGGAAAAAGGCGATCGGATATCTATCCTCTCCCTCTCGCGTGCGCGCGTATATAGACAATGGTGTGTATATATACGGAGGGTCGGACGGAGCAGAGAAAAGTCGAAAGGCCGCCACGGGCTCTCTTCTATTCTTCTATCGGTCCGTTGCCTCTCTCTGCCAATCTCATTCTCCTCCTTCCTCTCTTTCTCTGCCGAGTATAATGCGAGTACAATCACGCGATGCGCGCCCGATAGGTATATAACACAGACGCGCGCACCGTATTTTCCTTTCTCTTTCGGTCCTCTTCGTCTTCTCTATTCCTCCCCGTTCCCGCGCGCGGTCACGTATCGGTTTGTGGTTTCGATCTCTCTGTGCGCTTATGCATCTAAGTAACCTTCGCGCGAGCGCTCTGCTATCGAGCTACAATCTCATTCGGAAAAGTCCGATGAATATTATTATTATTATTTGCATGTGTGGGTAAGGGATGGACCTCGGTTGTGTGCCGATTGAATGAGTATTGGATTTTTTTTTTTTTTTGTGGGAATGTGTTTATAATGGGTGTATATTTTCTGGAGATTTTGTTGTTTTAGATAGATAATGGGATTTATAGGATTTTATGAGGTCGTTTTGTGGGGAATATATATATAGTTAATTGTTTAGTGGAAGCGTTGGCTCGTGGTTAGTATGGAGGAAGAAGGGCAAAAAAGACAATATCGGGTCGAGAACTGATAATATTGACTATATTATACTGACCTTGGTACATTAATTATAGATAATGCGAGATATTCTGAATCTAATATGGAAATGATGCATTATAATTATCTATTATTTATCTTTCTTTTTTTTGTAACATGATTAATAATATCAAAACTGTTTATGTACAAGTCCTTATCCTATCTAATCAGAATTGTGCATACATTATGGGCGTACGTACTGGAGTGTTTCAATAATAATCCCTAGGATTATCATAAATTCTAAATACCTACATAAAACAGCTCAATTTTTCAATCCTGGCCTACTGTTATCAATCCGATGATAATCCAGTACCTAAACCACTATACCAAATACCTAATAAAAAAAACATTCTAAACTGAGTATATACCCACTACACTTTTCCTGCCCAGACATATATGAGCAATTCTCAAGATTTTCTACAAAAAAGAGGGCCCAAAAAAAATTAAAAAAAATTTGAGGCACATTTCTGTTATAAGTTTTTTTTCGTTCTGTAAGTCAGATAGTATACGAGAAAATTTTCGAACAGTCGAAAACGGTCTTGTAACACCGTTTTAGAAAAATTCCACTTTTTTTATAGAAATTTAACGTGGGAAAAATGGACGAAAAGTAGTCACTGATGATGAGCCAATAGTAAGCTTTTAAATGTGCCAATAAATATTCCACAAAAAAACGATCAAAGTAGAAGAAAAGAGCTTTAATTTAAGCTAAAGATCGTTAAAATCGGTCGGTTCTGCGCAAAGTTACGTGCATTTGAAAATCGCGAAAAATTACCAAAAATGAGCGATTTTTCCCGAATCCACGCAATTCAATAATTTTTTGTCATTTTTCACGATTTTCAAATGCACGTAACTTTGCGCAGAACTAAACTAAAGCTCTTTTCTTCTACTTTAATCGCTTCTTTGTGGAATATTTGTTGGCACATTTAAAAGCTTACTATTGGCTCATCATCAGTGACTACTTTTCGTCCATTTTTCCCATGTTAAGTTTCCATAAGAAAAATGGATTTTTTTCTAAAACGGTGTCACAAGACCGTTTTCAACTGTTCGAAAATGTTCTCCTATACTATACGATCTACAAAACGAGAAAAAACTTATAACAGAAGTGTACCTCAAAATTTTTTTCTTTTTTTTTTGGACCCTCTTTTTTGTAGAAAATCCTGAGAATTGCTCATATACCTTCTACATATGGCCAATTCCACTTCACTCAAATTCAGAGGTTACACACAGCATCTCCCACCCTCCTCATTCGTCACACCATATCGAGCCACCACCAAATCAAGGCCAGCAGCACCTGCAGCAGTTAGCAGTACCTCTCGAATATCCGCAAACCTCTCGAATCCTCTTCTCGCCGTCCCGTACCGGTATCCGTCATCTACCGTTGCGCATTCCTCCCATCATCCGGCACCGCCGCCCGGCTTAATCGAATCTAACGCCCCGCGCAGCCGAAGAAAGAAAGAAAGACTCACGGGAAACCTCGCGGCGTCGAAAGAACGCGGAATGCGGCGTTCGGGCTCTAATAACGTAATGGCCTCGCGGATAAGGCTCTCTCTCTATATATATATATATATAACGCCCCACAAAGAAAGAGGTGGTGAAGAAAGACGCCCCCCCCTCCCGTACGGGGTAGTAAAGCCTCGCCGTCGTCATTCAAAGTACGCTCGTAAAGAAGCTCGCGCAGGTGCCGGGGACGAGGCGCGAAAAATTATTATTATCCGCGGTTTGATAAAAGTGGGTGACTTTGGTGCGGTTTTTACCCTCTCATACCAGGCACTACGTGGAAGAATATTCCTGCCCCTTTTTCCCTCCCCGCCGCTTCTTTGGGCTTGCTTATTTATTCATCCTCCTCTCAACACCTCTCGTATCCGATTCGCCGAAGCAATCTCAGCCGCATTCTTCCCTACACTCCGCCGCTGCCCGCGCGCACAGAGTGTATATACATAATATATACGCAAGATAGCCGGAAGCAGCAGCAGCAGCAGCTATACAGATATATGTGTATATATATATATATAGAAAGAAAGAAGAAGGAGGAGGACTCACCTCGCTGGCGCTGGTGTAATTAGTGGTCAGCTTGATTTGCGGTCGAATTTTTCCGGGCGACTCGCGGGTCTCCTTGGCGGAAGAGGCCGTGGGCGTGGACAGAGTGCTAGTGGCGGTCGCGCCGGTCGCGGGCGTCACCCGCCTCGTCGTCATCGCGGAACTGTACCCGTTGCTCGTCGTGCTCTTGACGCGCGGCTCGATCGACACGTTCCGCGAGACCGTCGGCGACGTCGCCGCACTGGTAGCCGTCGACTTTGTCGTCGCCGTCGTCGTCGTCGTCGTCGTCGTCGTTAGCATT
Source organism: Torymus aiolomorphi (assembly GCA_036365515.1). Lineage (NCBI taxonomy): Eukaryota > Metazoa > Arthropoda > Insecta > Hymenoptera > Torymidae > Torymus > Torymus aiolomorphi. The sequence goes on along the minus strand of CM070873.1, from coordinate 44,438,271 downwards.
GTCGACGATAACGTTGACGGACTGCTGCTGCTGCTGCTACTGACACTAGGGTTGGTGATACCAGTGGTAGAGGTAGCGTTGACGATGCTGCTGCTGGTGCTGGTGGTACTGGTGGCTGGCTGCGGGGTGCTTTTCTTAGGGGACGCCTTGCTGGGGCTCGGGCTCGAGGCTGCCGTGCACGAGGTGACGGCCAGTAGCAGCAGGATGAAGAGGTGCAACAGAGGGGGGGACGAACGCGGACGCACGGACGACGACATTGTAATAGTGGTGGTCGTTGTGGAGCTGGGCTTGATCACCTCGCGGTCGCCTTCCTCGATCTCTGGAAGAAGAAGGCCTGGTTATAATGAATTCTAGTGGAAGTTTATACTGAAAGTGTAGTTAGTAGTTTCACGATGGAAACTTCGTGGCTCGTTATTTTTGTGGTTATTTTTCAATCTGTGCTATATATTTACGATGATTATTAACTGTATTAGAGGATTTAAGTGAAAATCGAGGCGTAGTTTAGATTCGCCGAGTGATACACTAATTGACGATATCCGCTATATAAGCCTGTTTGTAGCTTCGTTAAGATATATTATATGCACGAGGACCAAATGAACCGATATATTAATGCGCCGGGGAATCTGTTATCCGATTCTGTCACCGTTGAGTGTCAATTATTTGCAGCGCGCACTTTTCAGAAATATGCGACGTTTATTTTTCCATCTCTGCGTCACTCCTATTGTCACAGTTCTATTCACGGTTAACCGTTTTCAATTTTTCATGCAATCCTTAAATAACCCGGCGCGTAACTTATCTCCGTGACCGAGAAGAATACGGAGAACAATGGTAAGTAGAACTCGGCGACGTGTAGATGAACGTTTAGACGTGTAATAGCGTCCTGAAGAATTTTCGACACGACGCGTATATATTTAAGTGAACCAATCAGAATTCCGTCCGACGTTTAGCCGGAGAAAATACAATTCTTAAACGCTCTAAAGAGAGAACACATCTTTGTTCCGATGCTTACGCATCATGATAATGCTAAAGATTTTATGCATATCCTTTATGATCGCATCAGTTTACCATATATCCTGCCTCTGCAATTAAAGTTTCATCTAGCTGGCACATCCTGCCTCTCTCTCTATATATCTTTAATTAAGAAGAATACTACTAAAAAAGACCGCGCTAGCGCACGCGCACTATATACTATGTATATCCATACACGACAAAGAAAACAGGCCTGTAATTATTGAATTTATTATTTAAAAGCGCTCGGCGCACGCGCGTTAGCTCGGAAAAAGTGTAAGTTATGGGTTTCTCGGGTGTTAGCCTATGTCGTTAGACCAAAGCAGCATCAGCATGTTAATAACACGTTTTAATAACAAGATCACTATGTTAGTAGAGCGGAATCCCGTAAATGAAACTATAAAGCGCGCGTTTTTTATTATATCAACCGCGCGGTAATCTAGCAAGAGGAGAAGGCGGCGCGCGCATCTCGATAGACACACACACACGCGCGCATTTTAATTTTCAATCAGCTACCGTGTTATATATGCCGCTCGATCGGCTCTGATTATAAATTTACGACGCGTGCGCCGGCCGGCATTTACATAACGCGTGAGGATTTACACACGCGCGGCGATAAATTATCGGCAATTTTCTCGTCTCTCTCGCTTACTCCGAAACGTTAATTCCGTGCAATTAAAGCGTATACATACACACACACACACACAGCTGGAACGAGTTTTTCCCCGATCGATACGAGGTGAGAAACGGTTCGCGTATGCGCACATATCCCGCCTGAAGTAAAACGTATTTTTCGAATTAGAGCGAGAGAGACGAGATTGCGCGCCCACGCGGCCAGGACGACACACCAGAGCGAGCGTTTACGGCCGAGGTACCGTTCGAGCAGTACGCATATATATATACAGACTCGCATGCAAACACCGTTGCGCGGGCGCGTACGTTACATCATATATGTACATACGGCGGTGGCTGTGACTCCTTTTTTTTCGCGCCGTGTGCCACTTTCCGGCTCTCGTTCCTATCCTCTCTCTCTCTCTCTGGAGATTAAACAGCAGAGTGGGTTCTATTTTCGCGTAAAAATGTCATTTGTATGCCGCCGCGCGGCGGGGCTTATTTTTAGGAGCGAAAGGATCAAGAGAGAAAGAGAATTTCAGTAGTTAAAGTCGGATTGATTTCTGCCTGCGATGATTCATTAGCGAGCGAGTGTATATATGTGCGCGGAGAGATTGATGATGCGAGACGTGTGCGTGCAATTAGATATCCGACACGACGCGCGCGGAGGCAGAGAAAAATAGCAGCCGGCGCGCGCGCGATCGCGGAAGTATTATAGACGCGAGGAATTAACGAGTGCGGCTGCTGCCGCCGCATTAATTGGAAAATGTTAGCCTCTCCGAGCGCTATAACGTACAAAGTATAGCCCCGTAGCCCGTTTTTTCTTTTTTTTTATTCCCTTACCTATCCTCTGTCTCGCGAGAAAATCTTTTATATACCTACACGCGAGTATAGGATATGACATGCGAACACGATCGCGGAGGAAGCTGCCTTTTCATTATTCCATTAGCCCTTCTTCTTTTTTTCCTCTTCTTCTTCTTCTTCTTTATACGTGTGTACAAGAGAAGCGTAGAAATAGAGAGAGGTAAAATTAACGCGGCGTATATATGCGCAAATGAAAATTTATCGCCCATTGTGAAAAAGGGAAAAGCACGAACGAGAGGCGTGAAGTCGAGGATATGATTCTCCACGGTAAAGAAAGAAAAAAAAGCTCCTTCTCTCGGCGGCGTGTCCGCGGAAACAAATGGGCAGGCTATCGCGATCGCGCAACACTACACCGCGTGTATAGTGTACATGTACGGGTGTGTGTGCGAGAAGAGGTACTTGCACTTTCCGCAAAAACGCCCGTCGTCGTTCTGCGTTTCTCACACTTTCTTTCTATCCGCGTATAAATCAGCCGGGGGTATGTGTGTGTATACGCGCGTATGGTGTACCGCAGAGATTATACGTATGGAATTAAATCATAAATGTGAATTATTATGATTGAAGAATAAGAAGTATGTGTGTGTATGTGTGTGTGTGTATTAAATGTGGAGAATGGTGAAACGCGCATACCAAAGTGAATTTAATTATCCTGTTAGTTAAGTGTAAACGCGCGCGGCGCGGGGTTTCGATTAATATTGTACGCGTATTAAGAGGTATAGAATTGCAAGCGGCTTTAATCGCGAATCAAATAATGGTCGAAAGTCGCACTCGTATTCTAAACCGATCATCTATACTTAATGTGAAAAATTAAGAGATTGAATTTCAATCGACAATTCAAATAATTTTCGAACCCCAAATCCACTGATCTTTTAATCCGATCATCCGTTAAATACATAATGATTATCTCCTCGAGTTTATGTATATACATGCCCCACTCAACTCAAGAAACCACAGCCACTCTATTTTCTACCTAAATATCAAACCGATGCACACCCACAGCCACACACACACATTTCATCCTCCTTCGCAACAGAAAAATTACTCTTCTCTCACGCACGTTATACCCTATATATTTGCGTCTCTTTTGACAAACAATAACACGCCTCCCCTCCGCATATATAATACTCGGTTCCGCTAAGTAGCGATCGACCGAAAAAAACCAGAACAACGACAACGCAAACATTTGCTATATACACGACGATCCTTGACCAACCAAAGACGACGACGACGACTACGGCGGAAATCGGGCGAATTAATTGCCTCGGACCCCGTCCGCTACCATTTCCTTACTCTCTCACACACACACACACACACGCGTATACACAGAGACGAGAGAGACGTAGAGCCTAGTATCGAGGGAATCGTAGGTGTGGCTGTCAGTGCGCCCCGGAGCTTCCTTAACGGTAACCCGGCATTTTTATCCCTGTATACACTCGCCGCTCGCTCGCGCGGGAAATTCGAGCAGAGAGAGATTCTCGCGGCGCGATAACGGGCCGCACGTGACTCTCTCTCTCTCTCTCTCTTACTCGAGACCGCACGTGTCATTTGGCAAACTCGCTCTCTAACCACTCTGCGAGCGAGCGCGCGTGCAGCATGCAGCCTCGAATTCCAAACTCGCTTTTTTTTTCGCGCGCGCGCGACTCCGGCTTTTCATCTTTACGACAGCTCGTGCCGCTGCTACCTCTGTTTCCTTATTATTTTCGCGCGCGGTCTCATTAGAATACCTCGTTGCCGGGGCAGCGTTTATTTTTACTAAATGACCGCGCTCTAGCACTCGGGTATATAGGTATATACTTTGCGCTATATAAGTGTGTAGAACGAGAGGTAGTGGGGGATGGTGGGGTGATATGGATTTTGGCGATATTTAAAAAAAATGAGAAACTATTTTTTTAGGATACGGCTGAAGTTGTAACAAATGTATTGGAAGTGGTGGTAGAAACTGAAACAGTCGAGTATATAAATAATTTAAAAAATAAAGTACCCATATAGCACCACTTAAAACTGACTGACTTCATTTGATTTACATGGGAAACCCATAACGTCCCACCTACAAACTGCATGGGGTGATATGGGGTTTCAAGTGATGTCGCTTTCTTCAGATTAATATACATTTCAATATCTTTGCATTAACGCATGTTAATAATAATGACGTGTACTTATTTGTAGATGGAGAATCGCTGAAACCTTTAAGCGTGTTGCAGTTTTTTTTTCAGAGTTCGATTAATATTTTTAATAGCAAAAATGTCCATATCGCCCCACCTTCCCCTACTCAGGTGTGTGTGTATGTGTGTGTGTGTCTATATGCAAGCGAGGGTTTCGGACGGCTTTGATGCGAGATCGTGTCTCGTTAATTTTAATAGCGATTAGTATTAGGGTATCGGACGTTACTCAACCGATGTGACGTATAAAGAGGAATCGATTGCGAATTAACGTTCTTTTTTTTTTTTGTTTTGTAGTTCCATCGATGTTGCGCGTATAACACGGGGTTAATAATCTCATTGTGCAGTTTCTCGGCGGCGGCGGCGACGATGTTATATTAGACTAATTAAACGAGCGCGGCGCGTTGCTCCTGATTCCACACGCGGGCTCTATAATTGCAATTAAAAAATTGCGAAAAAATAAAACCATGCCCTGCGTGAGAAAAAGTTCCTCAACACCGCTATATACATATACACGATTAAAACAATGAAGACGTATATAGATTACAGATGCCGCGGCCGTGATATAAATTAATATACGCATAATAATGTCGTTAGATAAATCACCGACCACTTTGCTATATCAAAGGTACGAGCGGCGCGGAGATCGACCGCCGCTTATATATAAATATACAAACCAAAACGACGACATCAGCGGCGGCAGGAATTCTAGACCAGCTAATGTGCATTAAATCAAGTAAGTGTAACAAAATAAAATATGTTACATTTTATTGGCGGATATAAAAGCCGCACACGCGACTGCGCCTGCGTCGAAACCAGGTCAGCGACGAGTCGTTTACGGACAGATAAAATCTCTGAAATCAGAGTGCGAGGCTCTTTGGTCGTCCCCCTTTTGAAATTTGCCTCGCGCGCGCGCGCACTTTTCTTCTCTTTTCGTTCGCGTCATTCAATTAACCGCGCGCGCAAGAGGAAGTCGTCCTAAAAGATTATTATACACGCGAGCCTATATATACATATATTCGAAAGCTACAATAGAGAATATAAGAGTGCAGAGCCGTAAAAGCCTATATATAACGCGCTAATGCCAACGTCTAATTTACCTTACCGTCGAGTCATTCGCGCTCGCGAGCCTCGTCTATATATACTTTATTAGCCCCCCCGCTCGCCGTAAAGATGATTAACGTTGTATGTATATACGAGGCAGTGAAATCGAGACCGGGGTATACGAATCGGAAAGGACGACAGAGGTATGCAGAAAAACGGGGGCTACTGCTACGCGCGTAATTCATTGAAATGTATGCTGCTCGCCGCGGGCAGCAAACGGAATGGCTAATGCAACGAGTTTTTTCAAGCGAGCGGAAGGGGGCAGAGCCCCGGCCGAAAAACCTGCGCTTTATTAGCGGATGCGCGCGAAGATTAACGCCGCATCGGCTGTTAAAATGCAAAGCGCGCTAGCTGCCCTTCTTCCCCCGTGACAAATGGAAAATCCGCGCGAGCGAAGGTATCGATAAGTGAGAGGGAAAGAGAGATGTATAGGCGTAGAGGCAGGTTCTCCGCCGTGTAATCGCTTTATCTGATAGCCGATGATAACCGGCAGTGTCAAGTGAACGGTAGCGGCGGCTTGGATCGCGCATGCAAGGTTTATTACAGCCAAGCACTTAGAGGAGGAGGAGGTTGTTTTATTTTTTTTTTGAGGGAGCTACGCTGGTAGTGAAGTTGTGGCGAAGTAGTTTTTGCGCGAGATTGGAAACGAGTTTGAGTGGCGTGATAAAATGGTGTTTCCAAGGGGAGGGTGCGGATAAAGTGGGTAGTATGTGTGTGGAATGCCGAAGAGGTTTGCCGGTGGGATTTTTCGATGGTCGTGGAATGAGTGGAGGAGAGTCCCACGGTTGCTGATTGTGGGTACCGTAAGGAAAATTTTAGAAAAGTCGTCGAGTGGGGCCAGAAAGGGATTAGATGTGTGCGTAAAAGAAGTGAAAAGTTTTGTGGAAGAGTAGTGGTACCGAAATTTATTTCACGATGTTGACGGGATCAAACTGAAACAATGCGAGAATTTGAGATGACGATTGAATTGGGCCAAAAGAGATATTTACTCTGTACTTGGATGTAGGTGCCAAAAGCATAGACCACTGACAAAAATTGTACTGTTATCTAAAATAATTTTATACCACGGAACTAAATAGAAACTACAGAAATTTGATAAAAAACGATTGAGTTTGATTAAAATAGATATTTTCTCTGTCTGAGATGCATGAAAAGCGTAGAAAAGTCTTTCGAAACTATACGATTACTTAAACTTATTTTATATACACGGAACCATACAGAAACTATATGAAATTTCGAGGAAAGACAATCGAGTTCGATTTAAAAAGAAATATTTCTCTGTCTTGACTTTACAAACTGACTTTTCCTCTAATCTCCTTTTACATACAATCACCAAAGACATTTCCTTTAACTTAGATATACGAAAAGTACAAACAGGCTCAGTAAATTATACTGTTACCTAAACTTCTCATACACATGGAAGCCGAACACAGAAACTATGGAAATTTGAGAAAAGATATCGAATCCGACCACAGAATTTTCCTCTATATACGAAAAGTAGAAAAATCACAGCCAAACTATAATTATATGTCACTTAAACTGACTTACAAAAAAATAAAGAAAAGCCAATAAAGTCCGACCAAAACCAAAGTCTCCTCTACCTTGGCCCCATATAACTATCCTGTCATCAAATCTCAATTTACACACATCGAGGTAACCATAAAATTTCCTCTACCTTGACCCTCATTTTCCACACATGCAACCATTATCCATCTCCATCCACGAACCAAACCCTCTTCACCTCCACCATTCCCCTCACAACCTCACCTCCCCCTTCCGTTTTTTTCCCCACCCAATAACCCCCCACGACCACACACACGCACACTTTACATCTGCTGCCTACCACATCTCTCTCTCTCTCTCTCTCTCTCTCTCTCTCTCTCTCTCTCTCTCTCTCTCTCTCTCTCTCTCTTTCTCTCTCTCTCTTGCTCGGGGGCTCGACTTGTCTCGCGCGGCCTTGACAGTGACATCACAATATCGGCGCACAACTACACAGCTCCACCGAGCAATTACACGCTGACGACGAGGACGGCTCTCCTCCGAACTGAATTTAATCGCGCTTAATACAGCACTGACATGCACCTCGCTTACGTAAAAAATCCCTTAACGACTGACTATGTACGCTAGAGATGGAAAAGTGGAAGCGAAAAAAGCTTTCTCCGAATGTCCAGATCATCATTACACCTACCCGCGTGCAGTTCTCCGTATCTATAAATACACGCACACACAGTCGCTCGCAACTGACATTACATATATCTCGCGCATATTATATATCTGTGGTGATATTGAAAGAGGGCTTGAAAGACCAATTTTATTTGCTATAGTATTTTTATCCATTGCGTATCATCTGGGTAAAAAAAAAATATAGTTTAAAAAAGGGGGGCTGTCCACTCGATTCTATTGTCTTCTATACCATTGAGACTGTATGATTTCTCGTAAACGTCGTGAAGTATAACTTGAGCCCTTTTTCTACATATCACCACAAATACACCCACACACACACTCCTACCTGCATAAACACTGAAGCTCCTGTTGATGGCGAACCAACCCCACAACTGGCACTATATACTATATCTCTCTCGGGTCTTTTCTCTTGTTGTCACAGCGTCGATATTCGCAAGGCCCACCGAACAAATGTTTTTATATACCACAACGATTATCGTTACACGCGACCGCGGTAGACCTCCAAGAGCCAGACAGAGAGCGATAAGAAAGGATTGAGAGAGCGAGTGTGTATAGAGAGAGAGAGAGAGAAGGTCTGCGGAGCGCCGTTGGAGTCCGACTGCGAGCTCTCGTAGGAGGCGGCCTGCCTATGAGTCCCCGCTAGGCCCACTTACCGACCAACCAGCGCGCCGGGACTACCGGGGAGATCCTAGTCGGCATCTCCGCCAATCCACTACTCGCCTCCTCTCTCTCTCTCTCGCTCGCTCGCTCTCTCTCGCTCAAGCAAGCGAGCGAGCGATGCCGAGGATGCGCGAGAGCGCGCACATGCACCGGCTAATTACCTAGAGAGAGGATAACGAGCAAAGGGCCCGCGCCCTTTCGCTTCCCTCCCCAGTTCCTTAATAACTTACTTTCTCACCAATTTTCCCATCTCTCTCCCTGTCGAGAGAGAGAGAGAGAGAGAGAGAGAGAGAGAGAGAGAGAGAGATTTTCCAGAAAGATCGCACCGCGAGTGTGCGCGCGCTCTCTGCCGTGACATTATTTTTATTTCCTCCTTCTTTCCTCTCTCTTCGCGACGTTCGTCGCGCTCGCTACGCCACACTGCGCGACATTTCGCTTCCTTCCTCTATATCTGCGTCTACTGACTTCGTTAGCCGGCCGGCAGCTAAATGAAGTCTCACGTAATTCTAACGACACTCTTCCCTTTCGCACCCCCTCTCACTCTCTCATTAGATTATACTCTCCCGATCGAGAAAAAAAGCCGATATAGTTCCTCGTGAATATGTATATGTACATATAGCTATAGCTAGCTAGCTGCTGCACTTGCTCTCCCGTATATCTATTTCCGTCCGTTCTCTCTCTCCGCGTTAAAGCTTTTTGCGGGGGAGAGAGAGAGAGGTCGGCGAGCGTGCGACCGGCGAGGAAATTGCTCTCGCGTATATTTTACGAGCGCGCGGGGCGCTTCTGCTTCTCTCTCTCTCTCTCTCTCTCTCTATACCTCTCCTCTACACGTACGTACATACATACACACACTCGAACCTATACCCGAGATTTTGCAATAAGTGTATCATCAGCCAGTCATAAATGTCGCGGGGAAAATTCGCGGTAACGCCAGCTTATACCTTTATTTCTCGGTATACACTCCCTCCCGCTAAGCTTTTTTTATACCCTCCTCCTCCTCCTCCTCCTGGATTTTTTGCCCGGCGCAAGCGTAACCGCCCTACGAAAAATCGTATAATTAACGTCTATCTCCAGAGGTATCCCCCCCCCCCCCCCCTCGCGATGGAGATGCCATTATAGGCGCGTCACTCCCGGAATCCCCCCTCGCGCGCAGTACTGCAGCAGCAGTGTAGAAGCTCTCGGTTGACTTCGATTGAGGGTTTCTATTTGACTTGCCGCGCGGTTCGCCGCGAGAGAAAAATTATACCTATACCTACCTACCTACCTACCTGCCTTCTTCTTTGCTCGGCTTTTTCATCTTCCTGCTTACCCTTCGCTGTTCCTCTGGTTGTTTTTTTTGTACGCGCGCGCGCGGCAGGTCTCTAAACTTTCCCGATGGCTTTTTCTCTCTCTCTCTCTCTTCTTACAGACAGCGAGGTCGAGGATTGTTTGCTCTCTAATGTTTCTCGGCTGGCTTTTTAAAATACTTATACGTATATACACTCCGCGCTTGGTCTAATCATCTTTAACCGGAGTGCGCTTTGAATATATTTATGAGAGCGCGTGTATATGTCTCTATGTGAAACTAGTATTCCACATATATACGCAAAAATAAACACACACATATCTATATAAATACCCGTTTAAAAGTATTTCTCGTCGGGCACATTTAACAACCTTGCGTGCCATAAAATTTATTAATTAATAACGCCTCTCGCGGTTAATAACGTATAGCCCTCGTTAAGCGATTTAATAGCCGCGGAAAACACACACATGATCGAGAGAGGAAAGAAGAAGAACCCGCGCGAGCGCGCGATTAAAATGACCAATCAGCCGGCACGGCGCATTAGCGATAATATCGCGCCGCCGCACCTCGATTAATTTAACGCGTATATATATACACACGGAATTCACCCGGACATCTCAATACAACCGTAAACGGAACAATCAGTCCAGAGCGCTCGCACGCGTACATGTACAACACGGGGAAAAGACGCGCGGCCATTAATATCTCTGCTCCAAATACTTGCGCCGCGTGTAATAATAATAAACAAGTCTCGCGCGTGCTGGACCGATCGATAATACTATCACCCGCGGGCCATTTGTCGAGAGACATGTCCCGCTCGATATCCCCGCACGGAGAGAATTGAATACCACTAGGAGATTCGCTGCACGCTCGATCGGCTGCAGGAAAAATCTACGCGAGCATGAAATTGCTCCAGTTCCCATAGCGGCGGAGCGCGTAGAAGAGCTGGTGGCCCGCGGGGGCGAGGTGCCGCTTTTTTCCTTACGGTTGGGTGGATCGGTTCGGTGTAGAACCTTGAATAGTGTGTAAATAGTGTGGAATATGGATTTTTGTGGTTGGGTAGAGTGAGTTCACCACACTGAGAGAAGGATTTCATAACAGTTAGTATATTTATTAACAGTTAGAATGGGATTCTTGATTTTGGGCGAAATAAGCGCATATTAACCTTTAGAGGACGGGATGGCCCCTATACGGGCCATGCCCATGATCGACCCTTTACATGTGTTAGTTTTGAGATGTGAGACATCACAAAAACTCGATTTCTATAGAAAAGTGAGAGAAAACAGTAAACCCAAATCCCCGTCCTCTAAAGGTTAACAGTTAGAATACCCACTGTTTATAGTAAACACGAAAATTCTTCAAGTGCATATTGAAGTTTCGAAGAACATAAACAATTCAAATAATTAATAGTACATTTCGACACTAGTGCGATAGGTGATTATTTATCTTATACAGTGCTCCTTTAGAATACCGCCGTCGTGTGTCCTTTTCTATCTCATAAACAACTCCTTAGAGTAAGAGAGACACATAGTGGTGGTATTCTGAAGGAGTACTGTATAACATTTTTCGTGTGAGAAAAATCACACATGAAGTAAAAATCTTAATTAATTTAAGTTATGATTTTGAGGTTAGAGTGGTATGTTGGTATGACTGGTATGATTTTAAACTATACATATTAACAGTTAGTATACTTAAATTTTACGTTTCAAATAAGCTAGTATATCTATAATTAAATCCTTCTCTCAGTGCAGTGAAGGAAAGAATAAGGAAATTGTAACTTTTGTTATCGAATTAAGTGGTTTAAAAATGGATTAAAAGTAAAACCCTTTTGAAATTTATATTCTAAAATGTTCAAACTTTACGTCGATAAGCAAATTTCGAATAAAGAATCAAAGTAAAAATTTTATTTAATGAAAATCTGTAAATATCTCCTAAAAACCAGTAAAGGAACACGCAATCTTAGTATTTAAATACGTTTCACCAGTGAAGAAATACATCGCCATTGAAGAAACACTTAATAGCGGCGATTTTATGATTTTATTCTTAACAAGATAATTTTTTTTATGCAGAATCTTTATATAAAATGAAATAAAAATTCAAGGATTCGAAAATTATCGTCATGTTAGATAAACAATACATAGAAAGCTTGATATTTTCATATATATATATATAAAATGTTCGTTAACTGGTGACTGTTCAACTACTGGTGTAGTCACCCTATATGTGATTTGTTTGAGCAGTAGTGTATATAGGAAAACGTGAAATGACCTTTTATATAAGATTCATATAATAGATATAACCCGAACGGCACAATTTTCCTACATCGCCGCGGCATGAAATCAACCCATCGGATTCAACTGTCCACCCATTACTTATACCTCTCTGCCCTACAACGGACGTATAGATATCCCATCCTGTACGTCCCGATTTCAAAGCCACATTATATTCCCACTCTCTTCTCGACTCCCACACACACAGAGCCTCCGGCAGGCTCTTACAACTCGCAAGACATTTTCGACGTTTAGAGAGGATCGCAGCAGCAGCAGCAGCCGTCGCCACTTTTGCGACTCCTCTCTGTTTGCGAGCGCGCGCGGAGAGAAAGCTGGACACGCGACCTATCCGTATGTAAGTAACTGTTCATCCGACGTTGACGTTCGGGTTACTACCGCCGCTGCTAGAGAGAGAGAGAGAGAGACTAATTGCGCACGTGCTTCCACTCTCGGCGGCGATTACGCGCGGCCACTCTCGTTGCCGGATTAGGCCTCGTTGAGAGAGAGAGAGACGCGCTGGTTTGCCTTGATGAGGTTACGCTTTTTTGTGCTTCGAGGTGGGTGCGCAGAGTTTTGCAGAGCTGCGCGCGGAGAAGGAGCGGCTCGGATAAGATGAGGAACGGGAGTGCGCGACGATTTTTGTGGGACGGGATAGAGGGTTGAGTATAAGTAAAGGACCGCGTTGTTGTACAATGTATAGTGAGATGCGTGGGAGATAAAATTTTTTCGATATTGCACAGAGAAAAGAAAAACTTTACTATTCATTTATAGTTAGACAAATTCGTTAAGAGTTAAGTGACGAATGGTTTGAGTAAACAACTCAAACTGTTAACGAATTTTTCTAACTGTAAATGAACATTCATTTATTCATATCCAAACGTTCGTTCGTTAACAGTTAAGATTTTCTTTTCTCTGTGTGGAACGAAATTAGCGATGTCGACAAAATTCTGGTATTTGACGTTTGGAAAAAAATTTGGTTTACGCTCTTATGCCGAGAATTTAATCGAGAAACGGTTTTCGAATTTTATCGGAAATCTGTATGTGTGGAGATTTGTATAAAGAAAATAAATGAAATTAATTTTTTTTTTCTTCGTCAAAAAAATGTCAGAATTTTATGGAGCAGGAATTCGTTCTAATTTGAATAAGCCCAAAAAAATTGTACATTTATTGCCTTCAATTAACGTTACCTACAGCATAAATATTGTTTTACATATAAACTGTTTGTTAGTATATTTTGTATGCACAGATCTATATTTTTAATTAAAAAAAAAAAAAAGGAAAAAAATATAACGGCGAAAACACGCCGCGTTGACCTAAATTTAGCGCTCTCCACCCAACGAGACACGGTTACGGTCGTTCTCTAACCACAATCGTTTATCGTCGATATTTAAACGTCACATTTATTAACCGCTCCACGATAAATCTCCCGCGCTTGCGCGCTCTCCTCCCAAAGCAAGACTTTAGCGCAAATAAATGGCATTATAACCTTAAATGCAAATGAGGCACATCATCCGCGAGATTGAAACATTCCTCCTGTTCTCTTCTTTCCCCTGATAAAATTTTTATCATATTTTTCATGGAAAAATAATAGCTTCCCCCCCCCACCTACAACAATATCCCAGCGAGATTTAGCGCGCCGCGTATACTTTTCGCGGTAACCTGCGTGATTTACATTCGTATTGAAGGAAATCTCTCTCTCTCCCGGCGAACGAGAGATATACCCGCGCGGAAGGTGGAGCGCAGATTTTACGGGCGGTTCTTCTCTGCATAACTACACGCGAGATGGAATACTTCGGGAGTACATATAACCCGGAATGAGCGTTTTTTCTCTCCCTCTCTCTCGCCAGTCCCGGCGGTCGTCTTTAAGAGAGCGAAACGCTGTTAAAATCCCCCCTCATCCACCGGCAAATGTGACTTATGAACCGAATAAAACGTCACGCTTATGAAAGTATGACTCTATAACGTTATATCCAGCGGATGATGCTGCACGTGGTCTACATTTTCACGGAATATTCGGACGGCGCGCTAGCGTGACGCGGATTTTCCTCGATATATACAAACCGTGTATAAATATTCAATTAACGCTGGGTGTGTGTGTTTGCTCGCCTTTGGGAAAACAAAGGAGGGAAATTTTTCCAGCGCAATAATTATTGGGGCAAAAAGTAATTGAGTGAGAGAGAGAATATCGTTAAAGTATGTGGTTAATTCTGTCACGCTTCGAAATTGCTTATTTTCGGGTACCGCCGAAAATTACATTGTCATATCGGGACGATGGAAAGTAAAACGTACGTGTGTGTGCGATGGGGAGCAGAAAAAGTACGTAATCCGCTACACGCCGCGATTAGAGCGTGTAATTTTTTCGGCACCCTATGGTAGCGGACGTCTAAACGTTCGTGTAGGTCACTGTTTTTGGAGTGGTAGCGTGCGCGCGCGCGTGTAAGTAAAAAAAAAAGTGGATTCTGGAAATAAGTAGATAAAGACCTAGCTAGCCTGTATAGTTATAGTAAGTGTGGATACAAGTGCGTGTGTGTGTGCCTTCAAACTTAATTTACAATTAATTTTTTTTTCTTATCTTCGATTGGAAAATTCTCTCCTTCGATAGTGCATTCGATTGTCTCATTTTGGAATTTGAACATTTTTTTCTTTGAGCTCCTTTCTCATTTAAATTGAGTTCAATTGGTATAAATACCTAGTTTCGAAATTTTGTTCTAATATAGCTTTGATTTTGAATTACTATAACCTTATATAAAAAAAACATTATATCTTTCATGTTTTTTATATTCTTGAAAGTAGCCTGCTGGAAATCGTCTATTTTGTCCCATTTGTGAAACGATTTTTCAAACATTTCACAAACGGGAGTGGAATAGACGATTTCCAGCAGGTATAATTCTATTTAACACTTCTCCACCTACACCAACACTTCTTTTTTCACTCACACAATATCCCAGCCTCACCAAAGTCACCGTCCATACCTCAGCAACCCATCTGCATCTCCGCGATCTTTCCAACGATATATACCCACAGCCGCATACAGAGACACGTCGATTCGAAGCTTTCAATCCAACCTCCACACCGCGTTAATTAAGAGGCCCCTCGCTATTTCCCGAGACAGAGGAAACACAAGATAGCAGCAGCAAAGCGGGAGAAAGATAGATAGACACACACATACAGAGCGTCGGTATTACGGCATAATGCACTCTCTCGGCGCATACCCCCTTCTCCTTTTTGCGGTTTTCCCCTCATCACCGAGGGAATACCTCGCCGCCGTTGCCTCGATGCACGTTCCGTGCGCCGATTTTTTGCGCGCGGCTATAGCTTTACGCGTTTCGAGAAGTGCGCGCGCCAGCGAGCGAGCGAGCGAGCTCTCGTCGGTTTCCTTTATTACGTTAATTTAGTTATTTCAGAGCAGACGGGGGGAGAGGGGGATCGGAATTTCTCGCCCGAGATTCTAGATTGAGCTGCTAAAGTGTCGTGTCGTTACCTGTGTCGGTGTTTTATAGAGGCTTTAAATACTTTTCAGATTCGCGGGGGGGGGGGGGGGGGTGTTATTTCGACGTATTTTCTCTCGCGTCTTTTCTGTGTATTATATGGCATTATGTCGACGCTAATGCGACGTTAGCATGTGATAAGCGCGTCTAAAAGCAATCGACGAGAATATAATGTATACATAAAGTTGAAACCTACTTCCAACGTTAACAACAATGTATTACATATATAAGGATATTTTTTATCTGCCCACACTTATAGAGGGTTTAAAAAATTTTTTTTTTTTAAATTTGAAGGCACATCTTCGCAACAAGTTTATTTTCATTCTATAGTTAGAAAAATATACGAAAAAATTCGTGAACATTAGAAAACGGTCACGTGACACCTTTTTAGAAAAAATAATCCATTTTTCTTATGGAAATTTAACATGGGAAAAATGGACAAAAAGTAGTCACTGATGATTAGCCAATAGTAAACTTTTAAATGTGACAACAAATATTCCACAAAATAAGTGATTAAAGTAGAAGAAAAGAGGTTTAATTTAAGCTAAAGATCGTTAAAATCGGTCGGTTCTACGCAAAGTTACGTGCATTTGAAAATCGCGAAAAATTACCAAAAATGATTGAATTACGTGGATTCGGGAAAAATCGCTCATTTTTGGCCATTTTTCTCGATTTTTAAATGCACGTAACTTTGCGCAGAACCGATCGGTTTTAACTATCTTTAGTTTAAATTAAAACTCTTTTCTTCTACTTTAATCACTTATTTTGTGGAATATTTGTCGGCTCATTAAAAAGCTTTATACTATTGGCT
Source organism: Torymus aiolomorphi (assembly GCA_036365515.1). NCBI lineage: Eukaryota > Metazoa > Arthropoda > Insecta > Hymenoptera > Torymidae > Torymus > Torymus aiolomorphi. The sequence continues at coordinate 44,421,826 of CM070873.1, read as the reverse complement.
CATCATCAGTGACTACTTTTCGTCCATTTTCCCCATGTTAAATTTCCATAACAAAAATGAATTTTTTTCTAAAACGGTGTCACAAGACCGTTTTCTATTGTTCACGAGTTCTTTCGTATATTTTATGACTTATAGAATGAGAAAACCTTGTCGCAAAGGTGTGCCTTCAAATATTTTTTTTTTTTAATTTTTTCAACCCTCTAAGTGTGGACAAATAAAAAATATCCTCATATATACATATATATTCAAAAGCAATTACTCGTTGTCTCTCATTATAACCTCGCATCGCATCCATCTTCTTTCTCTCTCTCTCTCTCGCCACAAATATAAACCGATATTAATATATACCTATATACCCACTCGCACGCGCACGATCTATGGGCCTTGACTCCGGTCCATCAAGATTTTAATATAGATACACCCTGTAATAAGCCCATACGCTTCTTCCTCGACGGCGCGACGACTTTTGCATCGAATTATAAAATAGTCTCGCGTCGGGCGCGTATACACACGCACAAACAATGCACGTGCAGCGCATATAATATATCGGGCTTAATAGATCGAGAATCCCAACGAAGCGTGCAAGGTGTGTGTATAATATATTGCACACACACACACACACACACACAGAGCAACCGGCGCCTATAATCGCTGCGTACATACGCACACAGCGCACGTGAGCGCAGTGATGCGCGCATCCACGCTTTTCTCACGCGACTATATATCTGCCGTCCTCGTCGTCGATATACAGCACACACGTTCGTTCCAATTTCGTACAGTTTGATTTTCATTCGGCTTATTATTATATCTGGCCGGTAATTGCTTTCGTTACGGGTGTATGTGTGTGACAAGCTGGAATATTGAAATCCGTTAGAAAGCAATGCCGAGGCGTGTGCTCCTCTTTTATTAGAGAGATATAGGATTAGGTATAATATACAACGCGCGGGGAGATTCAATTGACGAGTGAGCGCCGACTTATTCAATTTCGCGCTGCTGCGGTTTTGCGGTGCGGTGTCCGCCCGCGCGCCAGCGCGTCTTTTTTTCCCTCGAGAACCTGTAATGACACATCACCGCGCGGCTCTCGCCTCCTCGCAATTAAATTTCCTATACACAACTGTTCGCTGTATATACATTATTGGCTGTATAAGCGCATCGCGAACACTTTCAGCGCACACGTCAACGTCGTTTTTTGCGCGCGCTGTATGAGCACGCGAGGAGAGTAGAACTCGCTCGCTGGTGATGGTTAACAAGTTCAAAGACGCCGGGTATCTGTGTACCGTTAGACGCTGCTGCTGCTGTTGCGAGACGACCTTCTAGGTGTCTCGGGGACGAGGATGACTGTAGTCGGAAGTCGGCTTGATTGTTTAAGAGGAGGAGTTGGGAGAGCTGCTGTGGTGTATAGGCACAGCGGAGTTTTTTTTCGTGTCCTTTGGTGTTTGGAAAAAACTGCCGAACGTGGCGCCTTTTTTTTTGAGCGTGTTTACCTTGAGAAAAATCATTTCAAGTTTGGTTTGGTTTTAAGGTGTAGGAGTTTTTGCGAGAAGATCGATGTTTTTTTTTCCTTTTTTATCGCGGGTGGAGAGGATGATGCGGAGCGAGTGCAGGATTGAATGATTAATTATAAAGTTTATGTGTGGACACGTGGTGGCGCGTATATTTGCGTGATTAAAAACGTGAATGCGGTTCGTTATTTGAGGAGATATTTCGGTAAGGATTATTTATAAATGTTTCATTTGAATTCATATAAATGTTTCATTTGGTTCCTGGCACAATTTAAAGTGCCTTTGAAAATGTTGAAAGTTTGATTGCGATTTATTGAAAGAACATTCGCTGGAACAAATTCATTTATATGAAATCGCCACGAAGTTAGAAAATAGCTAGTAAAACTGACTAATTAATCGCTATGATGAAAAGATTTTTCGACCATTATTTGCCTATTTCTTAGATTGGCGTAACAATAAAATGTTCGTATTTAATTTACTTACTAATTTTATCTTTGATGAAAGAGCATTAAACTGCATTGGATGGCTTACCAAAATATAAATAAATAACATTAACTAATAAATTATTTCTTGTATTTATTCTATGAATAATTCAGCAAAATTTTTATTTCTTCATCTGATTCTGTCTCTCTCACTCCTTGTCATAACAGCAAGCCTTTTACTAGCCATTTCCAGACTATCGAAACTGATCAGTTTTAATACCATTAAAATACTCAAGAACAAGCTTATGCTTGTCTTCGAAAAACTCGTTCTATTTTTCAATCTATTAAAGGGTCAAATAATAGGAGAAAAAAACCTTTCATCGGGAGCTAGACACTAGACAAGAGCAATTCCCATTTTATAGCAAGTTTCTAATATAAATGGTCAGTTATTAGTTATAAAATATTTTGAATTTCCACCAGGGTTTATACGTATAATAATGCTGAAGTTATACGGCAATTTAGATTCGGAAGCCATCAAAATCGAACGAGATATTATATACGCGAGTTATTCTCAAAAATTACTTCTATTTAGCTTCTTACGCACAGTTATAGGATACAGAGTTATTCGGGGTATACGCAATTAATCCAATAAAACAATTAATCTCCTGCAAACTAACGTTATTATTATTATATTGAACTACCTCTATATTCTGCAAATCAAATCTTACCGTAATTAAACGTCAAAGACTTCCCATACAAATTACACCTCGACACATACCACCCTGAGCACATAATATTTGCTCACCATAACATATATTACTCCCTTTGGCAAACACACCGCTCCCCACCTATCCAGGCTGATCCATCCTCTACCTTTTCCCGGCCTCCACGCCCACGCGCGGCATTCCAATTCCATTAATTCGCGCAATTCAACTCACCTCACGCGCGTATCAATTACGTGCGCATTACAATTTACCGCAGCTCCGCGCACGCGCACAGCCGATCGGTCAAATTAATTTAATGCTCGGATTACGCGCTTCTCCAATACGCGTAACACAGCGCCGCTCCTGCTACACTTGTTTTTATAAGAGAACTTTTCCTCCGCTTCCTTTAAAGAGAGAATGGAACGCTAGCGCCGCACGCGTGTAGTGTGTATATATATATATAGAAGAGAGATAGAAGAAACCTGTGCTGGGAATGTGATGATGGATGGGTCGATGGTATCGCGCGTGGCGGTGTGAAAGCCGCGGTTCATATATATATAAAAATTGTAAAAAGACCAAATTACACGCGATCGATCGATCGATCTCCATTCGATACATAAATATAAAAGATAGCCATCTGTAATGTATAATGATGTTAACGAGTCGGCTGTGTGTGTGTGTGTGTGTAATTATTATTATTGGGGCCCCCGATGTTTTTCTACACAAGCCGCCGCGATTAATCTTGAATTATGATAATGCACGTCTGACAGCGTATTAGGGATAATTAGAAAGCAATAGACAGCGTTGTTTTTTTCCCTCTCCCTCGGTCATTAACAAATTAATAAATGTTCGTATACAAAGAAAGAGAAGTGAAATTCGACTCTTCCAAACACACACACATAGGCGTAGCAAAGAGCCTCTGCTCTTACTTTCCGGCGAAAAAGCCGCGTTACAGGTTGTAGTAGTGGTACCACGCACACACAGAGGAGTGAAAAACGAAGACACACGAGCGACGACTCGTTCGAGAGAGAGAGAGAGAGAGAGAGAGAGAGAAAAGGGACATAGCGACAGCAGCAGCATCAGCTAGCGTTGCACTTGACACACTGCGCGCGCACAATTGACTTTCTCTCCGCGACGCGATTCGCGCTCGCACACGTGCCCCACCGCCCACGTGTATATATGTGTGTGGCCTTAATATCCATTTTCCACGCGGTCGCGTCGAGTGGGAAAAATATAAAGCCCCGCGCACTCGCGTGTATATATAGAGAGAAAGAGAGAGAAGGAAGGAGATGTTATGAACGATTCTTATCTCGCGGGCCATCCTCGTACTCGATACTTACACACAAGCATACAGAGACAGACGGCCAGTGTATGTAAAACTTTCTAGCGGAGAAACCGACGCGAATATGCAAGTGTGTGTGCGATGGGAATTAATCGAACTCATCGCGACTACTATTACTACTTTCCTATATATATTATGCATATTATGTGCTTTATGGCGAGACGCGCCGGCAATTGAAAGTGTCGATTACGCGCGGGGGGCACTTTTATAAGACACAAAGGCTGTATATACCATACATCACGCTTCTTTTTAATACAGTTTCACTGATTAATAGCCGAGGGATGGATAAAAAGCAGCGACGAAAGTCGTTACAATATATATTGTAACCTAACACGCGCACGAGAACGAAAGCGAATATATATAATTAATCGGCGCCAACGCGCGCTCCTCTCTCCCGCAATTAGACTATTCACACTCTTCACCATATATACATAAACGCTAACGGTTACACCCCGCTGTAAATCAATTATCACGCTCGCACGCGCTCTTAACATTATAACAGAGCCGGAGCTGCTGCTAATGGCCGGGCGCGAAATTCGAAAACCTCGCAGTATTACACTCTGACCCCGCGCCTTCACGGAAGGAGGACGACTCGGCCCGAAAATTTATAGCCCCGTCCGGGTGGAGGGAGTAAGTAAGTAAGTAAGTAAGTAAGTAAAAATGCCTCGTTCACCGTTTTGACTTTTTGCCAAGCGCCACGACGCGGCATATCTCACGATCGGATTGCACGAGAGTGTACTGCTGCTGCTGCTGCTGCATGTGAACTCTCGTCACGCGCACCTCTTTCTCGCGCGTGTGTGTGTGTGTATATATATATATGTTTATTCGAAGCGTGTGTGTGTAGTGATCTCGTTGCGAGGACTAGTCACGAGAGGGCCGAGGGGAGAGGAAGAGCATTCAATTCTCCGTTTTTGCATTGCGAGCGACCCATTCACGCGCGTGCACGTGATGATGCAGCGCGCGGCGTTATACATATATGCGCGCCGTTCAATCATATCTGTTCGCGCAAGCGTGATGCGCGCGTGTAGTGTAATGTACATTTATTTTTATTTATATATATATATATATATATATATATATATATATATATATATTCGTGCGCACGCGCGGCACGTATTATGCTCATTATACGCGCACGCGTCGCTCATTTTTATCGTTATTCTCGCTGATGTACGATGAGGCTTGTGATGTACCCCCTAAAGCGTCGTATTATATTCACGGCGTGTGTCGAGGCAACGAAAGAGACAGAGACACGACAAATGCAGTCTACTTTCGTGTCCGGGCCGACACGAAAATTATGCAGAACCGCGGCGCACACAGTACGTTCGTTCCTTCATTGCACACGTATACTCGGAGAAAACCTCAGAGCTCGTTATGCATTTAGTTATCGTCGTTATATTCGTTTCTCATCTCCTTTGCGGTGCATTTTCGTTCCTGGAATATTAATTTAACGCACGCGCCATTTACTGCGATACATATACATTCGCAGCGATTCACCTCTTATAACATACGAAATGATAATTACAAATCGCGAAAAATTGAACGGCGCGCGTATAATTACGAAGGCGCTTTCAATTTTCACGGTATAATACAGACGCCTCGCTTCTATACCCGCGCGAGTGTATATATGAGGCGTTTCACGTGAGCTCTCCAAGCGCGGCGCGCGAGCGCGAAATCATGCTTTTTTCAGCTTGTGTTTGAAGGGCTAAGATGTATCTAAAAAAAATAATCCCCAAGTGATTTCGATGTATTTTTTCCTCAGCTTTCCGATGGTGCTATTAGTTTCTCAAATTTTTTCAATTCTAACCTCAAAAAAACATAAAACGTGTTATATCTCAAAAACTATATTTTTAATATTTTTTTTGACCTGCTAGATCGAAAGAGGAGGACATTTTACATGGATATAGCCTTTTTCTACATAGGGGTTTTTTGATTTTTTCGAGATATTATTCAAGAAATACTTAGAATTGAAAAATTTTGAGAAACTAATAGCACCATCGGAAAGCTGAGGAAAAAATACATCGAAATCACTTGGGGATTATTTTTTTTAGATACATCTTAGCCCTTCAAACACAAGCTGAAAACAGCATGATTGCGCGCTCGCGCGCCGCGCCTGGAGAGCTGACATGAAACGCCTCATATAAGTAACGGCCGCAGCAGCAGCGCGCAATCGATTCGGAATGTGCCGTTGCGCGCGAGAATTGTCAAGAAGAGGCGAGCGCGGGGCGTAATAGACACGGAACAACGAGGTCGAAGGCGAAGGCTATATATATATAATAACGACTGTTTAGGTCGTCGGTCAGGTCGCTATACACGATGCGGGGCGTGCGGCCGGCTATAGCAATCACGCGCTTACGATTACTCCGGAAATTACGGCGCGAGCGCTTGCGAAATTATCACTTTGCGCTTGCGAGAGAGCCGACACTTTATGGACGGATAAAGAGGGAGATAAGTGATCCCGCGATATCGAGGGATAATTGTCGCATCGCGTGACGACCAGCGACGCGCCCTTACGGTCCGAGAGTGCTGCGCTGTATAAACGCCGGGGAGAGGAGAGAGAAGCGGTTGAGAGAGGGCATTAACCCCTGCTGTGCGGCACAGGGCTATAGCTCGAGGTGAGGTGCGAGGAGCGAGGCCTTCGCTGTCCGCCTGGAAGGTGTTGAGGAGATGCGGCGCGCGCTGGGTTTAGGGCGAACGAACGTACGGGATTGGCTGTTAATTGGGCTTTTAAAGCGTGAGCGGACGTATATCGGTGTGTGCAAATAGTAGCCAAGAGTATATATACACATGTAGAGAAGTTTAAGAGTAGCGGGTAAACAAGAGGAGAGGGTATATCTGCGAGAGAGAGAGAGAGCAGTTTCGTCGTTACAGTTAGTTGTATTATAGAGCTTTAGTGCGCCGCAGCTCTGGCAGGAAGCGTCGTTGTTTGTAAGCGACAAGAACTTTATAGGTAATGTTTGAGAGGAGGTCGTAAAATTTTAATATAATATTTGTTTTATAAAGCGTTAAACAAACCGAGAGATATAAATAAAAGCTGTAGTGGATAATCCATTTAATATAGCAGCGATTCGGAGTAAAGCGTAAATATAAACACAAAGAATAATCAACGTAATATTAAAATTGTTTCATCTCTGCGTCCATTTAATTCCTCGAGAGAAAGTACGACAAACGAGCAATTTTATCATCTGCCAAAGGTTATTACTCGCAGCTGCTCATGCACTCAGGTTTATTATTTCAATTCGCTTCGCACGCGACGATTTTTACGTCAACCGCTGCAGATTCATTTCGCCAATACATTATATCCATCTTTAACCCACACACTGTATACTCGCGCACTTTCGATTTTTCGCGCATCCTTCGCACTGACAAATATCCCCCACACACACACGTACCTCGCAATCAGTGAAACACGCGTCTTGTATTACAAAAATACCCACCGCGTCGCGCTCGCTAACGAAGTCAACATCCCGATAACAAAAAGGATTCGCTCGTCGCTTCACAACAAAACTCGCCAGCAGCAGGTCGCCCTCCCCTTGCTGCTGGAAAATTATCCCCGGCCGTAAATTAGCACCGAGCGCGTAAAAGTCAGCGCGCGCGCTCGGCGCTGCAGTACGTAGTTTATAAAATACCGAGGCGAGGCGGGAGCAAAGGAAAAAAAAAATGACGGACGCGAGGGCAGCGAAGCGAGGCTGCATTAGGATCGCAAGTAGAACGAACCTTGACACTGCGCGCGGAGATTGCGCCTCTCTTCCTTTCTTTCGAGCGCGCGCTCGGTCAATGATTTACTGGGAGAGTATATAGGTATAGTACTGGTGTGTGTATATATATGCGGCATGTGTCTATTGATTTCTCTATCTTCGGTCTCGATCGGTGCATAGGGAAATATATATAGGGGGGAGGGAAGTCTAATATGAGAGCCGCGCCGCGATGCTGTATTGACGTTGTAATGGGGGTATTCGTGGAAGTGGATGGCTGTGCGGGGAATTGGCTATTATACAGTCATGCTTTTTGCACTGGGATGCGTATAGTTGAATAAATATTATCGGGTTTATGAATTTTCCGGGGAATGTGTAAAAAAAGTCGCTATACTTAGAGGGGGATTTTTATTTTCCTTTGAAATGTGCGTAAGTAAAAATTTTTCATTTCGAAGCTGGTTGATGTGAAGCTTTGGAATTAAAGTGCAGGAAATATTCATGATTATGTATTTGTTACGGTGAAACGAGATGTATCCGATGTATAAAGTTGATTGCGTTTTTTGTGTAACGAGAAATCTGCGTAATTAAGTAAAAGCGTATTTTACATTTTTTGATGAATCTCGTATTAATAATAATAATGGAAAGTCTGTATATGCTGATATTATTAAAATGCTTACAAAGGGATCCGATTAAAGCTCAAAAGCATTTTTGCGATATACAATTCGAATGAAAGAACGGTATTACAGTTGTTTAATTCCAACTTTTAATAAACGAAATGAAAATTTAATCTGACCTGTATCGTTGTATAATGATCGAATGTTTGTAAAGCATCAGTAAACGCACATTGTAGATGTACCTACAAATTTGTAACGTACCGACCTTGGGTAATGACTAGCTGTATCTTTAATCTTTACTTTTTCGGACGTTAAATTAATTTTATAGAGTTCATGTACTGGACTCGAGCATACAATCGGGAGGGGAGTAGCTCCGAGCTCAGGGTTAGATACCGGCGCGCAATGTGCCGGAGTCCGTGCCGTCGATACAGAGAGGTGGTAGATGCAGGTAAATTGTTAGCGCTGATTGGCTGCGACCGTGCTGCTTAGATAATACGGGTAAGTAGTCGGCGCAGAGGGCCAACTATCGTGCCGTGGGAGGTAGGTAAGTTAGGATTCGGCTCTGTTATCTAGAGAGTTTATTTGAAGAAAAAATCATAAATCAAAATCTAAAATTATAGGTATGTTTATTAATATACTAAAAAAAATGAATTATATTACATAAGTTTTACTAGCGCAAAGGAGTGGCCAGCTTCAGTTACCTAAGCGCAATGCTTATCGGTAGTCTGAATAGGCGAGAGTTCGGACACAAGTGCGTGTCGATACCGAGAATCGGAGCCCTTTATATACCTAGTCGATCGTCTGGTCTTCTCTCTTGCGCATGACAATATTTGTGTTTATATGGTGACGTCAGAGACGCTGTGTGACTGAATAAGATTTTCGCTGGCGCACGCAATCGCATGTTTGTATACATTGATGCATCTGGTTTGTTTGTTTTGCTCTCGCGTTTATGAATGGGAAATTTATGAATAGATGCGTATACTACGAGCTGGTCGTGTACGTCACAAATTATTGGGACAATACACAGTATTGTGTTTCAATGTACTTTATGAGACAATTCAGCTTCCATAATAAGCACACCTCATTTTACTATAACACCGAATAATTACTTCCTAATGTCATTTTCGTGTAGATTAAATTGGTCATCCAATAACAAATAATGGCTATTTGACATAACAATCTGAGCGCAGATCTGTTATTTAATCGGCGCTAAATCAGGAAAATTTTTCCAAATGAAAAAAAAAAATCGTAAATTTTAATGAAGATTTAATAACCACGTTCTCTCTTGAAAAGCATATAATGAAATTAATTGAGTAATTATTCAACTTAAACATTCCTTTATTAACTTTCACTGCATTAGGTAAAAAAATTAATACGAGTAATTGTATAATCAAATTCAATTATAATTATGAGGCTTTAAATAAGTATGTTTAAGAGTGGATGTAATTAAATAATTATTTGAATTTACGATTTTTTTTATATGCTTAATAAACCATTAGTATCTCTTCACAAAGCGCACGAATATCTTGAATAGTAAGTTATCAAAAAGCAAACTAGTCGACAATCAAACTATGTGTTTTAACTCTAAAATTATGCGCAAAATGTTCGCAATTGAACACACTCCAAAACTTGCGCTATTCAAACGTCCTTCTCAATGGAGCTATTCTAGAGTCAATTAAGGAGGACTGAGATGAGAGGTATATCCATTCCGTGGATTATAACGGAAGTGAATTTTATTATCAATAAAAAAAAAATCAATCAGTATTTTTTTTTTATGTTTTAATCGTTTTTATTCAATATAAGCCACTAATTATTGTTACAATTATAAAAATTATAAATAGTAGGTTTTTTCATAAATAAGTCATATTCTATCTATTTGAGCGATGTTTAACGACATCTGGCGGGTGTTCGCTTTAACATGTGTACAAAAACCTTCCTTACCGACGACCAAACAAATATATTGTATCTATGATAAGTAAAATTGCTTGCGTCAACAACAGGTCCTATAATTCGAGCAGTTTTAAAATTACAAAATATATATACTATTTAAGTATAATCAGGTATGTAATAATAATAATAATAATAATAATAATAATAAAACAAAATTATTTTAACAGCATCATGATATATTTTATTAAAATGTAATTAATCAAACACGAGTTAGAGCCGATATCGAATCGGCTGCAATTGTTGCTTGTTTCGCTGCAGTCGCTAATAAAGTTACAATCGATAATAATTGTATAATCCGCATTTAACTTAATTTAATTGTTCTCTCTCTCACTCACTCTCCCATCTATCTATCTCTCTCTCTTTCTCTTACTCTCTCTCACTCGTTCTTTTTTTTTTTCTTCATTCGATATTTACAGTGTGTCATTCATGGCATGAGAAAAAAAATAAGAATAATAATAATAATTAGCTAAATCGAGCACTAACACGACGACATACTCGGTATATAGCCGTTTTTGGGAAATCTAATGGTAATTATGACATGATCCGATACAGTTGATAATAATAATAATAATAATAATAATAATAATAAAAATAAAAATAATCATAATATAATTATTAATAATAATGGTTGATAGTGGGCCCTAGTAAAAATTCGTCATAAATGTGTTCGTCATTCGAAACAACTGAACGCAAAGTGAAGAGAGGCGAAGGGTGGGGCGGGTGTGATAAACGATCGTTTAAAATCATCGAATTTGCCGGCAGTTATACATGGTGGGACGAACTTCGACTAGGGATTGATAATAATAGTAATAATAATAATCATAATAGCGGTATTATCTCGGCTGCGACGGCGAATCGTGTGTATCATGTGCGTTTGGTATATAATGACGGTTGCGCGCGCGTGCGCGAGAGAGATGATGATATATATATGTATATGGGAGGAATGACATAAAATCGCTCGTCGCGAGCCGAGGGCCTCGATAGAAAAAATTCCTCATGAATAATAATATTAATATTAATAATAACTAAATAGTGGCAACAGCGGCGCCCTCAGTAAATCGATAAAATTTGCAAGGAAAAAAAAAGAGGAGTTCACCATCATCATCGTCGTCGTCGTCGTCGTCGTTATATAGCAAGCGCTATTAGTAAATACAATTAACTATACAATCGGTGCGGGGGGGAATGGGGGGAGGAATCTATACAAATTCAATAACGATAATCTTCAACTTCATCTTTTCTCTACCTTTGAACAGGTATAGTACTATACTTCTAAATAAAACATACGTTCTCTCTCTCGCTCTCTCTCTCACTTTCTCGGTTATAACAACGCCTTCATTCCCTACATCCTTTCAACCTTGCCCAACAACACGCATACACACACGTACACACACACACACACACACACACACATGAGTCATATACGAAAGGTACTTGTAAGGAACCGAAGCTATATATCTCTTCGCACCGCGACGAATCATCGTCATATATCATCATCGGCTGGTCGCCGTCACACACACTCGCACATACACACACATACATACTCTCTCTTGGAAGACTCTGCTATATAAATGCGCGTCGCACCATCATCTGTCTATCTATCTCCCTCTCTCACTGGACGATGGTGTAAACAGGCTCTTGGTGCTGGCGCGTGGGTACGCAATGGCCGCTGTAAACCTTGACGCCGCTGACGGCGCCGTAGTAGCTCGAGGGTATCGTGCCGGGGTCGGTGTGCCTCCTGGGGCACCGATAGCCGTTGGTGCACTGGCAGAGCGGCGAGGCGTTCACGTCCTCGAAATGCGAGCGCGACTTCTTGTGCACGGTGAAGAGGCGGCAGGGCTCCTTAGGCTGGCAGCGCATTCTCTGCAACGAATACTTATGTAAGCGCGCGCGGGGTCACATACACAGACATACGTTTACGGAGAACGATCAGCGAGCACGCGAGTCAATTGAGCAATTGCGCCTCGTTTGTTATAGTTGCCGATGTGGCAAGTGGTACGCGTGTGTATATGAACTTTGTAGAAGACACTTACGCTTTGGGGGGAGCAAGCGAAGGAGTAGATGAAGCCGGGAGAGCCGGTGGACGTCGTGTACGGCAGGCGCTTTGTCAGGTAGGCGACGCTGCCCGGACGGCAGCGGCAGTTTATGTGCTGGCGGGTCGAGTTCACCGGTCCGGAGCCCGTGGCGATCGTCCAGGTAACGTCTCTGCGGATGCAATAAGGTGGATGGGTTAGATTTTTGGGGGTGTTGCACTTGTAGCATTGGAATATATTGGGTGTATACTTGAACGGTTAGATTGGTTGAAAGTGTTTTTTTTTTATGTAACTGATGGTGAATTATTGGAATATTGGCAGTTGTCGAATGGTGATTTGCCGTTTGAATTCGAGACATTATCAGTGTAATTAAAGAGGTTCACTACCGGCTGGAAATCGTCCATTTTTCGCCCATTTGTGAAACGATTTTTCACGAATGGGACAAAAAATGAACGATTTCTACCAGGGCTATGGATGTAGAATAAAAATGGTTTAGGAAAAATTACTATATTTATAGTAACCATAGGACAGACTCAAATTATCATAAAATTTACTACAATTTATAATAAAAACTGTTATCTTTTGAGTAATTTTTACTATGTATATAGCAATTTTTACTCTATATTGTAGTAAATTTTATGATAATTCGAGTCTGTCCCAAAGTTCCTATAGAATATAATAGTTTCTCTTACATTTATAATAAACTTTCCTACAACATTTCTCTCAGTGCATCAAGAATACAAGAGACTACGTTTGATGAGAGTTTTAAATTTTTTTTATATATTCTTTAATAACAACTTGGCAAATTAGTTCCATTTAAAAACGTGACCTCATTGAAACAAACTAGTTTTATAGCCATACCAAGAAGTAATAAAAGTGAGGCTTAAACATTTAAAAGTACACATACATATGTGTGTAAATAAAAAAAACACACACACACACACTTTTGCAGTCTTGAAGAATATTTCATGCGTCCTTCCGATCCCATATTACTGTACGATTTCGTCGAAACGTTTATCTTTACCCCCTTTTCCTACGAAAAATGCCAAGAAACCACTTTTTTTTCTACAATTAACTTGGAGTAAATAAATACCTTTCCACAAGTTAATTCATTTCAAAAACTAAAAGTTCTCATAATTTTTTCCAAGCCATCTTACATTACACTTAAAGAAAAAAAAACAAGAATCTTTAATTTCTCTCTCTCTCTCTACATAAGAGTCACGCTATCATTTCATTAATCAATAACAAAATCAACACTCACTTGAAGTAACGACAGATGGGCAGCCGCTTGATGGGCTCGCAGAGCTTGTACTGCCTGGTCTTGTCGATCATCGTGTGTCCGTCGTCGGCGTGGAGGCTGTGCGAGCAGCTCCTACCCTCGGCGCACCGGCACTGCCTCTCCACCCACGGGTCGCCGTAGAGGTCGACCTTGCTGCAGACCTCGCCGCCGTCCTGACACACCGGCAGATCCTCCTCGCTGCTCTGCTTGGCCGGAACAAGAGAACGAAATTTATTAAAAACCGTTCGAAATAGTTTCAAATACATAAAAAAATAAATAAAAGAGGTTCGCTATATTCTTAACGATAGAGCTGATCAGCTGATCTCGGTCACCCAAAAACACACCCATACATTTATATGCGTTAACTATATATCCTATGGGTTGCGCGGCAATTTCTTCGAGTGAAGGCGAGAGGACACGTGTGCGCGGGATAAGATCGATTTTAATGAGCGCATACGTCGTCGTCGTCGTACGTTCCCTCGACGTTGACGTAGTAATTGAGGAACGCCGCGCGCGCGCGTGCGTGCATGCGGTCCCCGACCACGCGCCGCCCGTGCGACGCAGAGACTCTGCGAGAGCAGCAGTGGCTCTCATGCGATGGATGCTGCGTGCGATTATGTGTATATTTTTTTTTTTTTTTTTATGTTGGAGTTTGGGTGGGAATGGATAGGGAAAGGAGGGTGAGGGTGGTGGGAAGGGGATGCGAGCTAGTTATACTTGAGTTTGGGGATTTGATAAGTGAAAAATAAAGTGGGATAGCGTAGAACTTCATGAGTAAAGCATCGAATCGTATTTGTTTATATTGAATTATATATATATAAAAAAAAAAGAAAATCGACGATAAAATTTATAATAATTTATCGAAATGATAATTAAAATAATTATTCGTATAATATTTCTTACGAAATTAATTATCGGGTTTAAGAAAATAATCGGTAATCAAACCTCTTTTGTGTTTCATTATGATTATAACAAGAAGTGTTATTGGGTATTTTTTAAATTATAAAACTTTTTTATTTCAATTTGTTCGTAGCTATAAATGTACATATTTAAAAACTAATCACTGCAATAATTATCATATTTTTATCCCAATAAACAAGATTTATTACAAAAAAAGCTTTTTATCGATGATTGCAAAGCAAACTATTTATCAAGTACCAACAGATGAAAAAAAAAAAAAAAATTATCTTCAACTGCAGTAGTGCAATACGGTCGCGGACCCATCCATTTAAGTGAGTTTATACAAGAAGTGGAAATATCGGAAGCGACCGAGGCATAGCGAACGCGAGGTGAAATGTTTGTAAAGAGAGAGAGAGAGAGAGGGAGGTGGGGGGAGAGGAAGGAAGTGCTCGTTCGAGGGAAAAGAAAGAGGGAAGCGAAAGAAATGGCGCTCGCTCACTTAAATACCAGAAAGTAAGAGAGAGAGGGAGAGGAAATAACGAATGAAAGAAAATCGCCGGGAAGAACGGAAGGAAGGAAGGAAGCCAGCAGCTATAAGGCGGCGCGCGGACGAAGGTCGCGTGACGTGGGAAAACTGCGGGATGAATGCTTCTCTCTCTCTCTCTCTCTCGGGCTGCGCCGAAATCCCCGCCGGGAAAAAGAATGAGGAAATCTACTTCCGGCCGCTGAATTATCATTCAATCGTATAGCCGCAGGTATACGACAAACGACGAGCCCCTAAAGAAAAAGGAAAAACGCCGGAAGGAAACGCTTTTCCACTGTATACATATATATATATATACGTCACAGCTGCCGCCGCATCGCTTTCCCTTCTCGGCTCGCCCGGCCGGCTTATAACCCCTCGGGGCGAATTAGCACGGTCGTATATAAGACGCTCTGCGCCAAGAAGAAGAAGAAAAAAGAAAATAATGGCTGAATAGGCTCCTTTAAGAAATGGCGGAAGTCGCCGCGGCGGGGGAGAATAAGCCGGAAGTCCCCACTGTGTGTGTGTGCCCAGTAGTGTGTCCCACAATGGGACCCCGCGCGGCCGAATCATAACATCCTTCCGCGAGATCCTTCGGGTCTGTGTGTGTGCGCGCGCGCGCCTAGCAGTGTGCGGAAGTCCGGTCGAGATGCGCGCGCGTGTAAAGGCCGAGGGAATGCTTACGTACGGTGCGAGGGACGCGTCAGGGATGGTTCTTTTTCGGCGTCGTGGGGGACCGAGGGCGTTTGTATGTATAGGTACCGTTGGAATAGGGTGTTTTTCTTTTTCTTTTTTTTTTACCGGACGAAACGGCGTGGTGGGGAAAATCGACGCTACTGCTGTGGGCCAACAAGTGGTATGGGGGGGGGGGGCGATATTTCGATTTTTATGAGTAGAAAAAAAAGGTTGCAATCCGTTGGTTTTTTCTTTTTTTTTTTTTTTCTTTTTAAGGAAAGAATATTATTTATTGCAAAGAGAGGTTAGTGGGTTAAAACAATCTTTTTAATCATTATAGGTTCAAATTGTTACGGATTTTCGACTGCAGCTACCTTTATAAATTGTATAATGCCGCGCATTTATTAATAATTCGGTACTTTGATTTAATTATTACTGAGAAAAAAGTTTTGGAAAAATTATACTATACTGTCTGCCTGGTAAAGCTACCAAAAAATTACCATAATTTATAGTTTATTTTACAATACTTATAGTAAATTTTCCTATATTTCTATAATGGATCTGAAGTTTACATCGTTGGTACGCTACGAAAGAATATTTCGTAATTAATTAAAGCTATACGTGAACAATGCAAATTATATTAAAATCTTTATTCGAAATTTTTGTTTATGCTATAACACATTAAATACACGTGCAAAATTTTATAATATAATTATGAAGTTAAAACCGAGTTTTTTTTTCTTTATTTTCGTTGCACTCCAACGTTTCAAACTTCAGATCCATTATTTCTAGCAAGATTTCTTATAAAGTATGGTAATCTTTCGGGATTTTACAGTTTCTGGTGGTTTCACCAGAAAGCATATTAATTATTATTGTTTTGCAATTAATTAGTATTATTTTTTTACATTACTATTACTATTACAAAATTATTAATAATTTTTGCTAAAAATTTTTCTCAGTGTACGGTCCAGTATCGACCATCCACTATATAAGATACCGCACATACAACAAACCCTACACATCAACAAACCTCGTAAAGCTCGCGTCTGCGCGGGATCCGCGACAGACTTGCGCGACAAGAAAAAAAGCCATATACAGAGGAGGTCGAGGGGAGGGAAGTCGGGAATTAATTGGAAGATCGATCGGCTCCCTACGCATATACAGCACTCGCAGCTTATACATACATACCTACCTACACACCCATCCGTATCCATATATATATATATATACACTCAGCCTCTGGCATTAATCGTGATCCCAATCGTTTAACGACCTTAACGATACGCGCGCGCCCAGTCTCCTCTCTCTCTCTCTCCAGCTGATAATGGATTCTTTCAGAGGGCCATAGCACACAGTTAACTCGTGCGTGTTTTCTCTCATCGCCCTTTAACCCGTCCTCGAGACAAGAAAAGCCCGCCGGCGCGAAAAATACGACGGGCGGCGGGCATTCACCGGTGAATGAACCAATCGGCCACGTCCTGTACCTACACACTCGCGCCCTCGAGAATTATACACACGCGCTGCGCGGGTTTCGTCGATTCGAATTGAAAGCTCTCTCTCTCGCGCGACTTCCGCCGCTCTTGCCGGCAGCTTTTTTTAGGACTAATTGCTCGCGCGTCTCTCTCTCTCTGCGCTGTAAGAGAGTGAAGAAGCGGCCAGCCGAGGAAACGGTCTTCCGCCGTTTTACCACTGAGCATTAGACTTTTTGCCCCCACGACGACCGTGGCGACGTTTCTCCAAAGAGAGAGAGAGAGAGATCGCCGTCGTTTTTTGCGGGACTAATCGCCCCCCCCCTCCTGCAGCCGGACGATCGCCAATTTCCCGTCTTTCTCTCTCCGTCTTCCTGCGGAGAGAGAGAGAGAGAGAGAAGGAGCCAACGGAACCGCTTTTTTTCCCTGTACAGTGCAGCAGCAGCAGCAGCGACGTTTTTCCCTAAGAGTGAATGAGCGAGTGAGAGAGAGAGATATACACACTCCCGGGCGATGCGTCGTCACGCGCCGACCTACATTCCCTATATACATACGTGAATGACTTTTACACGCGCGGACGCCCCTATATATGTATATACGTACATTTACGTCTATATACATATGCATATACATATATATACGTGCCGATGAATGAGCGCGCGCGTGTAAGACGCGATGAATGAAACAGGCGCGAAAACACACGTGGGGTTCTCGCGCGTATACGCGCGAATGAATGCGGCGCACAAATGAATGGCCGATAGACAGGGGGCGGGAGCACCACATCTCATCTTCTTCTTTCACGCGCTCTTGTGTGTCAATCGCGCTACCACCTCCTTTCCCCCCCCGTCTTCTTTTATCTTTCATTAATACCCGCGCGTTCGTTATTACAACGCGTCTGCCAACAAACTATCCGGAGCTAGCTTGTCCATCGCGACTTACATAAACAAACCCGCTATACTTACACACAGACACACGCACAGAGGCATTTAAACAAGCGCTCGAGGCCGCGCGCGCGCCAATTGACCCCCGCGCTATACATATATATGCTTGTGCAACAAGTGCGCGTGCGCGCGCGCGCGAGTGAGAAAATTTTCCTCACCGAAATAGTCACGAAACCCATATACACACACACGCCGCCGAAAGGAAATCCAGCAGCATATACACACACCGCGTGGGCGTGCGCCGCCGCCGCCGCCGGTCATCTGCATCGCCAGCGCCAGGTGTCGGGTGTTGTACACTCGCTTTCGCGCGCGCGGGCTGGCTGCGGTCTCGTGGGAGAAGCCAGAGACGCGTGAGAACTTCCGGATCGTTTCCTCCCGCGCGCGCGTAAGAGAGAGAGAGAGAGAGAGAGCAAACAGGCGGCGGGTTCTACCTTCCGGTAGCCCTATTATTCCATTTTAGTTCACTGCCACCGTTTCTCTCTCTCTCTCTCTCTCTCTCTCCTCTCCTCCCCTCCCTTCCCCCGTGTGTATACACACACATACATAGGAATCACGTGGCGCGAGCGAGCAGACCGCTCTACAGCAGCAGCAGCAGCCTTGAAGCCGGTACCATGCCGGTCGTCGATACGATCAGGGACCGCCGATCGCCGCGGGGTTATATTATTGGAAAACATGCGCACTCGTGTATGCGTATACATTATAGGAGCATCGGAGCAGCAGCAGCAACAGTAGCGCTGACCTATGAACGCTCCCTCGCTCGCTCGGTTGCGCAAACCTCGCTCGCTCGCATAGTGTATCTCTATACCGATAACTAGGCCAGCAGCGGTAGCACTGCACTCGCTCGTGCATCCGCGCATACGCACACACACACACACTCTCATGCTCAAAAACAACATCTACCTATACGTGTACTTACGCCAATCTGGTAGACGATCTGGGGCTGCTTCGTCGGCTGCGAGTGCTGATCGCCCATGAGGACGATGGTGGTGTCGCCGGCTGCTGCGTCGGCACCGCCCAGCTTCTGGAGATCGACGACGCTGTTGTCGGCCGGCACGTACGACCTCAGCAGCTCCTCGCCGGTCTCGTCGTCGAACTCCATACCGAGGAGGCTGTCGCTCGTCGACCTCCTCGTCCTCCCGTCGTCGTAGTCCTCCTCCTCCTCCTCCTCCTCTTCGGTACTCCTCGGTACCTCCTCGTCGTCGGCCGATACTACTCCGGCCGCTGCCACTGCTATAACGCTCACCAGTACCAAGGCGACGATACACCTCGCCGGCCTCATGATTACAGCCTATCTGTGTCTATGCGTAGTTACGAAAAGACTGTGTCTATATATATATATACTCTGCGGCAATGTTTACGTCGAGAAGTAGTCCTGTGCGAGCACGTCACCGCATGTTCTGTTACACCAAGTGTATGTGTATGTGTATGCGTATATATATATAAAAGGTTCGGAGTCGTGGTGGTCAGAGGTAGACCATATGACCGAGCACGAGGCAGACCTGATGAGCGACTGACGGCGACGTGCGTGAGACGTGAGAGCTCCTGTCGGTGCGGGGCTGCGCGCGCGATTGGCTCTCTCGAGAGCGAACACGCTGACGACTGGACGACTCGCTCGCTCGCTCGCTCTCTCTCTCTCGAGGCAAAGTATGAATGAATGAACGGACACCGCCGCTATCCCCACTCTCTCTCTCTCTCTACCCCTCCGTGTATATATGTATATATAACTAGTCGTCCCTTTTAGTGCTTTTGCTTTTGCTCTCCGGAGCAGTAGTCCCCCCCTTCCCTTCTTTCCTATCCCCTCTCGGCAGCCTCCTTTTCACCTACAAACAACAAGTGATGCGAGAGAGGGACGTATGGGTACACGCGGCCAGGTGGGGGAGAGATACTATCGCAGAGCATCTTATACTACAATTTACCTGTATGTGTGTATGTATATAGGATGCTGCGCGGGTATTATTATTGTCGCGGCGCTCTCGGAAAAATATGCGGAGGAATGCACGTGCAGCGGCGCGAGCGCGGCAGAGGAGGAGGAGGGCAGGCAGGTGAATGGAAGGACGTGTACGAGGCGAGAGAGCGAGCGAGCGGTTCATTCATGAACGCGAGCGCGCGGAGAGCGGAGCAGCGCGCTAATCAATGCCGAGAGTCACTGTACTACTATTACGGAGAGAGAGAGAGAGAGAGGAAAAAGTCGGTGGTACGGTAACCTTTTGACTGACTCGTCTTGCGACTTCCTCCTAAGCGGGTATACGGGGAACGGAGAGGAAGAAGAAGACGGCGGCGCTTCCGCTATTAAAAATCTCGGCGTTTTCCCGCGACGAGGAGAGATAGGCACGTGCGCCGGCCTCCGACTTACGCAAAACGCCGTGACGTCGCGCACGCGCGCATATATAGTTGTGTGTATATCGGGGTTTCGTTGCCGACGACGTATGTATACGTGTATAATGCGTGGGCGGCGACGATGCACGTGTGTAGTGCGTAATTGCGGAGATCGACGTTTTCACTTTTCTCGGGTGGATTGTGTATAGGTAGGTGGGATTTCGTTGGCTCTGCGCAAGTGTGTTGAACGCCTTGACCAATTTTTTCAAGCTCGCGCGCGCGCTTTTCTCCTTTTATAGCTGGCGCCGAGGCAGTGTGAGCGACACTTGCTCGACTTTGGCCGCCAATCCGGAATGCAATTAACGGAGTGCGAGCGTGCGGTTTTTTTGTGCTTTGTTCGATTAGAGCTTGGACAAATGGGTTTTGGAGTCGCGTACTCTCTAAATTCGAATAAGTGGAATTTAGAGAGATAGGTTAATCGATAAAGTAAATGCACGGGAAAAAATAAAGCTAAAGTCTGTAACTTGTTTGTTATACTGGGATAGGAAAAAGTTGAATTGAGATAAAAAGAAAATAGGAAAATTCAGTTTATTTGTAGTGAAAACTATACTTCATAATTAAAATTAGAATTTCCGATTTCTACAGATATCGTTGTAAGTAGAGAATTAACCTGATTATTTCAACTCTCTAAAGTTGATTTAGTGAAAAAAACCCTAACCCTAGTAGAAATTCATCTATATATGAAATGGCGAAGAAGTTAGAAAATAGCTAGTAAAACTATAGCTAATTAATCGCTATGATGAAACGATTTTTCGACCATTATTTGTCTATTTCTTAGATTGACGTAGCAACAAAACATTCGTATTTGATTTACTTACTAATTTTATCTTTGATGAAAGTGCATTGGATGGCTTACCAAAATATAAATAAATAACATTAACTAATAAATCATTTGTTGTACTCATTCTATGAATAATTCAGCAAAACTTTTATTTCTAGCCATTTACAGACTAAAGAAACTGATCAGTTTTAATACCTTTAAAATACTCAAGAACAAGCTTGTGTTTGTCTTCGAAAAACTCATTCTATTTTTCAATCTATTAAATGGCCAAATAATAGGAGAAAAAGCGTTTCATCGGGAGTTAGAAACTGGACAAGAGAAATTCCCATTTTATAGCAAGTTTCTAATATAAATAGTCAGTTATTAGTTATAAAACGTTTTGGATTTCCACTAGAATTATTAGATGAAATTGCTGCATCGACGAATTAGTGAATATTTACTAATGAAATAGTGAATGTTCACCAATTCTTACTAGGAGAGGCCGCGAACTCCGGATCACGGATTCGGCTCAAACTTTGCAATATGTTTTTGGATGTAGAGATATAAAGAAAGCTGCAATATTAGATCTTAACGCTAAAAAAACTGAAGTTCTGCGCCTTTTTAGCTTTATTTTGAAAAAAAGCTTGAAAAAAAACCTCTTCTTGAAACGGTAACCATTTAACTCCGGGGAGTCTTAAATATAATTTCAAAAATAGAAAATAAAACTAGAGAAAATGAGCTTTCATTTGCTTTTTTAAGAATTAAAAAATGTTGATTCCTTCCAAAGTTATAAAAGTTTAAAATAGAGCATCGAAAATGAAATGTTTAATCCCTAAAATTAAACTGTTCGACTGCCGGCATATTTTGATGTACTTTCGATGCTCAATTTTAAACTTACATAACTTATGAAGGAATCAAGCTTTTAATTCTTGAAAAAGCAAATGAAAACTCATTTTCTCTAGTTTTATTTTCTAGTTTTGAAATTATACTTAAGACTCCCCGGAGTTAAATGGTTACTGTTTCAAGAAAAAGGCGCAGAACTTCAGTTTTTTTGAGCATTAGGGTCTAATATTGCAGCTTTCTTTATATTTCTACATCCAAAAACATATCGCAAAGTTTGAGCTGAATCCGTGATCCGGAGTTCGCGGCCTTTCCTAGTTAGTAAAAATATACTACTTCGTTAGTGAATATTCACTATTTAAAAATAGTAAATTTTAGAGTCAACTTTAGAGAGAAGTTAAATTAACTGTGTTGAAATTAGAATTAACTATTTATTTTTTCCGTCTGGGGTATTTAATTATTATGCTTGGAAAATAAGGCACTGTTCGACGTGAAAGATAAAAAGTGCTGTAAATAAATTCCGCAATCATAAAAAAAACTATTAAATTTTACATAATCCTATTTTAAAATAAATTGTTTTTTATTGAATGCATCGTTCTTTTTTTTTAATATTTTAATTTACTATCAAATAGAATCCAAGAGTATTTTTTATATTGTGTTTATTCTTGTTATACAAAGTAAATTTAATTAAATACGATAGAGCCTTTAAAAAACACAGTTCTTTGTGACAGCAATTCAATAACTATTGTTTTAAAAGTTAGATTAAATGCTTTGGAGTTTAAGTGAATTGCATTTTACGTTTTAATCTAATTCAGCGCGAGTTACATATGCAAAACAGACAATTAAGCCCGAGCCCAGGAATGGAGATGTTTTCATTGTGTCAATGTAAAAAGATTTTTCAAATACAGTCACGTAGACTACTTTAATAAAATAATAGACTTACAAATTAATTTTATGCCTGTTTTTTTTTTGTTTGTAATTTATAATAAAATAGAATAATTATTATATAATGAATCTTTCTGATTATTTTAGAATATTATTTTTGTATAAATATAGATAGTATTTCTAATTAAAAATATGTTATTCCACACATTCTGAAAAATCATTTTTCTGTTGATAACTTATAAATATTCGTTCAAAATTTATTAAAGGATACATCTTTTATTCTATTATAGGTATAATAAAAAATAAAAAATGAACTTGTAAATTAGTGTCTATATTTAACAATCTCTCTTATAAGTTGGGCAGAAATTGGAATGCTTTAAAAATTAAAATTTCTGTAATTGAATAGTTTGAAAAACTATGTTAAGTTTGTCATGTAAATATATTACAAATTCATTATGCATTATTCTTTGTATACACCTTATGCACTTTTTCGACTATTAACTTGTTTTTGTAATCGATTATGAGTTGAGGATTTTTGCCCGTTAATTTCTCTAAAATAAAATAAAAAAAAATAAAAATAGAATAAAGTATAACTATAACCGTATATTTTTAGAAACATGCATATCGATCCGCAAATAAAATACCTATAAATTTCCGATACAAACGCGAATATAATCATTTTCAAGCTCACGTTAAAGCAACGTTTGCCTATAAAAAAATTCCATTCAGCCGTATCAAAAAAAAATATTTCACCAAGCATTCCTACGAACGGATGTACTTATCAGTTTCTCCTGCAATTAAATGGAAACCATTCGAGGGGAAAAAAGGCCAAAAGGAAGTAGATAACTGCCACTTCCACTTTTTCCTACCCAAAAATGATACCTCACCAAAACAAAGTACAACCTTCCGTCGGCAAAAAAAAGCCTATAATAAAAAAAAGAGAGGAAGGAAGACGCTACATAGATGGTAGATAAGTTGAGAGCCCGCGTTGACGTCGAAAGCGCATTAGCGCTCGCGCGCGCGCGCAGAGTTACGACAATGAAAAGTCCACGCGCGCTCGGTTGAGAACCGCTGCTTCATTGATGGAGGCTGCGCTCGCTCCATTCACTTGCCCCTCCGAGGCAGGCGCGCCTCATTCACTTGTCTCTCTCTTTCATACACACTCGCACATATATGTATATACATAGTAGCACGTATGTGTGTGTACACGAGCGGAGGGGAGGACGACACTGACGAGAGGAGGATGAGAGAGAGAGAGAAAGAGGGGGGAAGATGTAGAATCTCTGGCTCGCTGTTTGGATTTCGAAAAGGAGTCAAGCTTCAGGGGCCCGCGGCGGGAGAGAGACAGAAAGAGAGAGAGAATTCGAGGGGAGAGAGGAGAAGGGGACAGGTGCGCGCAGGTGCCGCCGCAGGGCGCGACCGGAAGTCCGATTCCACCGAGCGAGAGCGAGTGAGAGAGAAGTGTGCTGTATGTAAGGCCGCCTAAACAAACGGCCTTCTCTCCGTTTCCCGAGATATATAGGTACCTTAAGAGGGGGGAAAGGGGGCTTAGTTCGGATAACTTTTCTCTCTCCGTTTCTCGGGCATCTCGTACATATCTCCCGTA
Organism: Torymus aiolomorphi; assembly: GCA_036365515.1. Taxonomy (NCBI): domain Eukaryota; kingdom Metazoa; phylum Arthropoda; class Insecta; order Hymenoptera; family Torymidae; genus Torymus; species Torymus aiolomorphi. The sequence goes on along the minus strand of CM070873.1, from coordinate 44,397,313 downwards.
GCCCATCTCTCTCTCTCTTTCGCGGCGCGTCATTAGGCGGGAAAATTTTTCTTAAGAGGAAGTCAAGTGTCGTCGTGATTATCACTTTAACGTGTATGTGTGTATGTGTGTTGCGGGGTGGATATGGATAGAAAGAAAGAGAAAAGGGATCCCGGAAATTGCCGGAGAGAGAAAGAGGCCCCCATTAACGGAAAATAAAATCCTCTCGCGGGCGAGGCGATTAGCCGATGATTTTTCCCTTCCTCTGCTCTCTCGCTCTGTCTCTCAAGAGAGAGAGAGAGAGAGAGAGAGAGAGAGAGAGAGAGAGAGAGAGAGAGAGAGAGAGAGAGAGAGAGAGAGAGAGAGAGATAATCTCCTTTCCTCTTCTTTTGCTTCTCCTTTTTTATTTTGGACGGGGGGGACCCTTTAGACCGCGGCCGTTCCGAGCAACGGCGTTTCCTATTTCCCTTACGTCACCGCGAGAGGAAATGCCAGGGAGGTATTAGCCGGGAATAACGAGCCGTGGTGGCAGTTTGGGCAATGTTTTGGTTGTTGCCCGAGGGCTATATGACGGGATAAGCCTCGTGGGCTGTGTAATGAGACGAGAAAGAATTTTCCGCTCGGGGAGAGCCTTTGGAATTCGGTGTTGTGTCGTGCTTTTCCAAAAGTTCGGTCGACCGGAAGTTGACCAAAACATTGCCGAAGCTAAACATTTTTTTCACGCGTGTGTAGTTTATATAAGGAATGCGATATTGGTTAAAAAGCTGTGATGGTATTTATCGTGTTTGATGGTAATGTTCATTTTCGAATTATTTTGATGTTAAAGTGCATTTCGAATTTTTCAATGTGAAAAAGAAAATAGATTTAAGGGTGTCTCGTTTATTGGAAACATCATCAACATTGTGTTAGACATCAATCACTTGATTACATGATAAGTTAATCTTATGATCTATCACTTAAAACACTACAGACCATTTATTCAATGATACATTCTAATTCATCAAAGGATCTAAATTTGTCTGTATTTCTAATAGGCACTTTAACTGATAAGATTTTAAAAGTCACCGCTAAACGATGTTTGAAAAATCGTTATTAGCGGTTTCTGAATAGCTCACGTACTATTAATGAGAGTAAATTAGTTAATATAAACATCTGAGATAAATTTTACATACTGTTGTGACTGGATGATGGACCGTTAGTCCGTTTGCGCATTAAAACCAAAAAGTTGTTGGTAAAATTTATCTAAAATAAATTTTGTTTAAAATGTCATCAGCCATAGATCGATTGGGCATAATTTATTTATTAACGCCTACATTCGACATACTTTTCAAAGTATTTTAGCGAACCAAAAGTTTAGCGAATTCTTTATTAAATATTTAAAAGTAATGGAAAATAGTATGACCTTTTTATGTAAGTAAATGTATGAATAAAAATTTCTTAATAAAATTTTGATTATTGGCTACAACTTTCAAATTCGTCTGAAAATTATAGCCGATATTCTAAAAACCTTTACTAAATTATCTTTCATGGCACTATATATAAAAGAATTAGAAAATTCTATTTTGTAATAAATTTGACATATAATAGATATATACTATTTAAAATATGTATCAGGTATCAACTTATATTAAATTTAAAAATTCGACGAACACGAAATCTGTTAACCGTTTTATCGACAATAATCGTGACCCAATTTCATTTGTCACTAAATCCGATTACTCATCTCTCTTTGCCATTAATCAATATAACTAATCCTCAATGCCCTCTTCTCTGTTCCAGGAAAACTCTACGCGGTGTTCGGCCGGCGTCAGGGCCGCGTGACAGCGGCGGAGAGCGCCGGTTTCGGCGGTCAGTTTCGCGTACTGGCCACACTCCCCGTACCGGAGAGCTTCCAGCTGGCCAGCGAGCTACGCACTCAGACATCCGGACTGGCCTCCAATCCGCAGCTCGTTTTCAGTCACTGGGAGGTAAGAGGCGCGCATATATATATGAGGGTTTGAGGGTTCAGAAAATTTAAAAAAAAATTTGAAGGCACACCTCTCACTCTATAGGTCATAAAATATACGAAAAAACTCGTGAACATTAGAAAACGGTCTTGTGACACCGTTTTAGAAAAAAATCCATTTTTATTATGGAAATTTAACATAGGAAAAATGGACGAAAAGTAGTCACTGATGATGAACCAATAGTAAGCTTTTAAATGTGCCAACAAATTATTCCACAAAAAAACGATTATGGTAGCTCAAGCGAGCTAGTAAACCTAAAGCTATGAAACTTTTTTACAAAGATTCATTTACACATTCCAATCTTAAAAAGGGTTCTTAACATAACGGAAAAATTTTTTTGTTACAAAATTTCCAATGTTGCAAAAGTAGATTTCCTCCATCAAAAAAAAATTCAATAAGTATTTATAATCTTTTTTGTTTTTCATTCAATTTTAATTTGCAAGGTCTCATTTTCTTCCTCGTTCAATTTCAGGGGGAGGTACTCATATCAAAATTGGAAAATTTTCAAAACCTGCTAAGTTATATGCAATTGTTTATAAAATTCAGTGACAAATCTACAAACAATTGCATTTAACTTAGCAGGTTTGAAATTTTTCCAATTTTGATATGAGTACCTCCCCCTGAAATTGAACGAGGAAGAAAATGAGACCTTGCAAATTAAAATTAAATGAAAAACAAAAAAGATTATAAATACTTATTGAATTTTTTTTAGTGGACAAAATCTACTTTTGCAACATTGGAAATTTTGTAACAAAAAAATTTTTCCGTTATGTTAAGAACCCTTTTTAAGATTGGAATGTGTAAATGAATCTTTGTAAAAAAATTTCATAGCTTTAAGTCTACCAGCCCGTATGAGCTACCTTAAAGTAGAAGAAAAGAACTTTAACTTTAATTTAAGCTAAAGATTGTTAAAATCGATCGGTTCTGCGCAAAGTTTCTTGCATTTGAAAATCGCGAAAAATTACCAAAAATGATTGAATTACGTGGATTCGGAAAAAATCGCTCAGTTTTGGTCATTTTTCGCGATTTTAAAATGCACGTAACTTTGCGCAGAACCGACCGATTTTAACGATCTTTAGCTTAAATTAAAGCTCTTTTCTTCTACTTTAATTGCTTTTTTGTGGAATATTTGTTGGCATATTGAAAAGCTTACTATTGGCTCATCATCAGTGACTACTTTTCGTTCATTTTTCCCGTGTTAAATTTCCATAATAAAAATGGATTTTTTTCTAAAACGGTGTCACAAGACCGTTTTCTAATGTTCACGAGTTTTTTGTATATTTTATGACCTATAGAATGAGAAAAAACTGGTCTCGAAGGTGTGCCTTCAAATTTTTTTTTTAATTTTTTGAACCCTCTAAGTGTGGACACGAAAAAAATATCTTCATATACGATGTATATATTTATACATAAGTAATCGAATTTCCTCTAAAGTCGATCGTCAGCAGGTAGATACCGGGAACGAGCATTTGAGCAATAGCGGCGAAACGAAATGCTATATAGATTGAGACATACGGACTTCCGGTACGAATGCGCTGCCGCTGGGCTTTTTTTTCGTGGAACAAGTGCGCGCGCGGGTGAGGAGTTACGTTATAGGCAAATTTACTTCCGGTGTGTAATAAGGCGCGAGCGTGCGCGGCAGTTAAGGGGGGCTGTGGGTGGTGATAGATGTAGGGAGATGGTTTGTTGTTATGAAGAAATTTCTTATTGATAGAGTGATTGGTTGTATATTTTAATGTGCGGTATTTTAAATTATTTTGGATACCGGAGATTGAGAGGATAAAATACGCTTTGGTAGAGGGAAGGGGGGGGGGGGTCCAATGTTTAGACGATTCATTTTAAAATTGAAGTCAACTATAGACGATTTTCAGTTCGACATATGGTAATGCAGATTGTTCTTAATTTCGAAATTCTAAATTACGAAAATCATCTTTTCAAATCTAACAATTCACCAATCTATCCAAAACATCGAATTTCATCAATACGATTTCAAAGCAAATATAGCTTGTTTCCAATGATTTATTTCGAAATAACTTTATTGTATTCCTATTAAAAATCTATTAATGAAATTTGATGTTTTGGACAGTAGGTGAATTGTTACACTCGAAAATATGATTTTTGTAATTCAGAATTTCGAAATTAAGAACAATCTGCATTACCATATGCCGAACTGAAAAACGTCTATAGTTGACTTCAATTTTAAAGTGAATTGTCTAAACTTTGCCCCCCCCCCCTCCTTTGGAATATCGTTGAAATCATTAGCAAATTCTAGAATAATAATAGATTGATGTCAAAGGTGATGAAAATTGATTAGAAAATTGTCTAATGACTGCTAATCATATATTGATTTAATAATATAGCTGTTCATAAAATTAAAAAATTATTTCCATTTTTTATATAATTTTTTTTATTATTTTACTCAGAAAACATAAAACGCTAAATAATAAACGGACATATTCTATTCAAAGCTTTTTGTTCATTAAAATGATATTTATATATCTATTTTCATAAATTACTGATTGAAATAATATGATCATTATAAGGCTTAATGTCAAATAATCAACATACAAAATGACTCATACTTACGTAGTTATTAAAATTAGAAATAGTTTAGAAAATTATCACATCAGTTTGTGAAATATCATATGATATTCTATAGAATAGCCCGAAATTCTATTCCATTTCTCGATATAACAAATCATATTAAATTATTGATAGTATTTCACAGTATTAAAAGCTAAATGGTTGAAAATTAATCTCGTTAAAATTATTAAAAAGTTATTTTAAAAATAATTGCTTAAAAAAATTTGTTTATTTTAGATGATGTTTTGTAACTTACTAAATTGCTTACAAAAAACTATTTTTACAAATAACCAAATATACTAGCGAATTCTCAGGCATAAAATGTGATAAATTTATAATTATAAAGTAAACTTATATCTTCAAATTTTGAAAATGACCAAGATATCGTAAATACAAAAAAGTATACGAAATTTAGAAAACTATTGCATCAATATTGAACCTAAAAGTTCTTTATCATTTGTAATTCAGTAAATCGTCTTTTGATACAGTAAATAATTTGTAGATATTTGTACTCATAAGAGACATAAAAAGAGGGAATATCTAGATGACGCATTATAAAATTTAGATGAACTATTACATTTCATGACTGCGTAAAACCAAATATTTAAACTGGCTTATTTTATTTGCTTCTTTCTACTGCAATTCGTATGAACTACCGACAATGTGAGGCACAACATCTTTTATAAGCCACATTATTAATGTTATACTATGAAAAAGAAAATAATTATTTTGAAATAGTCAATTCATTCAAAAGTTCGTAATTTTATGAATTACCGGATACTGTGTTCGAAAAACAAGTTTGATCTCGAATATTCGTACACTCGTAAAAACGTTCCTCGCAATAAATAGCTCAAAACTAGTTATATGCTCATTAGAATTCTATTAACGAAGTTTTAACGTCTTAGACTGATGTCAATTCGTTACGTTCGAGAATACTTTTCTAATTCAGAATTTCAAAATATAACAATCTATGAAACATAACACATTTATTACATAAATTTTTATCGTCACGTGAACAAAGATAAACAATCTTAGAATTGCAGTTAATAAGCAAAATATATTTTTAAATTATTTTAAACACATGACTAAAATAGTAATTTTATAAATACGAACTGTCATATCGAATATCGGTCTAAAGTTTCCTATCATAGTCGTCATTTATTTTCGATAGATTCCTCAAATTTCATCATTACGAAATAAATTTAACGTTGGGAAATGAGATTTCTGTGAAATAGAATTTCAGCTGAAAGAAACGTCGATACTGCTATTTCTTTTTCTTGCCTGGCGACTTTTTTCTCGGCTCATACATTTAACATAATGTAAAATAAATCATTACAAAATAATAGATAACATTCAAAGTGAGGTATATTAAACTACGGATACATTATTATACAACCCCACCCCAACAATCGTTTATTTACCCCCAAACCCGGAAGTCCATACACTATCGCCCGAAAACCGTCAATTGACACATCCTCCTGATCGACCGTTTCCTCTCAATTACAAGGAAACGCACATACTTCTCTCTCTCTCTCTCTCTCTCTCTCTCTCTCTCTCTCTCTCTCTCTCTCTCTCTCTCTCTCTCTCTCTCTCTCTCTCTCTCTCTCTCTCTCTCTCTCTCTCTCTCTCTCTCTCTCTCTCTCTCTCTCTCTCTCTCTCTCTCTCTCTCTCTCTCTCTCTCTCTCTCTCTCTCTCTCTCTCTCTCTCTCTCTCTCTCTCTCTCTCTCTCTCTCTCTCTCTCTCTCTCTCTCTCTCTCTCTCTCTTCACCGAAGGAATGTCCGTTTGGCTCATTGACCAAAGGACTCTCCTCTCTCTCTCTCTCGCTGGAGTGGGCCATCGTGAATGAGCTGAAAAGACGCGCGGCGTAAGTAAGTGGGGACCAACCTCTTCACGCGTAAAAGACAAGAACAGCCAGAGAGAGAGAGAGAGAGAGAGAGAACCGTCTATATATCTGCTGAATGGACTCGAGGAGGGTATATACATACACGAGAGAGTCCCACTTTCTGGAAAGGCATCATATCCACAGACGTGCCATGGGGGGGGGGGGGGGGGTTCCACTCAGGTGGACGCCACTACGAGTTTCCGGGAACACCAAACTCTGGCGCGCGGCGGCGCTCGGGGAAAAATATATCACACAGGCACAGTGACGGGGTGTAAGTTTCAAACCCCCGCCGTGGCATTGTGCGGGTGACAATGGCGCGGTGACAGCAGAGCCTCTCGACTGAATGAATGAGGAATTCGGAGGAAACGCATCACGCACACAATACGCGCGCGCGAGAGAGAGTCAAGTCGTCGTATATAGTAATCGCGACTTTCCTATGGTGTGCTGTGTGTGTGTATAATCTCTCAAGATTGGAGGTGGACGTCGTCGGCGGGAGGGCGAGGAGCTGAGGGAAAGCTCTCTGGGAATTTACGGGAGGGACTTCCGCTTTCCTCTCTCTCTATTTCGAGAGAGAGGGCCGCTGTTCATTCTTCTTCGTCGTTCATTCATGCTTTTCCTTCATTAAAATCTCTCTCTGAGCAGCGGGACACGCCCCCTGCGGGCCTTTCGAGTGGACGCGGAGAGAGATATACGCGCGTATACGCATGAGTGGGAGAAGAGGTCCGTGCGTGTGTAATTATATTTTGGCGGCGGCGGCGGGGGAGGCTCGTTTTTACAAAATGAATGGCGGCTGCAAGTGTTTTGGGATGGAAATGTTGATGAGGTTGGGGATGGTATGTTGGAGTGGTGTAATGGAAAATGAATGAGGTTATAGTGAGGGTAAAGAAATAGTTGATGTGCACTGAGAAAAGAATTTGTTTACTGTTAACATGGCATTGTAACTGTTATCATGCGTATGTTTAAATATGAACAAATATACTTAGGTTACCAAATGAGCTAAAAATTCTAAATGATACTTCTTTGAAGAAAAATAAGTTAAAAGAGTGGATTACCAAAAATATTTAGTTATAAGTGAATAATAAATTGATTATTATTTTTACCATACTATCTAGTAATTTTTCTAAGTTTTTGTTTGAATTTTTCTTACGAAAAACCAGTAATAATTATTATAATTAGAATAAATAAGTTACTTGTGACAGTCTGTGGTCGGCTTCCGCACGCTATATGGTAATTTTTATTCGGCACTCTTATAATTTTTCAACTAATTTTTTCTCAGTGTAGTTGACAATTTTATACATATTATAAAACTGTTATATTAATATATTGCCTTTAGTCTTAGTTTCTAGTTTTTAAGTTCAAATTTTGTAAATCTCGATCGCCCAGCTAACAGGTAACTGAGTTTACCTCTGCGGGATTTTACTTCATGTAAATTTTGGTTGAAATAAATAAATAAATAAATAAATAAATAAATAGGCATTGTAACAGATATAATGCCATGTTAACAGTTAAGTTAACATATTCTCATAAACAATTTCAATATGTTACGTGAGAACATTGATATTGTAATACAATATGCTTATTATAGTAGTTTTTGAATCTAATGGCCAATTTTTTACCAGGATGATGTTGTTTTATAACAAAAACGTTTGAAATAAAAACATCATTTATTTTTTTACTCCAACATTTCGGACATTTTTATTGTTTACCCTGATGAGGGACATAAACAATAAAAATGTCCGAAACGTTGGTGTAAAAAACTAAATGGAGTTTTTATTTTAAACCTTTTTGTTATATAACATCATCCTGGTAGAAAATTGGATATTAGATTAAAAAATTATACAATTTACAAGAACTTCTACCATCAGCTACTTTCAAATCTGAATATGTTATTAGTTAATATAGATATTGTAACTATTACAATATCACATTTTATCCTTAAACATGTTAAATAGTTGTATTTCAAATAGATAAATATGTTAAGAGTAACAATATTCTTCTCTCAGTGTGGTTTCATTAACTTTTTTAAATCGTAGGTTACGTAAAAACTTCTATATGATTGTAATCGTACTTGGATAAAAGGATAAAAATGAAATGACAAGCTAAATTTTGGCCAATTTAAAATTAATTGGGCAAGTTGAACAATTACGTGGATACATAAATAAAAATTATTCATAACGCAAGAATTTCTTTCCCCTTCCAAGTTATATGGTTATACCGTAATTACCATTCCATTAAATTTAGGATGAAAAACATTTCAATTCTTTTAATTCAGAAATCGATTACGGACAAGCCATTACATAAATCATATACGTCGACTTGGGAAAAAAAAGTGATGGCCGGAAATACCGCGCGCCGGGGCGCATGAAACCTCGTCTGATGTAAAAGGCGCGCAAAATGGATGGTAATTTAAATTGGATAATTTAGGAAACGAAATTCTTCGAATATTTCTTTTTGTAAAGTTGTTGGAAGTACTCGTGATAATAACGAGAAATACGAACGATAAATCACAAAAAAACATTACAAACGAGATCTGTATGCGACAGGAGACTGTATAGCACACGCAGTTAGCCGATATGCAACAGGTAGTTACTTTATTTTTCTAAATAGTAAAAAAGTATTTGCAATAGGAGTATTTATTTATTATTTATTTTTATAAAGCTGTAATATTTCCTCATGCAGCGTTTTGGTATTCAAATTTTTAATTTACAGTAATCGCGACAGATGACGTTATTCATAAGTAGATTAAGAATATGCATAGATTTATTTATCGAAATTACCTATTTTAGATTGCAAGTCACTTGAGTTAAAATACATTTCAAGCAAAAGTTATCACAAGCTGTTAATACCTGGTGGAAACAGGAAACAATTTTTAGCCAAGAAATCGTTTATTCCAGTAAAAATTGGCAAAAACCGGAAACATTTTTTGTAGAAAAAAAAAACTGCACTCGATTTTAAACACACTGATAGAAAGAAATATTTGACCCAAATTCCTGTCACTTAACTGTTAATACACGAAACTAAAATTATGAAAAATAAATTGATCTTACAAATAAATAAACAAGAATTAATAGTATTTTCAAAGTTTTAATAATCATACTAACATTATCAGTATTTATAATACTTTTTTGATGTTTTAAATTGTTTAATATGAAATAATATACTGACTAGATATGCAAATTAAACGTTAAATAAAATGTTGACAAACGATGAAAAGTTCATAAAATGTTTTATAAACAGTTGAAGTTTTATTACTTAATTCAATTTGACTTACTTATTAATAACATCCTCATATTTTTAATAATTTTAGTTTCGTGTATTAACAGTTAAGTCACAGGAATTATTTGGCTCAAATATTTCTTTCTATCAGTGCAGATGAAGCCATTTACAATTTTTAAGGAAAGTCTAATAGCTATTTATTATTGCGATAATGAGAGAGACAGAATCAAATGGAAAAATTAATTTTTTCGTTTACAACACCGTTAGCAAATGAAATTCCTTCCAGTATTTTTTGTTATATTTGGACCAACTAACCACCTTTTTTATTATATATAGATGTTTCTAACAAAACGACGAATTTATTTTAAAACATTCACTACGAATATTTTGAAATTTTCTGACCATAGTTTATTTTCACAACTACATAGGGAAAATGACCAAATTATCGATTTACTAATTCTCGGGCAGTTTGCAATGGAAAAATTTCTACTAGATACTTAATTAAAAATTAAGCCTTAATAGAACATCAATCTTACCGAGATTCTAGTTTCCGATAAACATTTCAAGAATGCCCGCACATGTTTACAAAAACGATACTCCGCTAACTTTTTCAGCGCATTCCAATCGAATTGAATAATCGTTTCGAATCAATAATCGATGCCCAAATGTTTTTCTCTCTCTCTTTCTCTCCCGTGTTTACGTACAAAGATTCGGCTGGATCCTTATATATACGTGATTGAAAACACGGCAATAACATAAAGATGCAGAAGGCATGACAAAGCAGGACGCAGAGAGATACGCAGACCGGGAACGCAGAAGAATATACAGGAAAGGAAAAAGAAGCGGGGAAAAGAAATAAGTATCGGTAGACCGAGAGCGAGCGAGCGAGAAAGAAAGTAAATGCGACGACGACATCGGCACGGCGCGACGGGTAGCAGTACGTAGTACAGTGGTAGTAGTAGGGAGGGAAAACGCTGAGCAGGGACTTCCTGTAAACAAGAATGAGTTAGTGAATGAAGCCGAGCGCGGAGAGGCTCAACAAGTTGTAAAAAGCTCTCCGAAAAACTGGTCCGCGCTCTCCTCTCTCAGCATCAGCCGTAGGCCATCGCTATGACGTGGCTTTTTCCCATAAAGCACTTCCTACGCGCGCGCGCGCCTCTCTTCCACCGTATATATACTTACTTTTCAGCTGCATATTTCCGAAATCGCCGCGGGTGCAACGACGACGCGCCGGTTTATATATAGGTATACATGTAGGGTGAGACGGCAGGTTGCCCCCGCACGAAAACAAATCTCTTGACGAAACAAAAACTCTCTTTGCCATCTGCTCGGTCGGTGGATCTCCGCAGCAGCAGCATCTATTCCTCTCTGCGCCCGGCTGCTGCTGCTGCTCGTAGGGCGCGCGCGCAGCCTCCTGGGAATCCAGAGGCAGGTGTCCGCGTCTTAGAAATTTCAATATAGGCCCTGAGAAAACTCGAGGATGTTAAGGTGTAGAGAGGGAGGGAAGGAGAAAAATGAGAGAGAGAGAAGCTGCATGCGTCGTGAGGCGTTTTCTCATGCCTATACGCTTTCGGGGGTACATGGCGCTCATTTTTCATTCGGGGGTCGGAAGGTGGTGCCGGTGGTGGTGTATTGAGATGTTGTGTAATGATGGGTTTCAAGGTGGGCTGCGGGTTTGGGGAAATTGTTTATGCTTTATTTGTGCTGGAATTTATTGTAATACGAGGATGCCATAGGCATGAGTATGCGTTCATTTTTTTTTTGCTAATTTCCTATAGAAGTATTTTGTTTACGTTCTGAATGAGGAAAATCGGAAATATTCGTGTGTGCCGTGACGTAAGGCTTATTACGACTTACAAAGAGAATGGACAACCATTGGGAAGGAGATTTGGGAGGTAACTTCCGGTGCTGAAAATTTCACGACTTTTCTATCTTGCGAGTGTTCGTTACTTCTCGGAAAATAATTATATATCCGAACAGGTCACATCGTAAATGATAGCTTTTTGTGGCAAAGTTAATAACTTTTTATTAGTTGATTTCGTATAAGAAAAAAAACATAATTGTAAAATTATTGTACAACGAAGCATTTTCAATAAAATAACAGATAGTTTAAGGTAGAAAGGTTCATTGGAATAAATTATGAGTGCGGGACATCATTATTGATGCCAGAAGACATCTTTTCAAGCCTCATTAAAATATGTTTTTAAGAGATTACGCGCGCTCCTTGTTAGCGTTGTTTTCAGACAAAAACGGTAATTCATGTAACTCTTCGCGATTTTGTATTTATAGAAAGAAAAATGTTATTTTATCCACTATGAAGAAGGGAAACCATATTTACGTTGGAATTGTTACGACCATTTACAAAGCTGTAATAAAGTCAAAATAATAAATGAAAAGAAAGTTTTCTCTTTGAAAAAGAAATTGATGAGTGGCACTACAAAAATGATCTTAACCTAGTTTTAAAGTTAAGTAAAGGAACGATCAATTTAATATTTCACTTAACCGCATGACAACCGGTTAAACTTGAAATTGGAAAAATAATTAAAATTTTATTACCCAGCTCTCATGTACAGAAGCTTTGCGCTAGTAAAAAAAATTTATGACCCATTCACGGAAAAACTGCTTTATCAAGTATTCTTTAATAGCAGAAATTGAGAATCCGGCAAAATTAGTTCCATTTTTTAAATATAAAAAATAATGCGGTAAAGATTTGTAATACATTGGAACCCCAATACACTACCACGGCCGTTCAATCTTATTACAAAAATTAAATTATCCCACCACCACCAGCACCTGCCGGCGCGCTATATACAGTTACGCATTAAAATCTCAACAGCCCGAGCGAGCAAGCAGCGGCAGACGAAAAACCTCACCCGTACACTCGATACGGGGGAAGGTGTTAAAGAGACGCCGGGCAAAACGAGCAACACTCCAACAACTGCGGCAGCGACCGAGTATATATATATATATATATATATATATATATATATATATATATATATATATATATATATATATAGGAGGAAGCAAGAAAAACGGCGAGCTCGAGCAAAAAAAAAAGAAAAAAAATAAGCCGCGCGAAAAAACGCCGAGAAGCCAACAAGTCCACGGGGGGAGGGGAAACGCGTATTACGGGAGAGGCGAAGAATCTCTCTCGAAGAGGAAGAAGAAGGGGCCTAATTCGGAGCGCTACCGGCTTACGCAAGGCCCCGTCCGCTGCTGGCTTTTTGGCCTATTTGTATTCGTGGCAGGGGCCCCTACCTCTCTCTCTCTCTCTCTCTCTCTCTCTCATTCACCGAATTCCAGTAGCCGGCCAAGCCGCTTTACGGGAATTATCGCGGCCCATCTCTTCTCTTCTCTGCGGAGATACGACTTCCCCTCGCGCGCGTGCGATCACGTAACGATCAGAGAGGAGAGCGATTTACATTTTTACGAGGGACCGCGAGGAAATGGATTTTCGATGCGTATAAATATTAAGAGAGAAGGAGAGGTGTATATATATACGCTAATTGGGTGCGTGGGTAACTGTTGTGGGATTTTTTTAGTGGGATTTATGGAAGTTCGCGCGGGGAATGGTGAATATGTATTGAGTGGTGTGGAAATTGAGTCCTTGTTGGTTGTCATTTGGGGCAGGAGAAGGGCGACATTTTTTGTTTTATAATGGGGACGAATTAGTCGATACGTTGGTATGGAATGTTCATGTATTAAAAATAGGAGATAATATTTAATAACCGACGTTTTTGAAATTTAGTAATGAATGAAAAGTAATTTGCGATTTTCCATGTATATAGTTGTTATTTTAGGGAGATATGAATTAGACGTTTTTTTTTATTAAACGAACACATATTTCTACCATAGGAGTTTACAAACCCTATTTGGCGTGTAACTGTACAGTATATAAAAATAATTTGGAAATGGATGGGAAAAGGGTATCTTCTTGGAGGTAAAGTATATCCTATTAAAATTTAACTTGGTAATGCTAAAAACCAGAAGCGCTCTTAAGTAATTAATTAGTGAAACGGTAACTCAATCATTAAAACTAATTTACATTTATACGTGTACAGGAAGTCGGCTTGTCATCTTTGACTTGATGTTTCGAGATTTTTTTCTCTGAAAAACTCGACGTCCCTCATCAGTCAGCATATTAATTATTTAAATATTTCTTTTGTTAAATTAAATCTGCTTTAAACTACCCAATTGCTTACAGTTTAAGCACAATAAACTTCAAGTTTATACTGTATTGTACTGTAAACAATTACATGTTGCTTCACATCTATTAATTATTTCATAATATAAGCCGAGATGGATCGTAGACAAATGTTTAAAGAGCAAAATGAGACGTTAAACATTAAAATTGAATGAAAAATAAAAAGTTGGCAAATAGCGAAAGTAACTTTTTTACTTATTGAACAATATCTACGTGTTCGATTAACTATTTTTTATCACAATAGTTTTTATTCCCATCTCAACGAATATGGCCACTTTTTTCCCTGAAAAGCGGGACAAAAGTTAGATTTGTTTCCCTCTTTCAACAAATTTAACGTTTTTGGAAATATGACGATATGGCCATATTTCCCTCTTTTTACCGGCCGTCGCCCATGTTTACAAACACTCCCCATATTTCCCTCGGTCCCACTTTCCAAATAAAAAAGTGGCCACAGTTGAGATGGGAATAAAGTACTATATGTAAATCGGGAGAAAAGTCGATGATTCCCTCGGGTGATCACTGCCCTCGCTTCACTTCGCTCGCTCGGGCAGTGAACCCACCCGCGGGAATCAAGAACGATTTTTCTCCCTTGTTACATAATGTACTATTTTCGGTTCAGAACATATTTGGCTTTCATATCCGTGTCTACTTACATGATTATATTTTAATAATTTATGACAAAAATTAAATAGTGAATTCGTTTTAAAATTACGATAACCCCCTTAAGGTGATGCGCTACCCACGTTATTACTCGAAATTGGGTTCCCGTTTTTCTCATTCAACTTTGATACGTTATAGTTCTTTATTAAACTTAAAACATGTCAAAGAGTTTTTTTCAAAAAGTTTAAAATTGAAAGAGAAAAACGGGAACCCAGAATTGAGTAATAGTGTGGGTATCACATTCGAAATTTAATTAAAACTATTTGCAACCATGATTATATTTTAAAGCATGTATAATATAATATTTTCACACGTATAAATAGTTTTTCTTTGTCGACAATAACAACATAATCATGGTGTAACGTTTTTAATTTAAAAATTGATAAACAATTCCCCAACCGTTGGTTAACATTTCTACCAGAAACCTTTTGCTTAAAATAACTCCCTTTTTAACACTCTGTCGAAATAACTCTTTTCCCTTCTTGTCTGATAAAATAATTATTATAAAAAATATGGATTTGATCATTCGCTATTTCTAATTAATTAGTCATATCGTCACATGCGTGAGTTGCCATTATTGTCAGTTTCTGCGATGTGTCATTTTTAATTCGCTTTTTCTACTTGTGTAAACGAGGTATATTACGTCAATTTAAAATTCGTCATATTAATTCTATGAAAATCGATGAATTAACAAAATTCAATTGTAAAAAACTTCTGTGTAAAATTTCTTCTTCTAAACAAACACGTCACTAAAACGAATGATTAATATTTTCCAACACGGAAATTCATATCAAAATTGAGTAAATAATTTAAAAAATTTTTTAATATTTAACATCAAAAAAATGAAATTAACAATATTTATTAGATATTTTTCGGGACACAAATACAGGATTTTTTTTTTTTTTCATTTAGTCAAAAACATGCCCAAGTTTTAATAATTTAATTTCTTGCCAGTTTTTGCATACACTCAGCCAACCACGTAACAACTTTTTTTAATAATTTTGCGTAATAAACCATACTCCTCCACTTCCGCGACCCACCAAACCAGCGACAAAAAAAACCGGAAAATATTATCCAACGCTACTATAACCGCTCGAGAGACATTTCACGCAGGTGAAAAGAATTTTCATAATACGTCCGCGCATCCAAGCCGCATACATTCGATTTTCCTGTGCTGACAAATGCGCGCGTATAACACACACACACACACACATAATACAGCATCTCCGTTGCAGCCGGCGCGTAGTTGCATGAATACAGACGCGCGCAGACGAGAGAAAAATTCTCACGTTCCTCGTGACACATTTTTTTTTTCTTCATTCTTCTCTCTCTCCATTCCAGGTCATCGAGCAGGATCCCTTCTGGGTGCCGTCGACGGAGGAGGAGTACCTGCACTTCGGCGAGAAGGCCGACAGCGGAAATCGCGCCAAGAGGTACATGGACGCGGTGCGCCGGAGGAAGGGACTTCCGGTCGACTCGCAGCTCGTAACTCACGCCGAGAAGCAGCGGACCCTGTCCAAAAAGAAATAGTCGCATGCATTTTCCGACAGTACCTGTCTACCCTTCGTTTTATATACACTCGCGCGCACGTATTTTTTTTTTTTTTTTTTTTCAAGTAGGTGCAGAGAGGTGGAGATGTGATTTTAACTTTTTTTTTAAAGTTGTTGTTAAAAGTGAGAGATACTCAAGGTGGAAACAATTAACGTATTTTTACAATGAAGACGAATTTTTAAAGAACTTTGTAATTAAACTTGTGATTCTATTGCTGATGGTTCGGTTATTAGAGATTGCATTTTTATTAAATGAATTTATTGTAAATCGATGTACGTTACGTGAGAAATATGTACGTTATGGGACATCATTAACGAGTTAAAATTATATGAACAACATGAAAAGTCTAGTTTTTTATTTTAAATATACATAATATGTACAAGTATGATACAAAGCAACATGTATTATAAATAGTTCTTTTTTCACGCATCATCGCCAAATACGATTTTCTTTCCTTGAAATCCTTTCTTCAGAATTTCCTGCTCTTTTTTTTTAGCTTCCCAAGACGGATGGAGGATCTCGTCGTTCTGCTGTTTGAAATTTGTTTTTGCATGTTTTTTATTAAATTGTCCCCTATCATTGCGGTCATTATTGAACTTGTTGAAATCTGATTTATTTCCTCTCCTTTCTCTGTCATAAGGTTTTGCGTTTCTTTGTTGATGACTCCAGTTTTGATCTGCACCATTGCGATTGAAACTTGAGTTATTCTTACTAAATTTAGGTACTTTACTGAAAAACCTATCATTTTCTTGATGTGAAAACTTTCTTTTGTTGTAGTTATTTCTGTGATTATCGTCATAATCATCTTCTTCAAAGTTTGATTTACTTTTTCGTACAACAACACTCAAATAGTTTGAACATCCATCTTCAGTTACAAAGAATGGATCTTCTTCTTTTTCTACAATGGTATTACATTCAGTAGATTTATTTTTATATTCTTGGTCTTCATTTGTATTAGAATCATCTTCTTCCAAAATATCTGTAAATTTTTTCACAATAGCTTGTTTGCTTATTACTTTAGAAGTATCTGATTTTTTCTTTGAATGATTAATTTTCAAATCATTATTTTTGATTTTCTTATCTTTCTTCACCTTTGCTTTTGGTGGTTTGCTGGATTTTGGTTTTATTTTTAAAGATTTTGAAATTTTTTGACTTTTAACAAGATTTTCTTGACTAGAACTTTTATGTTTATTTTTATCTTCCTCTTCATTTTCTTCTCTATCTTCATGTTTATCTTCATGTTCATGTTTATCTTCATCCTTATCTTCATCTTTATCTTCCTTTCCATCTCCATTATCATCTTCATTGCTATTTAACATTTCTTCATTCGATTGTATTTCATTTTTATTTTCTTCAGATTCAGCATCACTGCAATTTGAATCACTTTCATCAAGAATATTTCCATTTACATTATTTTCCTTCTCTTCTTTCACATCACTATCATTAGCATCTTGTTTATTTTTCTTTAATTTGGCTTTCTCTCTTTTTTCAAGTTTTGCTTTTTTCTTTCTTCCTGGTCCCAAAAATTCAATGTAATTGGGATATTTACTTTTAAATTCAGAAATTGTTGTACTAAATTTTTTATGATTTGCAATTCTAGCCATGATCCTTGTTACTGGAGTTGAACTTTGATCTTCGAGAGTTTCTTTAAAATTGATGGTTGTTGTTAGGACATATTTTGTTATGTCGTCCTTTTTCATTTTCTTAATGGAAAGTATTTCAGCACCTATTCTGTCAGCTTTCCTTTGATTCTTTGCTTTCTGAATGTCTGTACCTTTCTTTTGTCGCAACTTTTGAGCATCTCGCGTAAGCTTTTTAACAATATGCACTTTTGCTTGATTAACATCATTTCGCATTAACACTATCTGAAAACAAAAATCATGATTTAATTCATTATCAATCCAGTGCAATGTAATGAATTTGTGAAAAATAAGATATAGTTAGTGTAAAGAATTGTAAAATGAAAATTATTTTTTTGCCATAGTTTATAAAGAAACAATATTGCAATTTATGAACTTATAATAACAATTTAAAGATTTTTGTATGCATCAACATCAACTAAAGCTTGAATGTTTATCATAACCTTAAATGGATATGGATTGATAGAAAGAATCACACTTGCAAAGTTGTAAATGCGAAATTAAAACATACTTGATTATTTATTTCAGCTTTACTCATTTTGTAACTATCCTATATATTGTCTGTCAATAATATAACGTGGTAATAAATGAATACAGTACTAATTAAACTACTAGGATAGTGTGTAAGTAATACACGTGTGGCGTGTTGTGATGCGATTAATCTTCGATATTTTGACTGTCACGTGACCGTTCTATGACGTCTAGTCTAGTGACCATTTCAGTTTTTTATAACCATACAAATTAAAAAAAAAATCATTTTTATTATTTATTATTCATTTATTGTTTACTGTTTCTCAAGTATATTTATAAGTGTTGATAACTTTTAGAATTTTTTCGTCTACGCTAGTTGTACGACAGATTTGTATACGCAAAGGATATACATATATATAACGGGATATAATTTCTCTAGTCAGATATCAAAAAAAAAAAAAAAAAACAGCGATGTGTTTTCAAACTTATACTCTCGATCAAGCCGAATTTTTTTTTATAAGTAATCAGTTTCAAAATCACATTATACAAAAGTTTTTTTAATTTTATTATACAAATCACATGTTCCATATTATACAAAATACATACACTATCATGATATTTCAATTACTTTTTTAGACGTTTTGATTACTTATCGACAATACAAACGACAACGTAATTATTTAAATAGACAATCTATCGAAATAGAAAATAGAAAAAATTAAATTTTTACTACAAATAACTTATGTTTTAATATAATTACAATGTCAATAATTATTATATGCATATTCATACACTAATTTAATAAGATACTGGAAATTGCTTGAAACAGCAAGATTGCCAACTTCTTGATCTGCTATAACAGACTCAACTGGAGGTAACACATCTTCAATTTTGTTTCCTGTAAAAATTTGTTTTGATTAATATTTTTTAATTCACTCCTGTTCACGGGAACATTGCAAGTATATGTTAATATCCATCGTGTGTCAATCCTGTGGATTTAAGAATAATTTTCAAAATTTTTTCGATTCAAGAAACTTACCCATCAAATGAATTAAGTCCATTAACTTGAAAAAGGTTGTTTCTTGGATTTGTTGTTCAGGATTTTTGCTTACTGTGTCCCATTTATCACATCTCGCAGCACGCGCCCATATTTTAGTTTTCAAAGAATTTTTTTCATCTTCATGATCAATATAGTCTAGTAAATCAAGTGCTTTCTTAAAGTCATACTCATTGGTTATTTGACTTTCCACACAAGTATAAAGCTAAAAAATATTTTAATTAATATTACAATGATCAAATATTTTATAGTATCAATTATTTTAAAGCAATTTAAAAAATTTACATTAATAAGTTCGGATGGACTGAGTACCCTTAACTTTTCAACGTCATAGCCATAAATTTCCAAAACATGAACGGGTACGTCCTCTTGATGTGCTATTAAATTCAGTTCATGATCTATTCTTCTCATATTCAATTCTACTTTCTCGTCAGGTTCATCAGATGCAATATAAGCTAATTTTGCCAGTGAAAGCATTGACTTAAAAAAAAGAGATCAATGAATTAAAGTTTGTTAATAATGATAAGTTTTATAAAATATTTTATAGTACTTAATAATTATCATCCCATTTAATGGAAAACTAAGAATTAAAAAATACCTTTTTTCGAGTTACAAGATCCATTTCATCTTGAGCTAAGGAATAAAGTGTCTTGGCAGTCGTTTCATATTCATCCGATAAAGCAGCTTGAACCCAAGACAAAATTGGATGTTGCAAAAGTTTTTCCGTCAATTCCTGGGCTCCGCCTCGCCGACATCTTTCTACCAACTGCCCTTGCCGACCATCTTTTACGTACCTAAATAGAAGTAACATTCAAATGTTAAAAATATCGCAACCATCGAAAGACTTTACATTTATTTTTTAAAGCGATAAATAACGAATATTTACCACGAAAACAAGAATCCAGCGAAATCTTGATTTGAAAATCGTTCCATATAGGTATCCAATCGATTTTTGTTATTGGTTAACTCACAGATTTGTATTAATGAAGCAAAATCGCAGTATTTCTCAGCCAACATTGCTGCATTCTCATACTGTTCTTCTTTAACTATAAAAAAAGTAAACTTTAGATAAAAATTATTCTAATACATGAACTAAATTCAATATTTTTATACTTACTAAGAGGCTGAATTAAATTTGATCTTTCTGCTTCATATTGTTTTATAAGTATATCAAACCTTTCGGTTCCACGAATACTTTCTAAATGACATTTTCTTCCATCCAAAATAAGATCAATTATGCCTACTAATTGCTCATACAATTCATTACAAACATTCATATCATTTGTATTATTTACACCATGTTGCAATGTTAAATTTGTCTGCAATTGAAATTGTTAAAGTAATTATTATTAAAGAAAATTAAATAGTTTATATTTATCAAACGTATATAATATTTAACTCAATACCAACCATTGAATTGAGACATGTTTTCAAACCATGTTTTCCACCAGCTGCTGTCCATGGTAAGTATTCTGTAACAGGACACAACCTTGGTGGAACGAATTTTTCTGCATTATACTGACGATATTTGACTACTTCTTGAAGTATACCCTGAAGAAATTTTTTATATGATTACTTTGTTTGCGAAATATCCAAATAATATATATTCTCAGATAAAAAATTAGTAAAAATAAATTATGTTATTAACGCACCAATAAAATTGCGTTAGCTTGTAAAATATATTGGGCCATCTGTTGGGCAGGTCTTTCAGATTGCGTTTGTTCAGTTGTGATTTGTACTAAATTTGGTAAAAACTGATGAACTTCACTAACTTCTCTGTAGAATATATCATTTGGACTAAGATCCTCTGATATATATGCCTCAGGCTGAAGAGTTCGTTCAATCACAGCGTCTACAATTTCTGTATATCTAATAATAAAGTAAATAATTTAAATTATTAAATAAATGTAGCATATTACAAAAAATATGATAATACAAAATTACCGTTGCTGAAGATTGTAAATAGCTAACATTGCAATAACTTTTTCTGCAAATTCTTCTAAAACATGAGAAGTGGACATAATAACACCTCTATAGGTAACTGCACTAAACTGAAATAGTAATAAAATATTTTCATTCATATATTTATATTAAATAATAATTTTTCTTCTGAATTAAAACTAACTCTGCTCCATAGGTGATGTTCCTTCAAAAATGTAATATATAAATCTATGGATTTTTGCTTTCCTTCCAATTGATGTGGTATTTGCATAGCCAAAACTGCATTCAATGTAAAAGCTAAAAATAAATTAATGAATTGTGTTAGATCAAATTAATTTTTTTTTTTTTTTATATAAGAGAATGATCTTTAGAAAATCTATAGAATTGCATTTACTTAAATCTCTATGATTTGACCATCTAGGATCATTAGCAGGATAATCATCAATTAAATATTTTGCTACTTGCAAAACCAAAGTATCTAGAGAGGCATCAATATCCATTACAGGTTCTTCTTGTAAAGGAAATAGGTCAGCCAAAATCTCATCAGATTGTTCCTATTTAATAAGAGATAATTGTGTTTAATATTATAATAATATTATACTAATTTGTATTTTTGAACAAAAACTTTAAAAGTTTTATGTGTACAACATACTAACTTTATTTCCACGAACACTTAAAAGAAATGCTGCTTGCAATTGTTTCACTCCATCAGCACTGCAAAACATTTCATTAATTTCTTCATTGCTTATTAGTGTCACAAAATGTTCTGGCATCATATTAGTATTCCCACCGTAATCCATACTTAAATTTACATCAGAGGAACTTCTGCAAAAAATAAAATTAATTTATATTATTACAAGGAAAATTAATAGTTATAAATATGTTTTCAATACTTAAGGGACTATTGCCGGTTATAATTTTGACTTTTTTTATATGGACCAGGGATTGCTGATTAACCAATTGTAAGTGTTAAAACTTGATTTTTTTAAAAATATTACATAAATAAATAGTAAAAAAACTTTAAACGTAATATTCTCGAAATGGTGTTTTTTCAATCGGCTCAGACTTATTCTCCACAACCATTCGATGGATCATTTTAATTCTTAGTGAGTTTTGTTCGTTTTGATGTCCTCAACCGTAATTTACCAGAAAATTGCAGAAAAGTTGGAAAAAAAAATTGAAAAGGGGAAAAAGGGCGGAAAAAAACGTAATTTTTACAACATTTTTTTCACATAATCGCCATTTTGTTTTTAAAATGATTTTTTTTATAAAAGGTGGTAAATTACGATGTAAGACACCTTCCTCATTAAAAAACTTTTTGAATTTTTTGTTTCAGAGTTGCCAATTTCGAGATTAACCCTGGGCCATTAGGCAGTGTCATTTTCAGCACTCAACTTTGACGAACTCTATAAAATTATGTAAACATTAAAAAAAAAAATTTTTGTAATTTTAAAGAGTAAATTAATAAAATAAAAAAAGTTGTACAAAGTTCTGTAATAAAGGAAACGAGAAAAAGAAAATTTAATTATAGGTCATTTTTTGCCTTTGTAACCGGTAACAGTCCCTTAAAATGGCATAATTTAGAAAACGCATGTAAAAATAAAGTTAGCTCACTGATTAAAGTCTTGATTTACAAAATCAGTTGAAGAAACAGTGATCAACCCAAGATTTCTTGTAAATAAAACTGGAGTCCCAGAACACAAAGCACCACCAAGAATGCTATCTTCTCCACTTCGAGTTATATCTATTTTATCCTGTTCATATTCTGATAAATCTAAAATTATACAGTTAGTTTAAATAAATACATACAAATTTATATAATAATAAAAAGATTTTTATAGATTCAATTATACTATTCTGTAGTTAAAAAATTCTTTTTGATAGATAAAGAATTGCTAGTAAGTACATCCATATGTTATATAACTTAAAAATTTTATCATAATAAAATAGTATATAGAAATTAAATAAGTTAAGATCCTATATTTCATTGAGATAATACTGCATATTTTTTATTATACTTACTACTAATAACAATCACATTCTGTTGATTATAAACAATGATCTCCCAGCCAGACAAAATAAAACGATACGAATGGACAGCAGCCTCAATTCCATCATTACTTTGTACATTTCCCATTTTAATAGGAACAAACCATTTAAAATTATTTGCAAGTGATACACCAGAAAGTGGGATGAGACCAATAGCAAAGCGAATCTGTGGCCATACATCACTGCAATGAGCTGCCATCAGCAGAACAATACCTTCATCTGTTGGTTGCATATCTACTAGCCAAGTCTGAATATTCTGAGCATTGTAAGCATTGGATTCCTGCAAGATTGGTGTAAAATTAATATTTTAAAAATTTATGATAGTATAAAAGAATCAGTCACGATTTGTTATCATTGGCTTTACCCATAATCTCTTCTGGAATGACTGCGTGACCATATGAACAATATCTTCATCAAATTCCATTTTCTCTTGTTCTCCTATTGGAAAAGACCAATACTGCAGCGAATTTCCAGCAAGAATAAGGACTCTAGATCCTTTTTCACTTATTCCAGTGCATATAACTTTAATTAATTTCTGCAAAATAAAAAAAAAAATTATTATTTATTATAATATATTACGCACCATGGGAGGAAAAAACTTGGACAGTCCACAGCTCGTGTAAATTGGCAAACACGAGCTGAGGGCTGGCCAATTTTACTCCCGTGGTGCGTATACTATTTTTCCTCACATTGAGGCCGAAAATGCCATATTTCCGTTTCGGAGCCGGGCGGGAATGAGGCACTTTCGGCCCGGTGTGAGAAAAAAAAAATTTTTTTTAAAAAATATGTACTGTTTCTTGAACTGGTAATTGTGGTATGGCACCAAAAATTAATGAAGACATCCTCCTACCAATACCACCAAGCCAGCCTTGACTTGTTCTCAAGACTCTACAACTAATACTGTTTCTCCCACCTAAACATTGAGGCTGTAGTAATGCTACTGTACACGTGGTTGTAGCCAAAATGCAACCATGACCAGGTATATATGTCAAACAATCTACTTCTTGTCCAGCAAGCTCTGCACTAGTTTCAACAGATAACTCTTCATTAGCAATGTTAGACCAATATCGGACTGTGCCTTCTGGTGATACTGCCATGCAGCTCGGTACCTGTTAATTAAAAAAAACTGCTAGTGTCTTATTTTATACTATTAATATATTTAAAACCAATTTTATTGACAAAGATACTCAGGAAATTGAAAATTCAGTAAAGTTGGACAAAATTTTATGTCTTACCATACACATCTGTTTCTATTGATAACTTATATATTTCCTGAATTCCAAGTTATAACTTAAATTTTTTTTCTTTGTTTGCGGTTTGAAGTATTGATTGAATTATTGAATGAGTTTGTATTTTAAACAATATTACAGCTTCTAAAGCTTTAAAAAGGAAGCAAAAGCTCCAAGTACCATAGGCATCCTTATTTATTTCATTTTTTAATTGCTTACCTGTTGCCCAGTTGGTAGCCAGACAGCGACACATTCTGCTTTGTGAGCTAAATCACTTTGAGGTAATAAAAGTTCCCTGCACTGTGTTTTAAAGGCTCTGCGTTGCTTTGGATCATGTATTGTTATTTTACACTGCCATACTAATAGTCTCCTCCCGCAAACTAGCCATGCCCATCCATCTAAGGAAACATTAACACTAACCGCTGTATTGGGGTCTAAAAATGTTAGTGCTTCTGTAACTAACACTGGCAAAGGAGAACCAAAATTTTCTACAATATGATTCTCTGTTCGACAAATCACTTGGATAGATTGGTTAGATCTTCCAGAGATGCTTAGACCACTAAAAAATATCAATGATTAAGAAAACTGTTTTATGCTTTATAAGCCTGAGAAAACTACTGTCATTGTTTAAGTACATTTATTTCAAATTTTCTTCTGGCAATGATTTTCTTGTACATTTATATACTTTATAAAAGACCTTTTATTATTATTGTATAATAAAAACAATCAATTCAATTATTAATTATTATTCATTCACTCATTGCCAAAAAACAAAGATAAATAATATTTAGACTATTGTTTAGTAGTCTTTATATTCATAATACTTACGTGCTACCCTTTTTTAAGGATTGTATCAAAGATAACCGTCGCCTCGGGGAATTAACACTTTTTCCCAGTATGTCCCCAATAGTTGTTCTATCCATCTTCGCTATTTTCTATTTATTAACACCGGTAAAAGTTAAAAATACAAGCACATCATGTCTAATAAACACAAGATAACGAAAATTTGAGGTTACTTATGCGGTGTCGAAAAATAAGCGCCGGTAAAATTATATATATTCAAATGGAAACGCCGCATCTTGCGCTGTCGCGCCGCGCGCGCGTTATGTGCTCCGAAATGCGCGGCCGGTGGCGCCGGTCGGCAAAAAAGGCAGCTCCGGAAGGTTACTCTGAAATTCCAAATGTGTAAACAATAAACATATGTACAGGCATTAGGCAACGAATTTAGGTCTATCTTCGTTGGTATAGGATTAAGTATGCAAAGACACTGTGCGTCATTACGTTCTTAGTAGTTATCTTTATTTGCGAAGCTATATATAAATATATATGAAGTCTGTCGTCTGTGGGTGCGCAATGATATTTTGAAATATTTCGATATGCGAAAGAAAACAAAAATGATTTCGGAGCATTGCGAATGCGGAGTATTTTAAATATTCAATGTCTTAATTTTAAAACTATTGGTATAACTTGAAAAATCAGGTTGTCGCTGTGAATCATCCAACGTTTTAGATTGGCTTTTTTTAATCAGCCGATTTTCAGGGGGGGGGTCCCAAAGTTTAGACGATCCACTTTAGAATTGAAGTCAACTCTAGACGTTCTCCATTCCTACATAAATCATTAGAAACAAGTTATATTCGCTTTAAAATAGTATTGATGAAATTTGATGTTTTGGACAGTAGATGAATTGTTACATTCGAAAATATAATTTTCGTAATTTAGAATTTCGAAATTTTGCACAATCTGCAGCTAGCTGATGTCGCAATGGAGAACATTTAGAGTTGACTTCAATTCTAAAGTGGATCGTCTAAACTTTCGACCCCCCCCCACACATAAGATTATAATTATGCTTCATTGACTTTATTATGGGAATAGTTTTCATGTTAAAAATATTAATTTTAATAAAATATATAGTTAAATTACATATCAGGTGATGACGGTAAAAAAATCGGGTAAAAATTTACTGATTCAATTATCTGCAGATTTTTTCGATTGAGATAGTTTATTGAATAAAATTAGTTCAGAATTGAAATATTGCTCCAAAATGTATATAGTCCTAACTATAAAAATACTCATAATAAATGTAAACTTTAAATTGAAATACGTAATAAAAATATGAGGTAAATTAAATAAAAGACAATAAACAATAATTCTAAAAACTGAAGTATTTTCAAATATTTTCTGTTATATAATTACATTAGCCAGTTCAAGCGCGCTGCGCGCGCTCTTCGCTTCACCTCTTATACAATTAATATTGAAATCTTATGAATTTAAAATTCATTTTATTTTTTAACATACACAAATTCATCCAATATTTTCTATTAAAACTTGGATTGTATTTATATTTATTCTAGTTTATTCCTAAAATACAAAAATTTCGAGGTTAGAAATTTAACCGTATTCATAACAGTTTTTATAGTCCTTCATTATTAACTACAGACAAAATAATAATACCTTTTTGTTATACAATGTTAAGCTTTAAGTCATTAATACAATTTATAACTTATATCTTTAGTTTAAATATTTCATAATTTCAAATCATATGGATTTCATTTGGACGAATCAGTTAAGACCTTAAGCTATTAGCTAACGTTACTGCAGACCAATCACGGATTCCATTTAAACGGACTTGACCAATCCCAAAGGTTTTATTTCGGCTTCACATTTCCGTCATCATTCTTTTAAGAGAGAGAAGAGAATCCGACATAAATTAAGGGGGTGCCATAGTCGTACCGTTACCGACCGAGAAATTCACACAGTTTCAAGCTGATTAAAAATAAAATACGTAAAATCACAAAAAAACAAGAGAACACTTCGCTGCGGTTTTGAACGTTCTATCACCTAGTAAAAGTTTGAAGTCGAAATATTAAGTGGTTTTTGCAAAAACTTTGAATAAAACAAAATTCGGTTTCGTTCAAAGTTTTTGCAAAAACAACTTGATATTTCGACTCCAAACTTTTAATGGATGATAGAACGTTCAAAACCGCAGCGAAGTGTTCTCTTGATTTTTTGTGATTCGACGTATTTTATTTTTAATCAGCTTGAAACTGTGTGAATTGCTCGGTCGGTAATGGTAGGACTATGGAACCCCGTTAACATATTTATCAACGCTATTTATTAATTTGATACATGTAAAATAACTAGACACCAGAAAACTTATTTATTGACAGAAATAATTACAAAATTTATTATCTGGAGGAAAAAAGAAATCTAAACTGATGTCTAAGAAAACCTGATTGAAATAGCTAAAAATTCTAACACTACCTTAGGTTTTAGTACCACAGAAACTCCCTACTCCCTTCCAAAACATTCGCCACTCATAAAACTGGTCGTTTCTAACGCTACTAATTTGAATATTCTCAAATTTCTTACGAGATATCATCAATATTAAATATTTAGTTTTGCGTCTGTACCGATGAAGTTAAACGCGCTCCATGCCTCCATTCTACAAATGTTACAATAAATACGCGAATTCGGTCGTCACCTTGACGTCGCGCGTGACGTCATACTTTGGAGCATTGACATCTGATAATTTGATAGCCCATAGCCGCGCAGTGATAGTAACAATCCAAGCCCACCCATATTCTCAACCTGTAAATACATCTCGACTCTATAAGATATCCACCAAAAAAGCCTCTACGTCAACCCCTCAACCGTCGTTCATTCAAATGACCGGCCCAATAAAAGTGCCATAGCAAAAAGCTCGTGTCTGCTTCGTAGCCGTCTATCAGCGGTCGATAGGTGCGTCGCAGCGAGGGCCGCATTCCAGTAAAGTATATAATCCTAGCCTATCCGCTATCGCTCGCATGCGCGCACATCACACTGAGCAAGTGCGAGACACTGACTCTCCTCTCTCTCTGAGATTACAACCATCGTGCGAGTGTTCCTCTTACTCAACCCTCTTTCAAAAATCTGACAAAAATTCAATTTCTCACTCGCGAGAGAGACGAGAATTCAGCTCCTCGCTAGAGATAAGACACCACAGTGAGTGCGCGCAATCTATATATAGCCCTGGCCTTAAACTCCCTCGCTCGCGGCACGCGCGTATATAATCCACATATACCATCACGATATTATCGTATACCTATACACCGCGCGACCGACCGCGCGCTACTTTGTGGTTATGGAGAGATGAGTAGCATCAGCAGCAGCAGTAGCGCGCTATCAGTATTATACGCGTGTGGCGATTTGGTGAACGAATGGCGGCCGCCTGCAGCAGCAGCTCTCTACTCAACTCTTGAGCCGCCGCGCCGCGCTGCCTGCCGCCGTGAGAGAGGAGAAGAGTGATCGGACGACGGAGTCACGGAGATCGCGACGACGACGACGAACGAGAGATACGGTGCCTCTGCGTGTGTATATATCTACAGATAGTGCGTGCATCACAGCAGAGCGCGCGTGTGTGTGCGTGTAAGCGGCGTTTTATAATATTATACCCCGAAAGAGAGATAGGAGTGTAATATTCGCACCGTGTATACAAGCGCCCTGCGCCTCTTTTCCCATTTCTTTTATTCCCCGCCCGACCGACACACACACACGCACCGTCGTTTGTAATTTTTGCGCGAGCCGCTCGCTCGCGCCCCAGAGTCCAGCAGCGGCAGCAGCAGCAGCAGCAGCAAGCAGCAGCAGCAACACATTACTCAAACCAGCAGCATAGTTGTGCCTCCACGCGCGCGCACACACCCCGGGAGGCTCCGTGTAATATCATCTGGTACGTATATGTACCCGCTGTTCATTCTCTCTCTCTCTCTCTCTCTCACACACACACACACACACACACACACACACACACACACGGGTGATACCTAGGTAGCTCACGATTCGCACGGGGACACACTGGGTTCAGTACGCTTTCTATATTATAATGTCTGTGTCTCCCGAACACATGTGGTCTGATACCTACGCTCACGGCTGCTCGTGGTTCCCTGAGAGACTCCAGATTCCGAAAAGAGCTTTAACCCTCGCCGCCTCTATCCTCCGATTCATTTTTCTCATATTATACCTATGCGTGGCTTTGATAGTCGCCAGGTTCACGTTTCAACCACGAACTTAAGTATATCCCTTTCTCTCTCTCACCCTTCTCGTTTTTCGCAGAGATCAAGCTCGTAGCTTTTTCATTTTCTCTCTCTCCTTTCCCCGTCTTCCACCTATCCTCATTCACTCCCTCTCTCTCTCTCGCGCGCGCGGCATTGTTCCTCTCCTTGTCTAACTTTAGGCTCTACGAGAGCCGACGACCACCCCCGCGTGTGCGTGTATGTACGAATTTTTCTCTTTCCTCTGTACGTCGTTCGCGTTTCTTTATCCCCGCGCGCTACTTGGAGCTGGAGTAAGTATACCTATTTGCAGTGACCGCGGATGCCGCCCCGGTTGTTTCCCGTAAACGTTCAAATTCTTTTCATTGACCAACGTGCGAAATAAGGCTATATACCTGTAGTACCTATAGGCGTGAGTGTGTGTGTGTGTGTGAGAGAGAGAGAGAGAGAGAGAGAGAGAGAACGTGACTTTTAAGCCGTTCCCCGTTTTTTCCCCCCCGCGTATGTACACACGAGCATATACATTGCAGCAAATAGGTATCTTTATACATAGGTAGTTTATTGAGAAGTGTAGTGTATGTAGGTATAGAGGAGGTAGTACGGAGGGACCAGGATGGGGTAGGGGGCGCTCCGTGTATACTCAAACGAAAAACCAAGATCATCGCGAAATTTTGAGCGAAAAAGTTGTCGAGGGACCGGTAATTAAGAAGCGGACTGATATACTGGATTGCAATTGTAATATATAATAGTTAAAGTTGTGCAAGCTAATCATCGCGTTCGGTTCCAAGGTTTTATGGTTTTATTATACGCCTCTTTCATTGCCCCCGCTGTTCGTGCGAATGCCTGGTTAATTTACATAACCTGTAAGGTACTGCTTGCTGCTGGTGGTGGTGCTGTGATATGTGCTCCGTTCGTTTTCAAATCCAGTTGTGCTTGAAGAAATAAAAATCATTAATTGCAAAAGATAGGATGAGATAAATTTTTCAAAGTGTATTATTAGCACCGTGGGCAACGTAACGCTTTTATGTAATTTGCCATTGCCATTGGCTTGTGACATGTTGTTCTAATGCTTGTAAGAAAGTGTAATTATTCAAGAATTAATTGTCAAATGTCTATTATTCTCGTTATTATGTGTCACTAATCCATTTCTCAAGTCGTTTGCATGGAACTGCTACAGTTCATATGATAAGGCTGAAGGAAAGCAAGACATTTGATATTGTTACGCAAAACATCAACTAAAGCCATATGATAACCTTTATATATGTCGCAATGCACAATGATACCCCCTGCATAGAATATCAGAAAGTAGATATATAAGCTTGTTGTTTGCCTTCTGTGTCTTTTATTTGATTGTTGCTTTTTGTTGTGTTCTAGTACAATAGATTCCACCGGCAAGCTGCACAGCCACTGCTGATTAATTGCTGGATAAAATGGAACAAGCTGCTGATGGTTCATATCACTATCCAGAGCGAAATAATGGTGCAGACGCTATTATGAGCTTGGTAGGAGCCGATGAGAGGGTGGCAATTTTGGACGCTGGCGCTCAATACGGAAAGGTCATAGATCGAAAAGTACGTGAACTCAATGTTCACAGTGAAATTTTGCCACTTGACACGCCAGCTTTCACTCTCAAGGAAAAAGGATACAAGTAAATATATGTTTCAGTTATAGGTTTTTTTATTGAATTAATTCAAACTTTCCTTAATAATTACACAATTAACTGCCAAGTTCAACAATGTTAATTAATATTGTCTGTAAATAAATATTTTAATTTTTTTTGCTATTCTAAGATACAATAGATATATGATAATATGATGAGAATGTATTTTAACTTATATACAAATTTATCTTTTTAAAAGTGTCTATCTAAAATTATTTTTTTTTTATTATAGAGCAATAATTATTTCTGGAGGACCAAGCTCTGTATATGCAGAAGATGCTCCAAGATATGATGCAGATATCTTTCGAATAGGGATCCCTGTTTTAGGTATATGTTATGGTATGCAAATGATGAATAAAGAATTTGGTGGCACTGTTATTAGAAAGGAAGGTCGAGAAGATGGTCAATTTCCTATAGAAGTTGATACCAAGTGCCTTTTATTCAAGTTAGTGATAAATATAATTTATTTTTATCAAGGCTTAAAGATTATTAAATTTTAACCACATTAAAATTGTGTTTAGGGGCTTGGAAAAAGATCAGATGGTGCTACTGACTCATGGTGACAGCATAGACAGAGTGGCAGAATGTTTTCGTACTACAGCAAGATCGTCAAATTTTGTTGCTGCCATTGCAAGTGATAAACTAAATTTGTACGGTGTACAATTTCATCCAGAAGTAGATTTAACACCTAATGGTAAAACTATGCTGCATAATTTCTTATTCGGAGTAGCTGGTCTGACTGGAAATTATACATTGAAAGATCGAGAATCTCAGTGCATTCAATATGTTAAAGATGCAATTGGAAGTAGTAAAGTTTTGTTGCTAGTCAGTGGTGGTGTAGACTCAACTGTGTGTGCAGCATTACTTCATAAAGCGTTAAATAAAGAACAAGTATTAGCTGTACACATTAACAATGGATTTATGAGAAAAGGTAAATTAAATATATTAGTCTGATTACTTAAGGGGGTACTACAGTTAAAATTTTTTTTTGGGTTTCACCTAAAAAATATAAATTTTGATCAGTAATAATTTTTTTTATATATATTATACAAATATAGTTTATTTTTTATGAAATAGGCCCTACCAGAGATACGTAAACACATTTGATCCGAAGATTCAGATTTTGAAATTTGTATCCTGCTGTAACCTACACGCTGAATCATTTGATATTTTTTAATGGGATACAGGCCAAAATCTTTGATTTTTATATCTCTTGAGTGAAGCTATTCACATCCCTTAATATTTCCAATTAATATTTTTTACTTTAAAATAGCTTCACCCAAAGGAGATACAAAAATCAAAGATTTTGGCCCATACCCCATTAAAAAATATCAAATGGTTCAGCCTGTAGGTTACGACAGGATACAAATTTTAAAATCTCGATATCTTTGGATCAAATGGGATTAAAGACTTCTGGTAGGGCCTATTTCACCAAAAATAAACTATATTGTATAATATATATATATATATATATATATATATAAAATATTATTACAGATCAAAATTTATATTTTTTAGGTAAATAAAAAAAAAAGTTTTAACTAGTACCCCCTTAATATTACCAGAAAATACAATATAAAATTCTCATACATCATATTTTAACTACTTCTTATGCCTTTTATTTGTCTTAATATAGCAATAACTAACATTTCAAATAATTTTAATTTGTTATTCATTAGACAAAATAAGAGCTATTAAGCAAAATTAAATTAAATACTTTTCTGTTAATAAAGGTTTTATTAATCCATAACATAATTCTCTTATTCAGGTGAAACACCCCTAGTTGAGCAAAGTCTAGCACAGATCGGAATAAAATTAAAAGTTATTAATGCTACTCATAGTTTCCTTCATGGTACAACAACAATCCCAGGCACTGCTAGCAGTGAGAAAGATAACGCTACCAGTGGCACTACAGAAGCTCAACAAAATCCCGGTACAACATACTGTGTTGTAGTTAATAAGACTAATCGAGAAGTTAATATTTTTCCTAAACCAAAACTTACAAAAATGTTGTGTACAACAACAAGTCCTGAAGAAAAACGTAAAATCATTGGAGATGTTTTTGTTGAAGTAGCCAATGAAACAATCGAAGAAATGGGTCTCAAACCTGAAGAAGTATTTCTCGCTCAAGGAACATTAAGACCTGATCTTATTGAAAGTGCAAGCTCTTTAGCTAGTGGTAAAGCAGAAGCAATTAAAACACATCACAATGACAGTGAATTAGTAAGAGAACTTCGTGCCAAGGGTAGAGTAGTTGAACCACTTAAAGATTTCCACAAAGATGAGGTTAGGCAGTTAGGGTGTGATCTTGGGCTTCCAGCATCTCTTGTAGCTAGACATCCTTTCCCAGGACCAGGATTAGCTATCAGAATAATTTGCGCAGAGGAACCACACATGGATAAAGACTTTGCAGAAACACGGGTGTGTATTTTATTAAATTTTGTTTATAAAATAGAGAATTTAAAAATTGTGATATGTAGTAGAATACAAGGAATATAATATTACTACTTTAACTTGTAATTTAGTAGGTTTGTAAAGTAAATAAAATAATAATGTATGTATTGTAATATAATTATTATTATCTTTTTACTATTATTGATTTAAAGACAAAAAGAATCGTCATGATACTAATGTCAGATCAGTCACTGATATTCTTGACGAAGCATAACGAAATTTCGTATGTGAATTGTGTTAATATAATAATTTAATTGATCATTTTTTTTTAGGTTCTTGTTAAAATAATTGCTGAATACGAACAAATGCTTCAAAAGAAACACGCACTTCTAAATCGTGTAGAAAGTGCAACTAGTGATACTGAACGATCGCATTTAAGAAGAATATCAAATCAGCGTCATCTTACCGCTACTCTTTTACCTATTCGCAGTGTTGGAGTTCAGGTAAAAGTATTTTCTTTTATTACACAAATTAAACAATAAAAGCAACAAGTATATTTCTATTTATAAAAAGAGTATAGTGATAAATCTCAAATTGAAGGCTAAAAAATTGTTAGATTTTTATTCGCGCTATGATTACTTTAATATTGTCAAAGAATAAAGCTAAGTTTATAATGTTTGTTTCAAAATTTAAATAAGGCTAATGTTTGAATAAGGAATAATTTGCGCGAGCAAATTGCGGTAATAACAGTAAGATTTTGGTAGATGAAACAATTTCTTCATTTGAATAAATTGCTGTTATTTTAATTAATCTATATTTTACATATTTTTAAATGGAAGTATTAAAGTTATAAGAAAACCATAGTGATAATCTCGAATTGAAGCCTAAAAGCGTTATTAGATTTTTATTTGTAGCCTGATTGGTTAAATATAGTTGAAAAATAAAGTTAACTTCATTTTCTTCAAGGAAAGAGATACAGGTGTACGCGTACATAGCGCGCGTATTAGTAATAGCATATTACGCACATAGGGAGCAAAAGACAAAGCCAGTCCAGAGCATGTGTAAATTACCTCTCGAGCCAGAGGGGAAGGTGGCAATCTTGTACTCAGAGTGCCCATCTTTTTTTCCGTGGTGCATATTCTATGTACTCATGCCGAAAATATCACATTTGAGTTTTTGAGTCTGGAGATAATGTGATACATTCTGCTAGAGTGTAGCGAAAGATATTTATTTATAGAAATAAAAAAATGTAAATATTTTTACAAGGAACGATGCTCACATTATTGTAAATTTATTAATAATTTAAAGGAACTTTTGAGTTTTGTATTTACTATAGATTACGGTATAATGTAAGACTTACAACGGAAGAAATAAGGGCAAATGCGAAAAAAATTTAATATATTTATGCAAGTTAACTGAACGTACCTTACCATATTAATCTATTTCTACTAATATATATTGGAATAATATAAATGCGATTTAAAAGCGCAGTGAATATTTCAAAATCTCGAGCACCCATTTCAATGTAAGAATAGCGCGGTCGACCCTTAGGCTTATTCTATACTTGCCTTCGGAGCGCTCCCGCGCTCCTTGATATACATTTTAAGAATAAGTTTTGAAATACAATCAAAAATTATTTTTTTTTAATTGTTTGAGTATTTAAACATGGACTAATCTAATAAATTGAATCTATTGAAGGAGTAAATGCTCTAGATACTGTGTACCATTCTTTTTTGTAATTTAATTTTAATTGAACTTTATAGTGTACTTTTATTATTTCTATACTATAGCTACACCATATCAGTTGATTAGTTAATCATAATTGTTAAAATTTTCCTAATAAGCTGTATATTTTTACAGGGTGATCAACGTAGTTACAGTTATGTAGTAGGTCTTTCTAGCGATGATACATTTTCAGAACATGATGAATGGCAAGATTTATTATTCCTCTCTAGACTTATTCCTCGCATATGTCATAACGTTAATAGAGTTTGCTACATTTTTGGAAATAAAGTTCAGCATCCTGTAATGGATATCACTCCAACACATCTTACTTCAAATGTCATTGCTACGTTAAGGCAAGCTGATCATTTGGCTAACCAGGTACATTCGAAACAAAAGTTCTTTAACATTATAATTAATCATATTATACATCATGCTTACCATATTTTTTTTTTTCTAGATTCTCCTAACTAATGGTTGCATGGAAGCTATCAGTCAAATGCCAGTGGTTCTCATACCTATTCATTTTGACCGAGATTACGCTGCTCGAGCACCTCCTTGTCAAAGATCTGTAGTTTTAAGGCCATTCTGCTCTAGAGACTTTATGACTGGTACACCAGCAATCCCTGGAAATGAATTGCCTATGCATGTAAGGGTATTTTCTATAAACCTATTAAAAATCTTGCCTGATGATATGACATTAATAATTACTTTTTTTTTTCAATTTCCTTGTGTTGCAGGTAATCAAGAAAATGGTTGGTGAAATTTCCTTGGTACCAGGAATATCGCGTGTTTTATATGACCTTACGTCCAAACCACCAGGCACGACTGAATGGGAGTAGTGAATGTGAATGTGAATATGAATAAAATGCTATTCATTTAATTTTTTTTTGTTTTTCTTTTTTTAAACTACGTGCGCGTGCGTGCGAGATACAGAAATGAGCAAATTTGTAATTAAATATCGCCAAATGATTGACAACTTGAGTGACGGCGAATGGTGAAGTTACTGTAGTTATGCAACACATTTCGATAAATAATAATATACAACTTACATTTGTAATTAGACGAAGCTAAGTGCAACTGGTTGTGCGAGTAACTAGCCTTGTTCGACTGTTACATGATCACAAAAAAGAATAAGGATTATGCACGATTCCGAAGTAATTTAAACCATATATGTTTTTATATTATATGTTTATGTTGTGTGACTGTGTATGTTTATAATGCACGAAATATACATATAAAATATACATGCATATATGTATTAATTACAAAAATGAAGTAAAAACTGAGATTTTCATCTTGTTGGCCATAACAGATTTATAATTATGCTATTAATTTACAGTCGAACACGGCATAAGCTAACTCTGCGTTTTTGTTGTACCAGAGCAGACAAATTTACTCTATTTACAATTTTTCGCGGCACAGCCTCAAGTGAAAAGCTTATATATGTTAAGAACTGAAAGTGGATAACAAAAAAGTGAAACGAAAGATAAAAAGCAGGAAATATAAAATGTGTTTGTGATGGAATGAATGAGTGTCTTTATGTGTCAGAGAGAAAGAGTCTGTACGTATACATGAGGACTAGAAGGGCGGAAGATGAAGATGAAAAAAAAGGAAGAGAAAAACGTAAAAGAGGATTCACAGAGAAAAACAGTCAACACATGTCAACATTGCTTATTGTAAATATGTTATACATCCACTTTTGTCATCGTTTATTTAAGCAAATTGTAAAAAATTTATTTATCAAGTAATATAATGTATAGAAACTCAAAAACGGTACTTGGTCGCAACACTTGTTATATAACTGATTTGTCGTTACGATTACGATGATTCCATTGTAATCTGTGGTG
Source organism: Torymus aiolomorphi (assembly GCA_036365515.1). Classification (NCBI taxonomy): domain Eukaryota; kingdom Metazoa; phylum Arthropoda; class Insecta; order Hymenoptera; family Torymidae; genus Torymus; species Torymus aiolomorphi. Next base: position 44,360,188 of record CM070873.1, on the reverse strand, counting down.
AAATATTTCAGATCGAGTGTACACATCAGACTTGAATGTGCCGTAGTGTCTTTCTGTGCAAGTCTTATGTTGGACGCAAAGTTGTATATTTGACGACGCACTTGCGCCAAGTGGCGAGAAAAATGTTCGGTTCACTTTGTATAATGAAAAACACATGATTGAAGAAAATCTAATTTTCTCCAACTTGCAAAAAAAACAAATGTTTTCTTATTATATATTTGTACGTATATACATATATGTATATATACGCAAATATACATATAAATATATACATACATACATATATACATATTAATCGATATATAATAAAAAGGCAAATCAAATTTTTATATAAAGACAAATTATTAAGGTATTCCTTCCTAGAATATCGATTAATCATTTAAAGGATAATCTATATTTTAAGTTATTATTTAAAGTTTATTTATATATTGTTATTAAAAATGAGCTTCATACGTTTGTATTAAATTAGTATACATGTAAGATTTAAAAAAAATGATGTCTACTTAGATTGCTTGTAAATGCTTTACGACACTGATATTAAATGATAATTTACATAACGCCTTTATAAAAAATTCGATTTTAAAAATTTAATATATTACCAGAAATTAAAATTACTCTATAAATTCATAAATATATAATGTGTATTGTTTTGAATTATCAACTATTTCTTATTTTTGAAATTTAATTACCGAAATCAGATTCCTATATTTGATTTTATAAATATCTAGATAAACTATTAATTTTCAATACTATTAAAGCCGAAACGCATACCTTTCAATTCAGAGTGTATCTATACCTGAATTGATATACTTTTGAAAAATATGAAATAACAATATATATCCGGTAAGTATGTATGTATTACAGAATAAAGCCTTATCTGTAGCCGAGCCATATATAGTCAGATTTAGAGTATACCCTACTGAAAAATTTCATAAAAAAGTGAGTTAATTTCCAATAACTAGATGAACGTGACAAGTTTATGAGGTTTATGGCCATATTGCCTATTTTATGCAGAATTTAAAGTTTATTGTGTTTTAAATCGAATTCAATTAATTAGGAAATTTCACTTGAGATCTTAAGGTGATGTGATACCCACGCTATTACTCAATTATCGGTTCTCGTTTTTCTCCTTCAATTTTCAACTTTTTGAAAAAAACTCTTTGACACGTTTTAAGTTTAATAAAGAACTATAACGTATCAAAGAGTTTTTTTCTTAAAATTAAAAATTGAATGAGAAAAACGGGAACCAAATTTTGGGTAATAGTGCCAGTATCGCATCACCTTAAGTAATATCTCAACTATAAAAACTTCAATGAGGTTCTATACACAAATATTTTAGAACTATTCTTTAAAATGTATTCTGTTATTGGACATCTCATAAAGGAAAAAACTCTTTGATACGTTATAGTTCTTTATTAAAGTTAAAACGTGTCAAAGAGTTTTTTTTAAAAAGTTTAAAATTGCAGGAGAAAAACGGGAACCCAGAATTGAGTAATAGTGTGTGTATCACATCACCTTAATTTTCAGAGATTTTTCGGTAGGGTAATAATAATTTATATTATTGAATTATTTGGCATAGCCTATGAATTTAGAAAGTGAGAAAAGATATAAAAAAATAAAATTGGATTTTGTGTTCGTATTTTTAATACCTAGCAAAAGCCGAAAAGTGGAAAACAAGTATAGTTTATTCATATTCTTTCTTCTTTCGTTTCTTAAGTAATTGTTTAGGATATCGACCCTAGAGATTTCAACGACCGCATTTGCTATCTTTTGAATTCGTTTGCTCAAGAATGGAATTGGATGAGTTGTCAGTATCCTGTTCTTCCAATCAATGGACCAAGTCAACGTCGAATTTACAAAAAGCCAATATATTAATATTTATGTAATAATAGGTATGCACTTTAATTTAGTTTTCATTTTTTTCTATGTTATAACAAACAAGTGAAAGCTTTCAACTCCCATTCGTCATAATATATTCGTAGATAAAAAAACTTATTTTAGACAAATTTATGAATATCTAGTCCGCAATATCTATTAGATCAACGAGTAAACTTGATACACTAGTGCATACGTATTCAACTGTTTGCATGTTTTAGGTAGTTAAAAGCTTTATGAATTTACTTTTTCTCGTCAGTAGGATTTTTCAATTTGAAGTTATTAAAAAGATGTTTTAGTTTGGTCTATTAAATTAATTAAAGTTAAAAATTTGACGTGAGTTTACCGCATAATGACTAAAAAGTATTAATTTTGTTAAACATATATATGCAAACAACATCTAAAAAGTATTAATTTTGTTAAACATATATATATATATAAAACAACAATTTATATGCATAATCAAAAATCACCGTTTTTTCAGCAGGTACTTGATAATATTTATTTTTAGAAAATCACTTTAACAACGTGTTTTCCCATGGTTTATCCACATCGATTATTTCCTTCGTAAAATCGATAAATAGATATACCTTTTCTAAGTTAGATGAATTTTTTAAAAAGCTACATTGTAACATGATATTAGGGTGTATCCTGATTAGAATACGCCTATTTTAGTGAGTCGATATTGGAGCCTCCTAGGGCGTTTATTTCTCTTAAAATTGATGTAGCGCAAGCATCTGTTTCATCAGCCGGATGAAAGCGAAATTTACCCTGAAAATGAAGTTTTGTAAATTTGTATAAATTAAAGTGAGGATTAAGTGAATTTTAAAATTAAAATGAATCTTAGAAAATGGTGGTGGTTACTTAACTTTTTACTTTTTGAAAATTGTGCGGGGTGGATCGATGACAGGTAAAGAGTACAAATCGTCTTGATAAAATTATGATTGCCGTAGTTTTTAATATCATTCGAATATCAATAATTGAGAAATTATTAAAAAATTTTAAAAAACTTATATAAATGTTATAAATTTTTACTTGTTACTGCAGTCAAATATTCAACTATTAGTATGATTCTACGGTTATAAACGAGTGTTTTTTGTACAACTGAATAATTTGGTTTTTTGAAAGATCGTGACTTGATTAAAATTCAGCCATTTCTCCCAAATTTAAAATTGGCACACTCTATTTAAAAAAACTGAAAATGAATCTCTTTTCAAATATATTGCTACATTTTATAGTTATATATTATTGTAAAGAGAAAATTTTCCCGTATAACGATAATAAATAAATAAATAAATATTAAACTCTTAATATATTTTTTCATTTATGATTACGACATGGTTACAAGATTTCGCAAAAGAGCAATAATAGAACCTATAACTATAACTCAATAATGAAACTAAAATAAATAATACGTTACTCTCCGTAACGTAGGCGTAAATTGAAGTTTTGCTCTCCGAGCCGTAATCTCCGCGTAACATACATGGCGGGCGCAATTGGACTGGATGTGATAACGCGAGCATGGAAGTTTTTCGTTTTCACTTCTCATTTTACGCCTATAAAACTAGGCATAAAAATACATTTTACACTGCTACATACATCGGAAATTATTTTCTATTACTGTCCATTCTGATTTAACAGTTATTTCATTTTATTTTTTAAATACCGTCACTGGCAGATTAGCGGAACTGCACCTCGGCCGATCACCGAAGTTAAGCAGCGGCGTGGTTAGTAAGTACTTGAATTGATCACCTCGTGAAGCCTATTATGCAACTTCGGCGATCGTTTAGAGGTGATTTTTTGCTCTCAGCAAAGTGTTGAATAGGTGACTTGAATATGTTTTCGGCGTTTAAGACTACGAAATGTGGCATAAATATCTAAAACAGATTCGGACACCGGATGGTGATGAAGCGAGTGCAGCAACCCCGTTTCTCGCCGTGTCCGAGACACGTAGAGATCTGACTAATGGGTCCGCTCTGAAGTTTCGCATCATCCAAAATAAAGGGATGGAGTTTGAAATCGAGTGTAGAAAAAAGATATAGGCCACTTGTTGGGCCAAATAGGCTGCAGGTGGATAAACCCCAAAAAATACATACATATTATTTTTTAATAATCTATATCTTTTAGACCAACCTTAGAATCTATCAATGGGAATTTATATCTATCGAGTGCGAAGGACAAAAATATAACATTGAAAATTTCTGGAAGTGGATATGTTAATATAAATGACATCGATCTATTATATGCTGTATCTGCTGTAAGTTCAATGATTGAAGTTAACTTTGAAATTACAAACTAATATTGCATTAATTACGCATGAACCCTCGCAAATGTGTATACATATAACATTATGCGATATGGTGAACGTATAGAGTGCAAAGAGATGCAAAGACTCATATCTTATAATAACGATTGAAGTAATTAGCAAAACTTTTTAATAGTATAAGTATTGTGGACCAAGGGCGTAAAGTGGGCCTAGGCCCTTTTTAGGCACGACCGCTACTCGGGAGAGCCTTATAATTTCACCAGAGCGAAAATTGTCGGAATACAAATACTGAAAATTTAATGTGTAAAAACCATTTTCCACTCATAATGAGTGCGTTTTAAGTGTTTTTTGAGATGTATGTATGTCTGTACGTCTGTATGTAATCAAGTTACCTAATTACCTCAAGGAATTTCCCATCGATTCCATCAGAATTGCGAGCAAATGCTCTTTAATTATACCTATCCGGTGGTCCTCTACTAAGAAAGATCAATGAAAAAGTTTAGGAATACGAGCACAAAGAAAAATTTCAAAAAATCGATTTTTAAGCATAATGTCTAGAAAAATTAATTTTAAGTTAATATCTACACATCTATCTGCTAAAACTAATTAAAAGACAAAACTGCGAAAAACAGCTAAAAAGGTAAAAAATGGACGATTTTCGGCTATAACTTGACAGGATTTAACTTTACACAAATATATTAAGTGTAAAAGTTGTAGATTATAATAAAACAAAACTTTTTCCCATTTAACATTTTCATGTACAGCCAATTCCTGACGAGTTAGACCTATAACAACGATTTTAAATGCTTAAATAACCATAAAATGGACGATTTTCGGCTATAACTTGACAGGATTTAACTTTAACAATATGTTCATTGTAAAAGTTGTAGATTATAATAAAACAAAACTTTTTCCCATTTAACATTTTCATGTACAATCAATTCCTGACGAGTTAGACCTATAGAAACGATTTTTAAACGCCAAAATACACCTGAAATAGCCGATTTTCGCTTATTGTTCAAGAATTTGACTTTACAAAAAAATGTAAGATTTTCCTCAGAAGTGCGGTCGTGCCTATAATGTAAAAACGAAGTTTTTACACAGACAGCGGGGGGTTGGCGCGCGGCAGCGCATACTAGGAGGGCGCGGCCCCCCTAATTTAGGTTTAAAAAACGCAAATATTATGCCTGTGCTGCAACAAAGCATTTTCACCCCCTGGTGGAAATTTGTCTATCTGAAATGGCCAACAATCTCAATAAATGGGTAGAAAAAATGGCTAGATAATAGGTCCCGGTGAAACGCTTTTTCTCTCATTATTCGCACATTTAATAGATTGGACATAACCTCCAAATTTTCGTTTTAAGTTTACTTAAAGAATTTACTTAAAATATAAACAATATGAGCAGACAGAAAAACCATTTACAGTAGTCCTTTTGAAGATATTACGTAGAATGTATTTATTGCCATTAGATTCTGTCTCTCTCACTTCTTGTCATAACAACAGGCTTTCTACTAGCCATTTCCGGACTAAAAAAACTGATCAGTTTTAATACTTTTAAAATACTCAAGAACAAGCTTGTGTTTGTCTTCGCAAAACTCATTCTATTTTTCAATCTATTAAATGTTCGAATAATAGGGAAAAAAGCGTTTCACCGGGAGCAGAAACTGGAAAAGAGAAATTCCCATTTTATAGCAAGTTTCTAATATAAATGGCCAGTTAATAGTTACAAAATGTTTTGGATTTCCACCAGGGCCATTGCAGGCGTAAAGTACGATTTTACGCCTCGTTTTAAGGGCGTAAAGTACGATTTTACGCCTCGGTTTACGGGCGTAAAGTTCGATTTTATGCCTGCCCTCGGGCACGCAGATCATCTGCGGGCGTGAAGTTCAACTTTACGCCCATGAAACGAAAACTACTATTAAATTATAGAAATGAAAGCGATACCAGTAGGTTGGACACATGCTTTAATTTAATTAAATGGAGTTTAATTTACATTTAAAATGGTACACTAATTAAACTTAAATTATTTAATATACTTCAGAAATAAATTTTAATTTTATTTTACTTGCAGTTCTTCGCATTACACAAGATTTTAAATTCATTAATAACTAAATAATATAATATCAGGCACCTAACCTACGATGTTTTATTAAATTTATTTTGTTTTTACTTCTCAGTAGATTTCTGCAAAAGTATAGAAAGTGATTATCTCTGCTTTTATGATATTTTAATAAATTCTCAATTTTTAAATGCACGATATAAATTATACAGGCTCAAAAGGCAACACGACTGATAGAAAGATGGAAATCCGGTATACTCGATGACGTAGAATCAACTCTACAGAGATTAACAACGACAATAGAAGGGCCGAATGGACTTTTGCGGAAAATCAGTTCAATCGAATTTACTGGAGATTCGTCGGCAAAAATTTTAAATGTCATTAAACCTTCAGAGACAGAGGTAATATTCATTTAGTCCTACTATGATGAAAACATACACAATTCGTAGAATAAGAATAGACTTTATAATTGCATGTTTGAATTTTACAGTAAATTATTTAAAAATTGTAAATGAGGATAGTATTTTCACAGCAAAAGTTTTGCAATGTATTTTTTTCGAATTATTTCTTACTAGAAGATCAGGAATAAACTCTAACCAAATGGATATTATTCCATAAAAAAATGTTAAAATAATTTTCTAGTTAATTATCTCAGTGGAATTATAAGTGATCAATATTTAAAAGAGCGGGTGTTTAAAATCAATAGAAATAAAATTATGTTTAACAGGTTAAATAGTTAAGCACAACCAAAAGTAATTATTCAATTCTTTGTTGAAAGGATGATGTTACAGTTGTGTCCACAGTTCAAGTGAGAGCTTTAAGCAACAGGGTAAGCAAACCGAAGAGCCCCTGCATCCCTACTGAAAAATCTCACGCAAGATCTCAAGCCAAAATCTCATGTGGAATCCTGGTCCGCGAGCTGCTAAAATCCCTTTAATTATAAAAGATCAGTTTCTGGGAATTAGGGGTCGCCTATTAGGTTACGCCACCCCCCAGATAAGTTCAAAAATCTATATTTTGAAGCGTTTTAGCAATTTTTTACATTTTTAGAAATTTTACACATGAGATTCTCACGTGAGATTTTTCAGTAGGGATATACATCTAATAATATTCGACTTGAAAAAAATCCTGATAAAAGAATCATTCAAATCTCGATTCAAATTTAATTCATTTCCAAGTAACTTACGTAGAATCATACTGCATTAAACTAATATTTTCAACAACGAAGTTTTTAGAGGAATATGCTGGCCTTTTTGCTCCTAATAAATAATTAACAATGTATAAGCCATTCCTTAATATTCTGTAAGTAAGATACTATAAATTTTGTATAAATTAAATATTACCTTCTTTACTCCTCAGTTACGAAGGCTAGAAGCTAAAGTGCGAACAATTATCTTGAAATTGCGCACGAAGGAGTGTGCCAGCGATCCTTGCCAACACGGTGGAACTTGTATTGATTATTACGACGGTTTTCAGTGCCACTGCCCACCAGAGTGGCAGGTATAGATTAATTAAACAACATTCTAATCACTTAATCATTTTACATCTTTACTTTAAAATAAAATTCACTCTTTTTCTCGTTAGGGTTCTCTTTGTACAGTCGACGCGAATGAGTGCGAACGACTCGCGGGCAAGCCATTCGGCTGTCAGAATGGCGCGACTTGTGTGAACATTCCTGGCAGTTTTAAGTATGTCGCATAAACACGTACATAAGTGGAAGTATAAGCATTGATGACGGGTCCATAAATTAATCAAATGTATTTTAGGTGTATCTGTCCAACTGGTTGGCATGGCTTTCATTGTTCCAGCCAACAGTCGGTGTGTGATCAGTCCAATGATGCCGAATTGTGTGGCAATGGTATATGCGTCAAATCTAATTCGCCATTGGGTTACACCTGCATCTGTAAAACGGTAAGCAAACTTTGAGAAACTATAAAGGATTCGCAAATGTTTCTAAAACATATCGTTTTTATTTACTTGAACGATCATCACCCAACAAATATTTGAATAATAACACTTATAAACCATATGCTGATAATATTAATAAAAAAAATACATACACGTGCCAAATTGTATCTCTCCATAGAGAGTTTAAAGAGAATTGAAGCGTTTAGAAAAAATTATCGTGACAGTACGGTAAATATTATGGGGATTACGCTCAAATTATTACCAAACTGAAACAAAAATTTTTTTCAGCCGTTTCAATTCTCGCAGGTTCACCAAACTATCACAGATATTTTTTACGCAAAATTATCTCTGCGCACGAAACTCTTTTTATTCTGTTTAGGGCTGGGATCACCTAGGCGAAGGCGATCCAGCTTGCCGAAAAGACATCGATGATTGTACAACGTCGCGGTATCCGTGTTCGTTAAATCCCCTCGTCAAGTGCCATAATGTGCCGGGAACGTTTTACTGTGGCACTTGTCCCGCGGGTTACACAGGTAATGGATTCAAGTGTCAAGATATCGACGAGTGCTTGGTTAACAACGGCGGATGCAGCACTACACCTTCTGTCGAGTGCATCAATACGTTGGTAAGCTTCAGCTCTTGGTATATATTGATTTCAGGTATCAGGAGATGAAAGGTTTAAAAAAAATATGAATTTCGCTTATAGGAATGAATCTTAGCAGCATCAAACGTACATGATTAGTACAATACTTCAATAATATTTTTATAATGTTAATTTATGTATTCCACTTACTGATCCAACTAATCAAATACACGAAATACCTTCAGAATTAGAGAATATACCTTAACAATTTAATTTACAAAAATGCCACTAACTATAAAATAATACAATTCTTTCCCAAGGGCTCAAGAAGATGTGGATCCTGCCCGGACGGCTATCAGGGCGACGGCGTTATGTGCTCCTACGTGGGCTCCTGCGCAATTAACAACGGCGGCTGCCACAGTCTGGCCACCTGCAGGGAAGGTCCGGACTCGATGTCACTCTGCCTGTGCCCGTCGGGCTATCAGGGCACCGGTCGAGGCCCTCAGGGATGTCAACCAGTGCCGGACGCGTGCAAGAGCAACCCGTGTGTGCATGGCACGTGCATCGACCAGGGAGCCGACAGCTTTACATGCGCTTGCAACGATGGGTACACTGGTGAGAATTGAATTGGCTTTACATCCTGATCAAAATTGGCATATGTCGACTTGAAACAGTGTCTTTATCTATATCTGATTATCCTGTTATCTTATGTGTGTGTGTGTGTGTGCGCGCGCGTGTTTACCGATATATACATACACACACACACACACACACACACACACACACACACACACACACACACACACACACACACACACACACACACACACACACACACACACACACACACACACAAAAGGTAAAAATCCTATGACGAGTCTGTTCCAACGCTACTGTGAAAATAGTAAATTTTCTTATAAAAAAAAGTAAAGTTTACAAATAAATTTCTCCGTGTATTTTCGATAGATATTCTCATCTTTTTCTTATCTTTTTACCTTTATTTTATTTTACCGTTTTAAAATTTATAGTTATCTGATATCAATGAATGTCTATAAGTAATCATATTGAAAAAAGCATAACAGGATATGAGGTAGATAACACTATATAAATTATTCACCTTCTCAATTCAAAATAAAGAAAAGAAAAAATTGATTTTCTCAATTCAAACAGGTCCTACATGCAACGTGCCATCAAACCCGTGTAGTCCCAACCCATGCCAGAACAACGGCACCTGCCGGCGAACGATCGATGGACGCCGATATTGCGAATGCACCGCGAGCTTCAGTGGTCCTACTTGTTCAACACCTAGACAATCGTGCGGTGGTTTCTTCAAGAGCTCCATGGGATACATCGAATTTCCCGTGGACACAGGAAACATGTACCAACATGGCCTCAGTTGCGCTTGGCTAATACTGACGAACCAGTCGATGGTCTTAAACGTCACCTTCACGAGATTCGCCTTAGAGGATTCGGACAACGTCGACGACTGTAAACGTGATTACGTGCAGGTATAGTTTGATGAATTGGAAGCATTGTTTTGAGTTAATGTTAGAGAATATAAGGGAAAAGTAAAGTAACATGTTCTAGATACATGATGGGAGATCAGCAGGAAGCAACATCATTGGCAGGTACTGCAGCAACAAGCTACCGAACAACGGAACAATCATATCGACGCACAATTCTCTCTACATATGGTTCCATTCAGACAGTTCAATTAGCAACGAAGGCTTTGCTTTCAATTGGACAACGATAAAACCGGTGTGCGGAGAAGACCTGACCGCAGAGTACGGCTCAATATCGTCCCCGGGATTTCCAGGAAAGTACCCGACGAATAGAGATTGCTACTGGAACATCAACGTAGCACCTGGAAAGAGAATTGCTCTGAATTTCATCAGTGTGATGCTCGAAAAGCATCCCACCTGTCGATACGATTATCTCGAGGTAAATATTAAAAACATTCCTTTGTATGTTGTTGTTTATCAATTAATTCGAATGGTTTTTTAATGGTAGGTAAACGAAACGAGCTACGCAGGTTCACACCAATTGGGACTTTTTTGCAATCACAGTAAAACAGCACCGATCACTACGTTAGGACCACACGCAACAATTCACTTTCATTCCGATAGCTCCGGAACTGATTACGGCTTCCATCTGTCGTATTTAAGCGTTGCAGGTAAACGAATACAGGAGTTTCATTAAAATTGCTCTGATGGACAAGTACCTGGCGAAACATGTTCACAATGGATATTATGGAATATCATTTTGTGTCTTTAGGTTTTTCGGACTGCGGTGGTATACTGACAAGTGAAAGCGGTGAAATTGTATCGCCAGGATATCATTCAGACAGTTACCGGACTAATATTATATGCGAGTGGGAAATACGTTTACCTGAAGAGAGTCGTATTAGTTTGAAATGGCTGAATTTCGAAATAGAACATTCGCGTAATTGTATTTTTGATTCGGTCCAGGTAAGCGTATAAGTCTTTAACTATTTTAATGCTACTATTTAACTTAATAATAGATCTAATGAAATACAATGCGATAGATATATACAGGGGCAGATATGAACTCGCCTCTATTGGGAAAATACTGCGGATCAGCTCTGCCTCCAAATTTATTAGTAAACTCAAACAAAGTTTTAATTCGTTTTGAAAGCGATGCCAATCTCGTAGACAAAGGATTCGTCCTAAAATACGAGGTAGAATGTGGTGGTACATTTACCGAACCATCCGGTATCTTGAAATCACCTTTCTACCCCAATTTCTACCCGTCATCGAAGAATTGCATATATTTGATATCGCAACTGCCAGGTAAAGCTATCATCTTGACTTTCGATTTTCTGGACATCGAAGAGGAAAATACATTTGACAATCAAACGAAATGTTATTTCGATAAAATCGAAATTCGCGATGGTGACACGAGCAATTCTAGTTTGTTAAAAACGTTGTGTGGTTCTCTACACACCATAAAAAATGAACCAATATATTCGACGCATAATTACATGTACATTGAATTTTTCACTGATGCTAGTAACCACAATCTTGGGTTCAAAGCGAATTATACAACTATTGATACAGGTAATTTGTTATATACATTGAGGAGCAAAAATGTTAATCACAATAACCGAAGTCTTCCGGCAGTAGAACCTAGGTTCTATTTGCCTACTTCTAAGGTTAAAATGAGTTCAGGTAAAAAAATGCCGGAATGACCGAGGTAACGTCAGGTGACCAAAAACTATCAAAATTCCGGCAAAAACTGCCGGAGTCTTCATTTATGTTTTCTCAGTGTATTATAATTTATACGATTTTGCTCTAAAATCACAATTTATTGATGTATTTCGTTTATCTTTAATTTCCATAGAATGTGGCGGAATTCTGAAAACAGCTCCGGGTTTACTAACTATGCCAGGAATCACTGCAAGTTATAGAGACCGTAAGAATTGTACATGGATCATACGTGCACCAACCGATCACGCTATTCAATTAACAACGCTGTCATTCACTAATTATGATTTATCTGTTAGTGACGAATGTTTCATGAATTATATTGAAGTAATTGAAGGATATGGGACAAGTAATCCAATATCATTGGGAAAGTAAGACTTATTAATTGCATTTTGTAGTTTTGAAAGTGGATATTATTTTTTCTGGTATTTATGTAGGTTCTGTACAATCATACATCCACCTCAGGTAATGACATCACAAGGGAATGACTTAACTTTGTATTATAAGTTCGATTCAGTGATAAAAGCTGCTAATCTAAACTATCAAGCCATTTATAAATTTATCAATAGAACGAATAACTGTGGAGGTCATTACTTTGCCGAAACGGGTTCGATAATATCGCCAAATTATCCTGACAGTTATCCTAACAACAAAGAATGTATTTGGGTTATTGAAGCGAAAAAGAAATATTTAGTAACGCTAAGTTTTAATAGCTTCCAATTGGAGAATTCTTCTGAGTGTTCATATGATTATTTAGAAATAAGGTAAGTTATACATATTCTAAGTTACTATGATTTAGTTGCGAGTGTACAATTACATAAGCATATACCTATATTTGCTTATTTAATATGTAATAATAATTGTTAAGGTATAGACTCGGTAGTAAAAGGAAACACAGATTCTCTGTGTCGGTAGAAAACAAGAATACTTTATTCAAACAAACAATACACGTGTACCTATGGTGCAGCGGCTCGAACGAGAGTGAGAGTGGGAGCGACTCGCGAAGCGCGTCGCAAACACATAGTTCCAACATTCGCAGTAGAGGGAGCGGCATAAGGATTATACATATACGTAGCATATTTTTAACACTCCCTCCCGTTATGACGGTTATTCTTACAACTAATGTTTACATTTAATTCAAATAACACAGTATTTTAAGTACACATAACGCTTAGTAAATATATATCAAATAGGTAGTCATACAATCTTATAAAGAATATCTTAGGATCTGTCTCCTGAAACAAAAAAATATTAGTTATTCATAATTGTATCTGTTTGACAATGGTGAATCTCGAATGTTAACGATTTTATAAAGATATCAGCAATCTGTTTATTCAATGGGACCCACTTAAGGTTTACTAAGTTCAAGTTTGCGCATTCTTTAACATAATGTTCTTTTCTTTCTATCATATGCCTGAGCTTATTATTCCCTTCGGTCTTTGCGCATGAAATTGCTGCTTTATTGTCGCAGTATAAGTCATAAGTTTAATCGACTGACTCATGGGCATCAATTTTTGACACGTTTTGCTCATGGTCACATACTCAGCTTGGCAGGTGGACAGAGCCACTCTAGGTTGTTTGTGTGTTCGCCAAGCTACAGCATCGCCGAAGAGTCGAATTATGTATCCACACGTGGTTAATGAGTTTATGCAGTTCGAAAAGCTAGCATCTGCATATGCGTGCAAATCATTTAATTTGCCGGTGTAGCATAACTTTAAGTTTTGCGTTTCTATTAGATATCTTAGAACTCTTTGCACCATATTCCACTCATTCACGGTAGGACTTAGCTGATGACAACTTAAAACGTTCACAGCGTATGATATGTCGGGCCTTGTGGCATTAGCTACATATAATAATGAACCAACGCACTCTCGGTAGGGATAGTGCTTTGTCAGAAGAGTTTGAGATTGTTCATTTTCTTCTCTCAAAATTCTTTCTCTATTACGTACTTGGTTAGAGATCATCGGTGTTCTTACAGAGTGTTTATTTTCGCCTATGAATTTATCAATGACCTTTTCTATGAACTTCTCCTGATCTAATTTTAAAACCATCCTTTTTCTGTCTCTTTCTATTCTTATTCCCAAGAATTCTTTGGGCTCACCCAAATCTTTGATCTCAAATTCTTTCTTAAGCTTTTCTTTGATCTGGTTTATTTTTGACTGGTTATTGCCTGCAATTAAGGTGTCATCTACGTATAATAGTAAAATTACCACGGTATTTCCACCTTTCCAGGTGAACAAACACGGATCAATACTATTTTTCTCCAAATCTATTTTTAAGGCAACTTCTGTAAATCTATTATTCCATTTTTCGGACTAATTCTTAGACCGTAAAGCGCCTTTTGAAGTTTACAGACTTTATTCTTAAGCTCTTCACTTGCCTGAAATGCTCCCTCCGGAATCTCCATGTAGATTTCTTCGTCCAGTATACCATTGAGAAAAGCAGTCTTAACGTCAAGTTGATACAGATCCAAATCGTATTTGTTTGCTATAGCTAGGAAAGATCTGACTAACGGTAATCTAGATACAGGCGCTTAAGTCTCGCTCAAGTCATATTCGCTTAGGTCCTTGAATTCTCGGATTACAAGTCTTGCTTTGTAATTCTTATCGCCGTTTTCTTTCGTTTTGACTGTAAAAACCCAACGAGAGTCTATAATATTAGGCATTCTACCTTCTCTATCAAATTTAGGCCTGTCTACCAATCTCCAAACCTTATTAGCACGCATTGCATCTAATTCTTGATTTATGGCTCTGATCCAATTTTCCTTTTCTGTTGAGTTCACAGCCTCCTTGTATGTCTTAGGATCACGACTTATATTCGCTAACAACATATGAATACCTTCATCGATTTTATTTCTCTTCGACTCTTCATCATTTTTTCTTTTATTTATTGCGCACAACGCTTGAACAATATTAATTTGAATTTCATCACTTGATTCAAGTTGATCCTTAGTTATCAGATTTTCACTGGTTTGAACATTCTCTTTTCGTGGTCTACCTCTTTTCCTTTTCGATACTCCCTTCGACTCTTTCAATTCTTCTTCTTCTTCATCTTCCCTTTCAAATTCGGAGAACCATTTCTCTTTGTCTATGGTTTCTATATCATTTTGCCAATTTTTTACGCTGTCTTTGTTATACTTGTCGCCGTATACAAATCTTTCGTTGAAAACTGCATACCTACTTTCATAGAATTTGCCATCTTCCGGCTTCAAAAATAGGTATGCTGTTCGTGTATAACCAATAAAAACAACACGCCTACCAACGTATCTGAATTTAGGCCCTGTGTTTTGCTGTAGTTTAATGTACGCTATACAGCCGAACCGTTTTAGTTGGCCTATGTCAAATTTGTATCCAGGTGCAAATTTTTGCAATGGAGGCATCATACCATTCGCTGCATGCGGGGTTCGGTTATAAGCGTATGCTGCAGCGCTTACAGCCAGGTCCCACATACTCTCTGGTAGTTTGCTATCGTATGCATAAGCACGTGTTTTGTTTTGTATGGTTTGGCTATATCGTTCTGCTTTGCCGTTGTGGGCAGGTGTGTCTGGGCAGACCAGTTGTAATTCTGCCCCCAATTCATCCAACACTTCTTTGGTGTATCCACCAGTGTAATCTTTTGCTTGGTCACACCTCAAATAACAGACTTTGGCATCTACTCCTAGTATATTTCTACCACTTTTCACGAATGATTTTATACAATGACCCGTTTCACTTTTGCTTTTCATGGGATACACCATGGCTAAACAAGAATAGTCATCAACAACCACTCCTACAAACCTATACCCTTTAGGGTGAGAGGCTGGACTAATGGGTCCCATTGTATCACTATGCAAAATTTCTAGTGGTCTCGTTGCCCTTTGTCTGACAGACTTAAATGGCAACCTCTTAATTTTTGCTATTTTACAGACTTCACAGTTCTGTACTGATTCATTAAAATCATCTGATTTTATATCTTTTAGTTTCGGGAAGGCTTTTTGCAACGTCAGTAGATAATTTACTGAGGCATGTCCGAGTCTTACATGCCACAGCATTGCTTTATTTATCGACTTATCGTTTATTGAGTTCTGCAAAAAGTTTGATTCGTTAATTGACAATTCAACTTGTGGCAATTCATTTACATCGTGCATTTCACGATCGTTAACAGAATTTAAAAAGTCTGGCCTTTTTGAATCTATGTCAGAATCACATTTTGGTTTATCGAGTTCCCTTTCTGGCTCGGTTACTTTACTTATGCTTTCATTACCTCTTTCTACCGATATATCGGATTCTGCACTCTCATTGACTGTTTTATTGCAGATATCCGTGTCTGTTTTGTCAAGTTCAGTATTAGTCTGAGCTACGTTTCATTTTAATTGTTCTGCTACCTCAACTCTATTTTTATCAGTACTGGTTTTTGTATTACTTCTGGTAAAGTATCTGTGTGGCAGCATTTCTTTATTAACTACACCAGTGAAATATATTTTACGCGTACCATCTACGTTGTGTATCTCAGACTTACTACTGTTTGCAATTTCTAGTTCTATTTCCCAGAACGGGTTTTTGTAAACCCCTGTCAAAAACGACTTACACGTCACGGGATCAAATATATCGATTATTTTGTTATTGAGATGTACATTTAACCCTTGTTCTACTAATTTACGTAAAGATAATAGATTTACGGACAAGTCTTTTACACAAATTACATCTTCCGAATTATAAGACTTGTCATCGTTAAGTTTAATTTCTAAAGAGCCTACACCTTGAGATTTCAAATCAGCTTCCGAGTTTGAGTTTGCACATTTGATCTTATCGATTTTATTTTCATTTAAATCCTTCAAAATTAGTTTTGTACGCGATAGATGTTCCGTGGCACCGGAATCTGCTATAAATTTCTCTATAGTATCTATATGTTTTGGGCCACTAACAGATTGCTTATCTTTACATGTATAAAATATATTATAATTTTTAATACCTTAGTTTTGGTAATCACCTCTGCTGGGGTGGCTGCACTTACTGTAATTTCCCCTGCCTCTTTGATGGCTGTTACCAAAATAACCTCTATCTCTGTAGTTGTTGTTGCCAAATGAACCTCTGCCTCGTTGACTATTATCGTACGAGCCCCCGCCTCTTGGACCGTCGCTCGGCCTGTCAACTGTTGAGTCAGTGTTATTTCCGTTTGTGTACTCCTCAAATTTGTGTTTTCTGTGGATCGCACCAGCAAACCTTCCTCTTGAGCCACGATTTTGCTCAAACTTTGGCTGTTCAACGGGTCTCAC
Organism: Torymus aiolomorphi; assembly: GCA_036365515.1. Taxonomy (NCBI): domain Eukaryota; kingdom Metazoa; phylum Arthropoda; class Insecta; order Hymenoptera; family Torymidae; genus Torymus; species Torymus aiolomorphi. The sequence goes on along the minus strand of CM070873.1, from coordinate 44,343,018 downwards.
TCTTGGACAATTGGCAGCTTTGTGCGTCGTCAGCTCCTTACACACAAGGCATTTTATTTTTCCTTTGTGAGGACAATCCGCCTTTGTGTGTCCGGTTTCTCTGCAGTTCTTGCAGAATTTGGGGTATTCTTTCTTGGCCATTAGGGCTGTGGTTGCCGTGTGGTATTTTGCACCACCTCGTTCAGCCTCCTCCTGTATAATAAATTCTTTCAGTTGTTTGTACGACAATCTACTGCCTCTGTCAGTTCTTTGTATAAAATCTATGCTTTTAACATCCATCACTGTTTTAACAATCGCATTATAAAAGGCATCATGTCTTTCCTCCTCTGACAATTTATTTGTTTCAGGAAGACTTTCGTACGTTCGAATCAATTCTTTAAGGGGGTTCATCCAACCAGGAACGTATCAAGAATCAATGTCACCCCGCACCGCGCGCACAGGCTTGCTCGCATGGGGCCCCCACTCAGCACTCTTGTAGTCAGAGCGCGTGTTTATACGGGACTGATACATACACATAGCTTCGTGCCGTCTGTGAGCGTGCACACAGAGCGTCGCTCGTCTGTGTGCTCCCCCACCGCTCCAGCGTCGTCTGCACGCGCGGCCGTACACCTAAAATTCCATACTTTCAACTACAATATCTTAAAAACGGTGAAGCTAGGATCTCTGAACTTGTAATATGATATTCTAATTATTGATCTTAATAACATATTAGTTTTTCAGACAAACGCTAAATGTATCTTTGAAGTTATAGACTGAATCGATCTTTCGCGCGTGTGCGTCCCATAAGACGCCGAGTTAAAATGCTCAAATTTGACAATTAATATCTCGATAACGGTGAAGCTAGGCTCTTTTTTGTGAGGATATCATATAGATAATGATGTCAGGTACATGTGAAAAAAGTTTCAAAGACTTCCTAAATAAACTGAAAATTGGATGAACCCCCTTAAATCTACTGCAAAATTCAGTAGCTTTTTCTTTGAATGGATTAAATTGAATCGAGTATAAATTCCTCCTGATATTGCAAGTTGTAGTGTTATTTTCTAGGTTTTTTATTTCTTTTAATTTATCCAGCATTTCAACTGGGTCCTGTATATCACAGACTCTTCGAAAGTAAGACTCATCAATTCTACTTATGATAGTATCTCGGACCTTAAAGACGTCCAATTTTGTCATGCTTTCTTTCGATAAGACTGGTTGTACAGTTTTGTCAATTATGTATACAGTATCACTAGATCTTAATTCAGATTTTAAATATTCAAGAAAATGGTCGAACTTTGATTTATTACATAACTTATAGTCTCTCTTGATGTTCAATTCAGTATTTACAACTTGTAATTGTATCATTTTATCATTTAAGCAATTAATGTCCGTATTTTTGACTGACTCTAGTTTACTTTTAATCCCCTTCTCAATTTCTTTTTGTATATAATCGTGCAAATTAAATTTTGTGTCACTTGTCATCAACGGTTTCTGTATTGTCGCTCTTTTGTCAGTATGACTCATCTGATTTAACTTCGAGGGTTTGTCATTTCCGATATAGGGTAGGCTGGCTCATTCGTCAGATATGCCCGCGTCTCGGGTTTTTGACCAAGGAGTCGTGGAGGTCGCTCCAAGTGACTTTGCATTAGCTCTGGGCTGTCCAGCATTAGCTTCTGTATCCCAGTTTTCATCCGTGTAAACTGGTTGGTCTTCTACATAAGTTGTTACACTTTCGTTATTCCGACCTGACCATTTTCAAGGACCGTGTTGAGTTGCTGTCTGCTCTCTCTCAATTCATACATGAGTTGTTCATGTTGTTGTTTTTGAATGTCTATTTGCCTGCGATGTTGTTCTTCGCTTTCCTTAAGCTTCGTTCTCAGCTTCTGTATAATTACGGCTTGAGTTTTATTTAACCGCTTTAAGGTGTCAAACTCATTTACTTTCGCCATTGAGAGTGACTTTGCTATCTCTGATGAATTCGAGACAATTTTTGAAACGCTAGCTACGCATTGAGCGATACTGTCCTTTTTGTCACAATCTGTAATTAATAGTCACACATTATTAATACATATTCTCTCATAACCTCAAAGTATATGCCGAGTAGCCATGGCCTTTTATATATAAGTTTTCCTTTCTTTCATGTGACTATTTTAAAGCCTTTAATTTTACATGCAACGAAACATAAACTCTTTTCAAATTTGACTCTAAGGACTCTGCAAACTTAGATTTGTCTTGCCAGGTTGGACTCTCAAGCAGAGTGTTTTATGGAATATTAGAGAACGCTTTACCTTTGAGATTTTCTACGAGGCAATCTTCCTCACACTCTGCGGTTTTGTCATGTTCGCTTGTTGTCCTCTACTCTGCTGAGTTTCCAAGTCCCGTTGATTTTCACCAGCTTCAACTCTCACAGTTAAGCCTTCTTGAGTCTGAAGGAGTGGAACTAACCACGTTCCACCTTCCTCGGGCAAAGCTGTCAGATCTATAAAAATGTTTTTAATAAGTTGAAGCTAGTCCATAAGCTCTTGAGCAATCAGCATAGTAACATATGCCAATCACCCAGAGCTGAGAGGGTCAACTCTCCACCATACAAGATTTCAAGTTTTGCCTCCTAGTCAGTCATACAAAACCGACCCAACGGGATGGTGTGACAGTACAGCTGTATTGTATTTGACAGTTACGCAGTACACACACTCACTGCTAGCTGTCTGTGTGTGCATACCAAAATTCAATTTATTACTATCAACTAAAATTAAGTATATATGTACCTAATATATAGTCTCCCTCCTCAGTTGAGAGTAGTATGCCTTCGTCCTCAAGAGATAGGTCAATAGTTTGAAGCGGTAGATTTATTTCATTCAGCATTTCAGCTGCCAATTTTTGTAGTCTTTGTTCTGTGGAAATATTCGAATATATCAGTATATGCATTTATATGTATTTAAGTTATTGTGCACAATTTGATTATTTAAATTATTATAAATACCTAACCTAAACTAAGCTAGTTAAGAGTAAGAAAAGAAAATTAACACAGAATAAAGGTCAAATTGTTGTGTCCCATTTTAATACCATTTAGTGAATTTTAATATTGACGAGTGATGTAAATGTTTTGTTCACACACTTACATTTAATTTACCTGCATGAGTATTGTGTAATATAGTAAGTATCTGCACATACATACGCATACACATGCACATACGCACGTGTATCTATTCTAGATGTGTAATTTATAGCACTTACTATATTTTCTATAATATCACTCATGATGTCAAATATTTAGTACCACGGGTCTGTTTTACCCACCTATACTAGTTCGGCGTGCAAGTGTTTCAGTTCACAGCGCCGCCTTCATTAGCTTTTGTTACTACGTTTCTCCCTCTCCCACTTTTGCGCGCGCTGCGCGCTTCCGACTCGCGTCGACTCGCCGATTCTTGGAATCGTTACAATTTGTGATAACATTTGAAGAAAAAATGTTTTTAATCGCATTCTTTCATTTATAACTAAATTTATAGAAAATAGCCAATTCAGTAAGTTTGCTGCACCAACTAAAAAAAAATAGATGGTTTCTGCAAAAGAGTACGAAGTACGTATTTATATATACAAAGAAATTTGTTGTAGGAGTGGTTCGCAGGAAACTTCTCCTTTACTGGGTAAATTCTGTGGTTCTCGTATACAGGATGAAATAAGTAGTTTGACAAGTCAAATGTATATAAAATTCGTCTCTGACGGTACTAATCCGAGGAAAGGTTTCAAAATAAATTGGCATAGTACAACAGCTGGTATGTCACAGACAAAAGATCACATTCTTTGAAAATGCAACATTTTCACAATGACAAATTGTTTCAATACTCATTCTCAACAATAAATTTAACAATTTTAGGTTGTGGAGGAACGCTGCGTTCTTCTTCTGGGTCAATCATTTCCCCAAATTATCCTCGAAATTACTATCATCGAGCTACATGTACTTGGAACATTCGAGTGTCGGTTGGCAATATCGTTCAAATTACCTTTATAGATCTTGATATTGAAGAAAACAGTGAACCTCTTTTCAGTAAATGTTCTTCTGATTATGTTGAAATTTCTGGCATTGCTACTGGGTATGAACAGAACTCACAGCGGTTTTGTGGTTCAGTTGTTCCATCACTTGTATTATCGAAAACCAATTTGGTTAAATTACTTTTCCATACCAACGTACGAACTAGCTCTCGCGGGTTCCATCTTAGATATACAACTGGTAAGTAATCCGAGAAATTTCGATTTTGAAATAAGTGAAAAATATCAATTAATAAAAAACAAATGTTTTGTTATTTCAGGATGTCATAATAAATTTAGTGGCTTCCGAGGAGTTATAGAATCTCCAAATTTCCCACAGAACTATGAAAATTTGAGTAATTGTTCATGGGTAATATCGGTTCCAGTTGGAAATAAAATCAACATAACATTTTCACACTTTAATGTAGAAGCAAGTAACGGTCCCTGCATTAAAGATTATATTATGATTCAAGAGGGAGATAACAATGAACCAAATAATATACTCTTAAAAACTTGCGATACTGAGGAAAATGTGCTACCTTTGAGAATTTCTTCCAGTGAAAGACAAGTTTTCGTATCATTCTTTTCGAACAGCGATATTACTGCTAGTGGTTTTAGATTGGAATGGTACGTTGATGGTTGTATCAAACACTTTACAAAACCCTACGGAGAATTCACATCCCCTGGATATCCAAATGGAGATAAAGTACGATATATATACGTGCATTGCGAATGGCTGATTGAAGTGAATGAGGACAAGAGCATCGAAATTACATTCCCAACAATTGAAAATACAAGATCTCACGACTGTCTTTCTGGTAAATATTTGGTAAAACTAAATTTTTATGACATATAAATCGTTTCAATAGAAGGAAAATTAATGATTGTTTTTCATTCGCGTATTGTACACGCATCACAATTATTTTTAATGTCATAAATACATATAAATTAAATAAATATACGTAAAATTTTAATATCAATAATTTTTTATATTAGATTCTTACGGTGCTATTGAAATTTATAACGGTCCGGATGAAACTGGACCAAAGCTAGCGCACAGTTTATGTTATTCCAATACGTCTGTAACATATACAAGTACCGGAAATCGTTTATATCTGAAATATTCATCAGAAGTAAGTTATGCTAGTCATGGATTCAGAGCTATTTATCGTTCTGTTGGAATTAAATGTGGTGGTAAATTCACGAGTCAATCGGGAGTAATTCATTCACCAAATTATCCGAAAAATTATCCACATAATCAATATTGTGAATGGTTAATATCTGTTGATCAGTATCATGCTGTTAATCTCACTTTCACGGACATAGATTTTGAAAGACATGACAACTGTTCCAAAGATTATCTGAAGGTACTTTATTTTTATAATATGTTTCTTCACCACTTCCTAAGACGAATAAAGGTTATTATTTAAATAAACCCTTTGATTTATTTTTAATAATTAACAATGTTATTGTTAAAAGATTTACGACGGAAATACTAAGGATGCTCCTTTGATGGCTGCGCATTGTCAGGCCACTCCTGTATTACCTTATTACATTTCAACTGGAAATGAGATCTTGGTGGTAATGAGATCCGATGCCTGGGTGACAGCAAAAGGATTTTTGGCCCACTTCAATAGAACATGTGGGGCAAGAATTATTGTCGATGGGCAGGGTGTACTTCGGTCATCGCCAACATTACACGTTACAACCCTACTAAACTGCAGTTGGATTCTAACGGCAAAGGATCCAGGTGAATATTCGAAGATAGCTTATTAAACACTCTTTAGTTTTGATAATATACATATCTTAAGTTTTATGATACACATTTACTTTTAATTTATTTATCACATTTATTTTTAATTCAGGGGATAAAATTAGTTTGTCATTCAGTCATATAGATTTTTTGCAATCTGAAGACTGTTTATTAAACCATATTGAAATTTATGAGGGTGAAGGTATTGATGGAGCTTTATTAGGACAACTTTGTACTAATAAGATTCCTATACCGTTTACTAGTACTGGAAATGCATTAACTGTTCACTTAACATCAACATACGGACAAACTGTCGGGGATAATTTTGATGCAATTTATTCGATTGTAAATACGGGTAAGGTGTAATATATTAATATATTAACTTCAACTTAATAAATATAGGTTAATAATGTTTCTGTTGATTTTTTTAATAACAATAATTCTATAATAAGCGATTAAATAAATAAATTATGTTAATTTTACTCATAGGTATATGAGATACAAAAAACCGTAAAAATACAATAAAATAGTATCGCTACATGATTATTTACATAAAATTTATTTTGTAGCTTGTGGAGGCAAATATACATCCGAAAGTGGTATAATTGTTTCTCCAAATTACCCCTTAAGCTATCCAGATAAAGCAGAATGTATTTGGATTCTTAGTAATTCACCTGGCAATAGAATCTCATTATCGTTCGATGACTTTGATCTTTTAAACAGTGAAAATTGCGATCTCGACTATTTAGAAATCAGAGATAACGATGGAATAGGAAAGCTACATGGAGTTTATTGCGGTAAAAATATTGACAGCATCACATCGCCCCATCCTTTGTGGATCAGATTTAAGAGTGCATTAAATAACATTGGTAATCCGAAGGGCTTCAAAGCAGAATATAATTTACTTTTCGGGGATGAACTTACAGGAGATTACGGTGAAATAGCATCACCAATGTATCCACGGACTTACAGAGGCAGCGAAAACTTTTCATGGCGAATAACAGTCGACTTTAAATATATCATAGAAGTACAGTTTCTAGATATGAATTTTAATAATTACGATGATTATTGTTACTCGACATTAAAGGTAAAATTTAATTTCTAATTCCTTTTTTGCAATGTTTTAACATTACCTATTTTGTAATGTTTCAAGGTTGCTTAATTTTTTTGTTTTAATGAATAGGTTTATGATGGTATTAATGACGAAGCCCCTCCACTAAAAGCAATATGCGGGATCGCTGTTCCCGATGAGCCAGTATCATCTACGGGCAATGAAATGTTCATTCAAATGGATAATACTCTTAACTATGTTGGTAACTGGTTCCATTTAAGATGGATAAAGATTCCCCGAACTGCAACTACAAATAAAAAACCTGAAGAAATTGACGGTAATATTTTTTAAAAACATTTAATACAAATTTTTAAACTATAATAGTAATTAAAAGTAAAAATACAAATTTTCAGTTTCTAGTAATAGTAAGTTCGTCTACTTAACGGATCAGAATGGAAGTTATCTGTTTACTTCGCCGGGATATCCAGATGGCTACGAAGAGAATCTTAAATATTCTTGGATTTTTGTATCACCAGTCGGAACTCATGTTACTCTCAGGTTTTTAACGATGAATATTGAAGAGTCTGAAGACTGTATTACTGATTATGTAGCTATTTATAAGGGAGAAGTTATTTCTTTTGATGAAAACGACAATGAAAAGCTTATAAAAAGACTATGTTTATCCAACGCTACAATGACTACTTACGCCGGAACTAATGTCATGACAGTACAATTTGTCACAGATTCCTATCGAAATAAAATGGGATTTTCTGCAGTAGCGTTAAAAGGTAATATATGAGTAAATTTATAAAAAAATCAGTTGGAGCGACCATCAACTAAAAAAAAGAATTGTGCTACATCTCTGGGACATGTTATTTCTTGTTCCATCGAATATATAAAATACGCAAGAAGTAGTGTAACAACGAAATTGGTCTTGACCCACTGTTTTTCAGCCATTTTTACTATGATTATATGAAAAAAAAAAAAAAAAAAAATGCTTTGTATATTACATAGCACTTGAGCCGATAAAAATGTTTCATTTCCGATGAAAATGAAGTAGAAGAACACAGTTTTATTTAGCACAAGATCGGTTTCAATTGGATGTTTAGGAAACAAGTTTCTTGGTGCTCGAGTTTACTGACCATCGCTAAACCCCGTAAAAAATAGATTTCATTGTTTAAACAAATCAGAATGATCTCTTATTCTATAATACATTAAAATTATATTTTCATAGAACTTGTATGTGTATATATACACTTACATCTAGTAAGTGTATTTTCCGGGGTTTCAAATGGTGATGGGCGTTTCGTTATGTGTGAATGATGAAAATTGAGTTACCGACCAAGCAAACGAGAATGCTCGATACCGATTGAAAGGTTAGCATTGTTGCAAAAAGCTCAACTGACTTTTTAAAATTTTCTAAATAAGATTTCGAGATTGATAATTTGTGAATTTGTTATGATAATTATTATAGTTTTATTTATTGTCACGGGCTCTGCTCGACTGTACACTCAAGCTCCAACGTGTCAGCACAACCTCCAAGTAAGTCTACACCTTAGCTCAGTGGTTAGAGCATCAAAGAGGAAGTTTCGGGCCCGTGAGTTCGCGTCCTCGTCGTTGTATATTTTTTACGCGACTCGCTCATTTAATTCGCTCCGTTGCCTTCTCGTACGTATAACATTATCTAGTATGAAAATATAGTCTTAATGTAGAATAAGAGATCATTCTGAGCTTGTGTAAACGACGAAATTTATTTTTTACGAGGTTTAGCGATGGTCAGTAAACTCGAGCACCAAGAAACTTGTTTCCTAAACATCCAATTGAAACCAGTCTTGTGCTAAATAAAATTGTGTTCTTCTACTTTATTTTCATCGGAAGCGAACCATTTTTATCGGCTCAAGTGCTATTTAATATACAAAGCATGATACGTTTTTTGATACATTTTTTCCATTTTCTTTTTTTTTCATATACGGATACTAAAAATGGCTAAAAAAACAGTGGGTCGAGATCGATTTCATTGGTACACTAATTTTTTTCGTGTTTTGTACGTCCCATAGAACAAGAAAAACTTCGTCCTAGAGATGTAGCATAATTTTTTTTTGTTTTTTGAGTTGATGGTTGCTCTAACTGTCTGTTTTTTGTAGATTTCCTCATATACATATAAAATTAATTTTCAAGTGATTGTATACAGTTTACCATAAGTTGAGATTTTTATAGTATGTGGCGGAATTATCGAAGCACCAACTGGCATCATTCAACTCAATAACAATTTTACAAGGCCTCGTCCGTACATGTATTCTTGCGAATGGTTTGTGAAAGTGACATCTGGAAAAAGAATCAATATTAAAGTTGTTGATAACCGTATTGAAAATAGCCAAGCAAAAACGAATGACAGTTTTTGCCGAAATAATTATCTCATGGTATTGATATTTTTTATAACAAAAACTTAACATATAGATGAAGTAACTAAGAAATTTTTTTATTACAGCTCAAAAATGGTAAATCAGCGAGTTCTCCTCTATTAGGTGTCGGAAAATATTGTAACAATATTAAACCACCTGTTCAAAATACTAGCAGTAATTATCTCTACGTAAAATTGTCAGTATCATATGCAATAGTACATTTCAAGCTATTATTTAGGTATGGTAAAAATTATATATTATATATTATAGTATATTTTATTTTTTGAATCAACAGTCTTGAGGAAAACTAATGATTCCATATATGTTTGATCTTTTCAGTGAATTAGGACATGATTGTGGTGGTAGATTTGATCTATCTAAGACCTATTGGGAACAAGAAATAACATCTCCGAATTATCCAAACATGCCTACTCCTCACACAGAATGTATTTGGACATTGATGAGCAGTGATGAACATCCTTTATCTATACATTTCTTAGATCGATTTGATCTTTCATTTAGCGAAGAGTGAGTTTCTTATTAAAAGTCCAAGTAACTTATTGTTAAAAGTTTTAGTGTAAGCCTGATTTAATAATTTTTAAATTTATTATTGCGAGACCACGTTGCAGTGAAATACTATTTAATTTAAAAATTAATAAAATAATGAAACTCATTTGTATACGATTGAACGTATACGAAAGTTTATATTGTTAGGGTTGTCGGCGAGGAGAAATAAAATGGAAATTAGATTTCTAGAGTCTTTGCACCAACTATTCCCAAAGGTAAAGTTGATAGCAAGAATATGAGGTGAACGTGTCTGTTGAGCACGTAAGCAAAGTGGTACAGAAAATAATACGAGAGCTTCTCGTATTATTGGCAAAAGCAAGCAAAGCAAAGCCAAAGTAATAAGCGTAAGCAAAGCAATGTATAAATAGGGCAAAGCAAAATGTGTTAATTGTGGGTTCTCCGAGTGCAAGTCGCGTGCCTTTACTTATACACTCGGGTGATGTTTTTCATTGAGGGAGCGCGTTTGGTGCTTGCCATCTAGCAGGCACTTTAGGTACTACAATCCCGAACATCATTAAAATTATAATTAAATATATTTTTTAGCTGTGAACAGGAATACGTAGAGGTTAGAGATGGAGGTACAGATACATCACCTTTAATAGGTAGATACTGCAAGAATGTACCTCCTAATACTTTAAATACTAAAGGAAATGTGGTGTATGTCCGTTATTTTACGGACATTCCTGAGCCTCGCAATGGTTTTAAGGCGCTAATAACGACAAGTAGTATATCTTTATCATTATTTAATTACTTATTGGATTAATGTAATCATGTGCCGTTACCGCTTTGTAGATGATTGTGGAGGAATCGGAAGAGAACCTCATGGTGGCGTCATAGTTTCACCTAACTTCCCTTATGCTTACGATAGCGAGTCACACTTCTGTAGCTGGTGGATTATAGCTCCAACATCATATCGTGGAATTAGGTTACAATTTCTGAATTTTGATCTATCTGGTGGAGGTAATTGCTCAGGAGATGACCACGTTGCAATTTATGAAAAATTACCAGGAAGTTTCAATAGTAATTTATTTTTTGTATTTTTCGATGAAATATTTTGCAAGAAAATTGGATATAATATACAATAGAATTACTTTCATCTAGGGACCAAAGTTGGTACTTACTGCGGTACGACCAATCCTGGTGTGATTGAAATATTAACTAATGAAGCTATGATTATCTTTTCAAGCACTTTTACTAATTCATATTACAAAGGATACAAAGGATTTCGATTCAATTACACGTTCAATCCGAAAAGTAAGTGTAGCATTCTATATATTTTATTTGCAAAATTAAGTTATAATCGATGAAATTTTATGATAGAATGCGGAGATACTTTTACCGGAATGCAAGGAGAATTTCATACAGACGGATATCCTCGTCTAACTTTTTATAAGTAAGTTGGAATCAAACCGTATCTATTATATGTAAATAGAAGCCCCGATGACATAATTGAAGCTATTCAGATGTATTTGAATCGCACGATCATTAATTTAAATTATTCTGTATAACACGGTTTGTATCGCGCAACTATCGCTCTCACGCGTCCCGATATACCGCGTACAACATATACCTTTACACTCGATTTCGCGCCGAATTTGTAAGGCACCCAGCACGGAATTATACACACACCTCATGCATCACACTCATGCTAAACAATTACCCTAACATGCCGCCTAAGATTCACTCTCCTCGCGGTGGGAATTCACGCTCTCGGCCGTCTCGGAAACGACGGCGACCACAATTATGTCGCGCACACGGCCTCTACGCGGCGGCACGCCGCGGAGGCTCACTTTCCTTCTCCGTCCTTCCTCACTGGAAAGGAGACGACCGCTACTGGGTACAACACCTTCACCAACGCTCGCTACAATCCGCTCTTTCCTCTCTCTGTCGGCTACGCTGCCGCTGCGCACTACGTTCGTGTGCTTTCCATACCTTATGCCGCTGGTGCCCGTACCTCGCTCTCGCCAAGACACCCTGCTCAGCCTCTCCTCGCGTCCTGATTTTGGACCTGATGGTGGCTGTCTCTCGTTCCTCTGTGCACCTGCTGCCTGATTCTCTCTTCTCTCTCTGTCTCTCATGCCACATACGCGGCCTCGCCATAGTATACTTCGTGTCGCGTTCGTGCTCGCGAAACTTCCTCGCTCTCGCGCCGCTCAGAGGAGAATGACAGCCGACCGGCGCGCTTCGCCCCTCTCCGCAAGGCCCGTCTCGCGTGCACGCGGTGCGGTTGGTAATACCGGCGCGCGCTGCTTACATCCCTCGTCGCGCGCATGTGTTACAATACCATACACATACATATATACATTACTACGTACAATACATTACAATGATTACACTGCTCAATTATTTAGCGACGTTCGCGTCGTCGCACTCCCCCTCGCTAGACTTTGCGTTTCCCTGAAACGTAAGCCGAATCAACACCTCTACTTACCACGTCTCTCCCCGCTGGAAGAGAAGACCACTCGGCGACATGGGGGGCCCGCCTCCTCCTTCGACTACGGATACGGAAGCCCGTACGATTCACCTCCGCGCGTGTCGCTAGTGGCGTCACTTTCGTGCTACGCGTGCACATGTAGGACGTGAGCTACTCGCTACACGTGTACACCCGAGGGAAGTTGATTCTTTCCGAACGTGCCGGGTAAATTTCAAAATCCTGCAATCCCATTGGACAATTCAAGTGTAAACATTAACCCTCAATTGGAATCATCCAATGAAATTGCAGAATTTTAAAATTAACTAGGCACGTTCGGAAAGAATCAACTTCCCTCGAGTGTACATGTGGAAGGTGCGCTACTCGCTACGCGTGCACATGCAGGAGGTGCGAATCGGTGTTTTATCAGATAAGATAAGTTACATTGCTACAAAAAATGGAGAGCTTAGTGAGAGTGAAAAATACTGAGAAGTCCATGAAATTTAATGTGAAAGACTGTAAAATTTTACTATCAACGATTAAACCTCCGCGCGTATCGCTAATGGCGTCATTTCCGTGCTACGCGTGCACATGCAGGAGGTGCGAATCGGTGTTTTATCAGATAAAATAAGTTACATCGCTACAATTTTACCATCTTTCACATTAAATTCATGGACTTCTCATTATTTTTCACTCTCACTAAGCTCTCCATTTTTTTTGTAGCAATGTAACTTATCTGATAAAACACCGATTCGCACCTCCTGCATATGCACGCGTAGCGAGTAGCGCACCTTCCACATGTACACGCGTAGCGAGTAGCGCACGTCCTACATGTGCACGCCTAGCATGAAAGTGACGCCACTAGCGACACGCGCAGAGGTGAGCCGAGGCTTCCGTATCCGACGACTCCGAGGCTCGCGCCGACACGTAATGGCCGCGTTCCAAATGCCGCACAGTGTGGCATTTCTACTTGATTTATGTCAAAATTATCTAATTTTTTATAAAAAAATAGATAAAAATATGAGGCTAACGGGATTTGACAGGTAATTTAATACTTAATACAAGAAAAATACTGTGATCCATAAAAAAAGTTTTTTGACCTTAAAAATGTAGATCAAACTTCCGATTTTTCGGAAGAAATTTGCTTATCTCAGTCTACAGCTTGACTAACATTAATTTTTCAAATTCTCTACATTTTTTGAAATATAAGGTAGACGGAAAATGTACACCTAAATTTGATGAGGTCCTATTTTGCGAATTGTGACAAAAACTATAAGAAAACATGTAGAGAATTTGAAAAATTAATGTTAATCAAGCTGTAGACTGAGATAAGCAAATTTTTTCCGAAAAATCGGAAGTTTGATGTACATTTTCAAGATCAAAAAACTTTCTTTATGGACCACAGTATTTTTCCTTTATTAAATATTACATTACCTGTCAAATCCCGTTTGCCTCATATTTTTATCTATTTTTTATAAAAAGTTAGATGATTTTGACACAAATAAAGTCAAAATGCCACACTGTATGCCGGTTAGGGTTGCGGCGGCGCGCTCGACGACGTGCATCTCTCAACGCGTGTGGGACCTGTGGTATCGCCACTTCTCTCCGCGACGGTTGGAACATTGGGATTTCAGCCGACCTCCACTCGAAATTTCGGTGGTCCTCGTCCTTGTGCTCGTTCGTAAAATAAAATTATAAAAAAAATTCATAATAAAATATTCAAAATTAGTTTTCGCAGTAGACGGGGTCACCATAATAGGACTCATCATCCGGATGATAATACCTAACGTAGCCACCTCGTGTACATGGAATTATTTTTTAACCTTTTCATATTGAAAGAATTTTTTTGGATTTCGATTTTAACATATATTACGTGAAAATCATGCGATCACTTACGTGTAAATCACGTGAGAAAACCATCAAAAACTTCACGTGATTCTCACGTGAATTCTCACGTGCGTACTCACACGAGCACTGACGCGATTACTAACGGGATTTTTTAACAGGGCAGAATGAGTGGCATAAGTCACATTTGCAAAAAAAAATTAGATATGGATATATTTGGATTATTTACTGAAACTATTACTAGCGCCCTAAAAAAGGCCGCATTGCTCTTTGTTTTTTAAATATAAATAATCCAAAAAATATCATGTAACAGTAATATATTGACTATTGAAACTTTTACATTGAATATCGACACTCATCCTCGTGGCGAGATATGCCGTCATCTTCGCGCTGAGATACGTCGTTCTTCATGTTTACGCCGAGATACGTTCTTCTTCCGCTCAGCTGTCGATATCTCAAAACGATAAATATGTGACACGCCAATCATCATTTCTTTTCAAAACACAAGTTATTTAAACAATGATATAAGAAAACGAGTGAAACATTTACAATTATTTAAAATCCAATCATTTTTTTAATTCGTCCTTATTTTTTAGTTGGGCATCCTTTTTTATTTTTATTTTGCGATTCCGTGGAAAATATATATTTTATTTTTATTATATATAATATTATGATAACTATTATTGCATTGAATTTGGAAGAAGGTATTGCTACTGGAAAATTTTCGTCTCTGAAGGATATCAAGTCGTTGTGGATATAATAGATCTAGATCTTGGCGGAAAAGAATATTCTAAAGACAGCCACGTTTCGGTACTACTTATCAACTATATTTAATTATGATACTATAGTGTGTTTCGTTATTTACCTTACTATGTCTTTTAAAAATTAGTTCCATCATGATCCTGATTCAATTACAACCATTACGCAAATACGAGATTCCACGCAATCGATGACAGTTTCCAGCTCTTCAAATTCTATGAGTATACACTACGTATCAACTGGAAATCATCGTGGAATGAAAGCCAAGTTTACTGCTAGAGCACCAGCTCGTACGTAATTTTACATAATATTTCAAAGAAACCTATGGCAACATGTATACGAAAAACTAAAAATGCTTCAGCTTGTGGTGGAGTGATAAACAATTTAGAAGGCACCCTTACAAACCCTCTTTCTTCGCCGTTTAACGAATCTGCATTTTATTGTAAATGGATTATACGACAACCAGAAGATTCTGAAGACAATCAGAAAATATCGATGACATTAGCCGTTGAAATTTCTGGCATGATAAATAGAGGAAAAGCAACAGCTACGTGTCAAAATTACCTTGCTTACATTATAATAGAAGGTATACTTTTTCGAGATATTAATCATGAATACGAAGATTAGTAAATTTATTTTATGTTTAGGAGGTGAGGAGAAGGTGGCTAAAGTTTGTGGCAATTTGACTAAAGATCATATAACTGTAGCAAGCTCTTATCCATCACAAATTGTAAAGGTAAAATCAGTTATTGACAATGATATTTAAAAATACAAAAATTTCTTTAAGATTACTATTAAAAATATTTAGTTCAATCTTGTATCTATCAATTCAATAATGAAAACTATTTTTTCAAGACCATAAATGCCACTCATCTTGGAACAGTAAATTTCGTTATGAATTACAAATGGCACAATTGTGGTGGAATTTTAAATGGACCTTCGCATTTTATACAATCACCGAAAAATGTCTCTTATCCGATTTACTGTGTGTGGAAAGTTAAAAACATAGACGTCGATGACACAATGCTGATTAATTTTACTAAACTGAACCTTGGATCATGCGACAACAGTTATGTACAAATAAAGTGAGTATGAAAAATATCCTTAAATATTAGATACTTACGTGAACATACACCAAATAAACAAATGTATACCACCTAAGTAAACACGGAAAATTACTTTGATATTATTTTGCTACGAGTTTTGTTATAGATATATGCATAAATAGGAACTGCAAAGTAGCGCTTATTCTATAAGCCTTTATTTATTATGTAAAGTATTAAAATTTCAATCGTTAATTAAATCCGCGTTTAATTAAGAATTATAATTTCAATCGTTAATTGAATGCGCGTTTAATTAAGAATTAAAATTTCAATCGTTAATTGAACCCACGTTTAATTAAGAATTAAAATTTCAATCGTTAAGTAAAATCCGCGTTTAATTAAGAATTAAAATTTTAATCGACTGAAATTTTATTCTTAATTAATCGCGGGTTCAATTAACAATTGAAATTTTAATTCTTAATTAAACGCGTATTTAATTAACGATTGAAGTTTTAATTCCTAATTAATAAACGCGGATTTAATTAACGATTGAAATTTTAATTCTCAATTAAACTGAATAATTAATTGAAATTTTAATTAATTATTTGCAACCCTGAATATACGTAGTTTACTATAAATATCATAACATCTTGTATTACGCAGGCATGCGCATAAATTAAACTGCGTTTTGAAAATAGAAAAATAATCCATATATTTATTGTACCTTGTATGCAACGCAACTTATGTGTTATAGGGGAAAGACTTATCGATCGCCACACATTGGGAAATTCTGTGGTAATGAGAAGCCTCAGGATATTGTTAGCCCTTCTAATGAATTTACGATTGAATATTTTGCTACCGAAGATCAAGGGGAGTTTGAGATTCGTGTGGATTCTTCGAGAAATGCTTGTGGAGGAGTAGTGAAAGGAAAACAAACTGAAATAAGATCCCCAGGGTAACAACAAAAATTTTTGGTGTACAATAATTGTTGATAATTGTTAGCCAGATAATGTAATCTTTAATTGGATATATACTTTGCAGATTCCCACAAAGCTATTCAAACAATACCGAATGTATTTGGGAAATTGTGGCCAATAATGGTTACCACGTAGGCTTGACGTTTATCGAGAGGTTTAATTTAGAAACTAGTAAAGGTTGTCAAAATGATTATATTGAGGTAAGTTAAAAGTCTATATAACAAAATTGACCTATTGTTTTTGACAATATCTTTTTTATTTAGATATACGAGTGGAAAGAAGAGATTCAAAATAATACAGACCATTGGTATAGCTTGGGAAGAATTTGCGGACGTATTCCACCAAGTACACCCTTCAACTCCACGACAAATAGAATGATGGTAAAATTCGTTTCTAATGACAAAATCGAAGGTGAAGGGTTCAAAGCTATATGGAATCAGAACTGTGGAGGAATATACGAAGTAACAACTAATGTAAGATACATTGAATCACCTAATTATCCTTCCATATATCCACCAAAGACTGTATGTAATTATACACTCATTGCGAAAGATGACCAAGATATAATAGTTGACTTTACGAGCTTTCTTCTTGAAGGTAACCACTGTCTTTATTAATAATAGAATACTATTTCACTCTTAAAAAAACGATGGCCGGATGTTGTGAAGCATTTAAAGATTAATTTGATTTTTCCGTATAAAATAGGTGTGAGGATCCGCTAGATTTGAATTTGAAACTAAAATATTTAGAATTAAGTATTAAATAATTAAAATAGAACAAAAACATTTGATTTTTTGCTTAAAAATGTATCTAATTATCTTATTATTTAAACTAATTAAAACTAAAACATAGTGAAAAGTAGCGTTCGTAACGTTGAAAACAAATGGTACGCGCGAAGCGCGTTTGAATTTTGTTAGTTATCATAACTTGTATTATATTTATTCAATAATCAAAATATTTTTTTTTTAGGAAATAGGGTTGGGTGTAACTTTGACAACCTGACAATAATATTTTATAATGGAGGTTGGCTTCGTGGTTCGAGTACATGGTGTGGTAAAAATTCTCCAGGAAGAAAAGTATCGAAAAAAAGAATGGAACTGATATTTAAAACAGACAGCTTAATGGGTCGTTCTGGATTTAAATTTAAATATTTCCTCAATGGTAAAAAAATTAATATTCATTACAGCGTCATTGTTCAAATTAAAACTGATAAATCAGTGAGATAGTATGATTCACTGATAATCTGATGTAGTCATTCCGGTATCTGCATTGATTTTGATTTGCGATATTTTTTAAAATTTTTAATGTCAAAAAATAATGCAAACACATAGAAACTGTTTTTTCTTCTTCGTTTTTTCAAGTAAATTAACTCTAATTTTAGTTATATTTTTTAAAAACTTTTAAGAAATCTGTATGAAAATATACGTAATACTATTTTCACATACACATAAGATAGAAAATTTAATTATGTAAACAATACAATATAACAGATTGTGGAGGTGTCATAACAACACCACGAATAATCAGCCCCATACAAGATGGAGATAATGATAGTTATGGATACATGAATTGTATTTGGACCGCGAAAGCTCCAGCTAAGAAAACCGTTCTCGTGCGATTCGAAGAACTAAGGATTGATGGGCAACGAAGGTAGGTAGAGTACAAAAAACACTACGCGTGTCAATATTTGATACCAATATAAGAAAAACTCTGGTTGTAAAGGCTCATTCGATTTTCAGTTGTTTATCTAGTTTTGTGCAATTATATGAAGGAAATACCACTAGTCCGGAATTCCGAAAAGCAACATTTTGTGGAGATGCAAACTCATCTTTACCGGTCATACAGTCTCTTGGCGATACGATGACTATTCATTTCCACAGTAGATCGTATCGAACATCTGATCGATTCAGAGCTGCTGTGAGTTTTTTCTAAAAATAGCGTTGCTTTTGTTTATTATGAAATTCTCCAAAATTATAGATGATTTCGATCGAATTTTTATATGTTCACTTATAGCTAAAAATTACTTAAAATGCCATGAAAGTAATTTACTATGAAAATACTGATGACCATACCATTTACTATATTCAGGTGCTCTTTGGGAATGGCCCTGAAGAAGGTTGTGGTGGCAACATTAACGTTACCAGTACAACACCGTTTAGAACACAACGTACTGAAACTTACGAACCTCTCCAAGACTGTCACTGGCTCGTTTCTGCACCATCAGATTACACCATTGAATTCACTATAAATGAAATTGATTTGAAGAATAGAACATTTAACAATACTTCTCTTGATAACAAAATGGGTTGCAATAGTGATTACATAGAGGTATGTACATGAAAATTGTATTTGTCAAAAATAACTTATCATCTAATGTTGATAAAACAAAATTTACATGAAGTTATCGATTGTTTCTTTTTTTTATAGTTGATTCTAATGATCCTTTCTTTTAATTTGGATGTAGTTTTACATATACTTATTAAAACAAGTGTAATTGCAGGTTCGTAATGGTGGTCCGTATGCAGAAATGATAGGTCATTTTTGTGGCAATACTATACCCCCGCCTATAACAACAACATTCAATTTACTTTGGATACGGTTCGTATCTGACGGGCTAAATCAAGGACGTGGAGTGAGAGGATCTCTGAAGGCTGTTACATGTAATTATGAAAATTCTATGATTTTTACTTCTCAATGAGTTTGAAGGTTATGTGAGGTGCCCTGTTACCGACGATTGCAAAGACCCGTTTTTCTCTTTCAATTTTGAATTTTGAGAAAAAATCTCTTTGCCACGTTGTAAATTCGATAATAAACTACAACGTATTGAGGGATATTTTCTTAAAATTCAAAATTAAATGAAAAAAATAGGTCCCTGCAATCGCCGATAACGGGTGTCACTTACATCGCGTTAATTGCACACAGTCTTATTATCATAACGAAGTTTTTTTATAATAACTTTGTAGAACGTTAAATGTTTACTAATACTGTTTTATAACATTTTAACTGTTTGGTCTAATTTAGTTTTAGCCTACAAATGAGTTACTACTATTATGAGATCTACTAATCTTTATCATTATAATTAATAATTAATATAGCGCTATGCGGAGTAACGGACCTTTTTGCCAATAACGATACTCAAACTTTGGCTTCTCCAGGCTTTCCAAGTGGTAATCCTTCAGATATAATGTGTAGATGGGTTATTCATTTACCCAATGAACCTAGAACGCCAAGGCTTAAATTAAAATTCACTGATTTCGATCTAGCGGATTCAGAGAAATGTGAGTCTGAATATTTGCAAATTTCTGATTTACATGTGAGTACACTGTCTTTCTGAATTAAATTTAATAGTTTTCAATATGAATATTCAAATAACTATTGAGTTGTAATAACAGAATCGTGAGATTATTAGTGAAGGCTTTGGTCAGCAATTAATTATCGGAGAATTATCTTATATTGACCGTACTCCAATTATGGTAAGAGTATACAATTCATCATAACATATTTATATTACCCAATGAACGTTATTAAACGTATTTTTGGTGTATGGATAGGCCAGTCAAATTCCTACGTCCTATTACAAATACTGTGGATCAGATCTTCCACATTTATATTACAGGTATATTATACAATTATTGATTATATAATTTGTATTCTATTAAGTAAAGTTATCACACGAGATTCGTCAGCATGTTTGATTACAGTAAACTAATTTAATTATCTTATAAATCATAATAATCAGTATTACTTTTGAAACTGATGCATGCTTTCTTGATTCTCTAAATATCGATGCATTTCCAATTAACGCACTAGTTGACTTCAGTTAAAGTTCTTTAGATTTTTCGTCTCTATTTTAAAAGTGACAATTCATTTTAGTTAATATTTTCTAACATTGACAAAAAATCTGAGACAATAATAGTTGTGTAAAATAATACATTACGCACCTAGGGAGGAAAAGTAAAGAATCTCTCAGATTTCAAATAAATCGTCGCCCGAGCTGAAGGTGAGGGTGACAAACATGCGGTATGAGGCATTCTTTATTTTTTCCCGTGGTGCGTGTACTATTTTTTTTTGCCTGGCGAGGCCGAAAATACAACTTTCACAAAAATATAACAATTTTTAAATTATTAATGTAATATCTTTATTCATAGCTTTTATAACCATATAGAGGTCCTTTATAAAGCTTCTGCTAGTCAACAAAAAAAGAAAGGTTTTAGACTTGAATACAGCAAAGCCAGCTGTCCAGCCTCATACACGTCAATTCAAGGGAGAATCGTTCATGAAGATACTTCAGATTGCCGAATTACAATTGAAGTACCGGAAAATATGACCATTAACATGTATTTTAATAGCTTTTCCTTACCTAGTGGGAAGGACTGCTCCAAAAGTTACATGCAGGTAACGTATTTCAATAATATTATTTTAATTATCTTTCAATATTTCTGTAATTGTGCTGTCCCAGTCAGAAAAATATTTTCTACATTACATCATTACATCATTACATCATTATATCATTCTTATATTAATCAACTTGCACTACAAAAATAATGATGAATTTAGACTTTTATACAAAAAATTACTCGGAAAAAAACTTTGAGTAAGGTAACTCGAGGTAATTCGCGTACCACAAGGTGAAAATTTTTTGTATTTTTCTCCCAGCATATTTGAAAAACTTGTTAAAGGGGTTATCGTGATTTTAAAATGGGTTCACTATTTAATTTTTCGCCATACCCTGGCCGAAAGTGCCACATTCCCGCCCGGCTCAAAAACGTGAATGTGGTGTTTTCGGCCCGGGTATGGCGAAAAATAGTATACACACCAAGGGAGTAAAATTGGCCGGCCCCCAGCTCGTGTTTGCCACCCCCGCCTTCGGCTTGGGTGGCAATTTACACGAGCTGTGGACTGTCCAAGTTTTTTCCTCCCATGGTGCGTAATATACTATTTATGTCATAAATTATTAAAATATAATAATGAAAGTACACAAAAAATTGTTAATCGAACACGTAGATATTGTTCAATAAGTAAAAAAGTTACTTTCGCTATTTGCCAACTTTTTATTTTTCATTCGATTTTAGTGTTTAACGTCTCATTTTTCTCCTTAAACATTTGCCTATGATCCATCCTGGCTTATATTATGAAATAATTAATATATACGAAGCAACATGTAATTGTTTACAGTTTGAGGACAATAAACTCGCTTCGCTCGGTTGAATCCCTGAAATCAGGGATTAAACACAAATAACTTTCCGCTGGGTATTCGAAAAAGTTGTATATTGCACTCGGGAATAATGAGCAATCAACAACTTTACTCCCTAGGTGCATAATATACTATTTGACTACACTTTTTCATATGTGTTTAAATTGGACAATTTAATCCAAAAAAGTTTTTTTATTTTTTTTAAACGTACAATGTAAAAATTGTTAAACATACATTAAACTACAATGTATCTTCTATTAGAGAAGAATTGAGTACACTCTAAAAATAAAATTAGCCTAGCTAAGAATGAAATAAAACAACTGGCTAATTGTACACTAAATGTGGGTACCTAATTTTCAGATTAATACTCTTGTAAGTGTTACGTGTACTATGCACACTACGTGCATACTATGCAAGTGAAAAAAAATTCAGAAAATTTATTAAACTCTTTCATAGAGTGTAGCCAGGGAAATCTGTGGCTGACTGAATTAGGTGTATGGCCAAAGTAGCTAGAGTTATCTCAATTCTTATTCTATAAAAATATACAACATTAAGTAGAATATTAATACGAAATATGTTTAAAAGATACGAGATGGAAACTTCGACAGCCCGATCATTCAAAAAACATGTAACTATGAATCGCCGAATTCGGTATTCAGTACAGGAAATCGCCTTAGTATTGAGACGTATATTAACAAAGAAGCGATTCGTATTTCAAACTTCTACGATATAACGTACACATCAACATCAAAAGGTAAAGATTCATTTTCAGTTATATAAAAATGTCCCATCCTATGATAAACCAATAATGTCAACATATACATCGTACGTTTAAAAATTGGCAGGCAGGGGCTGCGGTGGACAAATTTACAACTACGGAGGTATGTTCACGTCGCCGCTGTATCCTAACTCTTACCGCAATTCGAGCGTCTGCGTATGGGACGTTAGTGTGCCGAAGGGAATGAAGATCTCGTTGCACTTCAGCTTCTTCGATATTGGCTCGAAAGACACATGCTATACGGATTATTTGACGATTTCCGAGCATCCGAGCAGCAGCAGTGACGATGACAATCTCACATCTTACTGTGGAGGGGTAAATATTACTTTTTGTTGATCAATTTAACCTGCTTTGATCGTTTTGCAATAATGTATATTATTGTATGCGCACAGTTCATTCGTATTGGTGTAGATTGTAATTAATAACAAATATTTCTTTTAGGATACACCCGCAGACTTTTTATCGCAGAAAGATCGGATATACGTTACGTACGTAACAAGTATCAACAATGGTGGATTCGGTTGGGTGGCTCACTTTGCAGCTAAACGATGACTGTAACTTTAACGTCTTTGTAAAACAAATTTTATATTTTCTTAACTTAACCAACATCGTATACATATGCGTACTCCATTACGAAAATAAATTGTAACCAGATATCACAATTTATAATGCACTGAAAAAAAAAAGTCTAAAATAGCCGTAGACCCCACTGTGAATTTTGCTTTACACCTCCAAAGCAATTTTTGCTTGGCATAAAAACAATTTAAGCCTGTGGCTCCAGTGCGATCTACTTAACTCTCAAAGCGTTACCGACCGGCCGGTACTAAAGCATATATTACCTGACAGCACCGCAGTTTTTCGCGTCTACGTGTCGGAATGTATCCAATGCATGATCTACGTGTTCGGGGTGGCCGATGATGGAGTCTAGGTAGTGCGCTGCGTAGGTTTTTGTGTCTAGGTGTCGAGACGTATCCAAAGCGTGGTCTCGGTGTTTGAGGTCGCCGATGATGGAGTCGAGGAAGTGTACTCCGTAGGTTTCTGTGTCTAGGTGTCGAAATGTACCCAATGCGTTGTCTAGGTGTTCCGGGTCGCCGATGATGGAGTCTAGGTGTACGCTCCGTAGATTTTTGAGTCTAGGTGTCGGGACGTGTTCGTTTTGACACTTAGACGCAAAAACCTACGGAGCGCACACCTAGACTCCATCATCGGCGACCCCGAGCACCTAGACAACGCATTGGGTACATTTCGACAGCTAGACACAGAAACCTACGGAGCGCACTTCCTAGACTCCATCATCGGCGACCACGAACACCTGGACCACGCATTGTATACATTTCGACACGTAGACGCGAAAAACTACGGAGCGCACCATCTTGACTCCATTATAGGCGACCTCGAACACCTAGACCACGCCTTGGACATGTTCCACCACCTGGACACAAAAACCTACGGAGCGCGCCACCTAGACTCCATTATTGGCCACCTTGAACACCTGGACCACGCATTGTGTACGTTCCGACATCTAGACGCAAAAACCTACGGAACGCACTTCCTTGACTCCATCATCGGCAACCTCGTACACCTAGACCACGCTATGGATACGTTTGACGCCTAGACGTGAGCTACATACATCCATTATTTTCGACTGTTCCTTAGGTTAATTTCTACCTGCCCTCTGCCAAGCAAATATCTCATTTTACTGCCAAGTAAAAACTGCTTGGGTCTATGAGCAGAAGTTGCTTTACGCCGCTTGCTTGGGTTAGCAAAGCAGATTTCGCTTGGGTCCTGAGCAGAAATAGACTTTTTTTTTTCAGTGTGGGGTGGGCCTCTTTTTCTTCGCGGTGCAAAATTCAAAGCTTTTTTCAAGTTTCTAATAAATTTACGATGACGTAAATATCTTTCCTTGTGTAACTTTTCGCATTATTATATTTTATATTTTATAAATAAACGTAAAATATAGTTCTTCTCTTCTTTTATTATGATACAAGACATAACGTAAAAAATGAAGGCAAATGAGGAAAAAATTCACTGCAGTTCTAAACGAGAATGATACTCTTGAATGGGTAACCAATCTCGGGTTCCACAATGGTCGGTACTCGGGGCACTGCTATTCTGCCTGTATATGAATAATCTATAACCCCTACTGAAAAATCTCGTGTCAAAATCTCATGTGACGTTTGTTAACATAATTTTAAGGTGAGATCTCAAGTGAAATTCTCACTTGAGTTTTCGTTATCATATTTTTTACTTATATGGAACATAGCCATTAAATGCAGATGAGATCTCAGATGAGTTTCTCACCTGAGTTTTCATTATAATATTTTTTACTTATTTGGAACATAGTCATTAAATTCAGATGAGATCTCAGGTGAGATTCTCACCTGACTCGCTTCGCTCGTGCGAAAAACGTCACACGAAGTAAATAATCAACTTCCGCACTCGTTTCGAACGGTATTTTATACCACGAGAGCCGAAAAATCATACCAAAGTTGTGATTTTGAGGTTAGAGTGGTATAAATAAAGTTAAATTGAGAGGGACTCCAGTGGTATTGAGCGATCTGCTAACAAGGAGAGAGAAGGAGATGCAAAGTTGGATAGAGGAGTTTGCGGATGAGATAAAAAACCGCTGCTAACTGCTTTAGCAGAATGCTTTCTCAAAGAACTTTGTAATGTCATTCCATTCTATGTTATCATTAAAAACGAAACTTTTTATTACCTCCACATATATGTGCATACCAACATTCACACATATCTATATACATATTCATACACGCTCTCACGGCCGTTTAAAGCCATAAGAAACGTGTCATGAGCCGCGCTCGTGCTACAACAGCGCGATGCACGATTCCATTCGTTCGTTGTACATAACTAATTTAACTCACCAATAAATATATAGTATAGTTAAGCTACTGTTATCTCATTTGCGAGACTACCCGATTCCTTGCATCCCGAACTTCATGCGAATTTTATCTGCACTGAAAAAAAAGTACAGGAAAAAGTACTAAACGTTTAATAAAAATTACCATCTTGTGCAGAGAACGCAACCACAGACTGTAAAAACCCAAAACATTACGATACTTTATAAGAAATTTTACCAGAAATATAGGAAAATTTACTATACTCTATTGTAAAATTTACTATAAAGTATGGTCATTTTTCGGGTCTTTACAGTCTGTGGTAGCTTTACGGGACAGTACAGTAATTTTTCCAAAATTTTTCTCTCAGTGTGTGCTACGACATTGCCCCAAGGCAAGATAATCGTAGTAGTTCACGTTTTTTCCAGCTATACACGAGAGATCTGTGATTCTAGACCTGTGAGCTAGCTGAGCTACCTTAGAGGCCGTCACGTGAGGACACTACTATAAATCTATCCCGATTTTTGTGCACGCGGCAACTAGAAGCAAACTCTTTCGGCCTGGAGAGGAGGTACTCGCTCAAGTCGTCGAGTCACATATTATTAATTGAAAATAATTATGTACTCTGTAACACGGTTTTATCTACAAATTTCTGAATATCTTCTTAATTCTTTATTATTAATTTTTAATTCAACATTTAAATTTTCAAAAATTTCGCCGATTTTCAACTAATTGCCTATCATCTTTTTTACTACCTATCATAATTTTTTTATAAGAGGATATGACAACAATGAAACAAGATATATGATACTGTTACAATATACGGTACATTGTCGACAGGGTTTACGACATATGTCTTTTTCTACATAGTTTATTTTTAGGCAATTTTGCTCATTTCTTAAGCACAATTTCCTCGTTTCAGTCACGCTAGCGTCAATTACAATTTAATTTGATTTGATTTAGCTTATCATAAGCGTCAGTTAGGCTTTACTTTTTGCTCATCACTTTTTTATGATAAAATGAGAATAACTTTATACATAGAAGATTGTAACAAATTTCAAATAAAATATTGCTCTTTATAAAATGGTAGTTATTTTTTATTTATTGTCAAAAATCAATTCATCCTTACATCGAATATTAATCAATTGAAAAGCCAATCAACCCACAATAGCCATGATATTTCTTAAATCAAATATATAAATTTGAAAATATTACATTTCGATATTAGTGCGTGAAAGTGAGTTTATCTTCGTTTGAACGTTTGTGCCCGAGCGAAGCGAATCCATTGAAATAAGATGTGTTGATAATCAAATTTTTATCACGATTATTTTCTATTTTTATTAAAAAAAAAATATAGAATTGTACATTACTTAAAAAGTGCGAAAAATTGATAATAATACGAGTTGTACGAGTCGAGAATGATTAAACCAGAGAGCAGCTGGTAATGCAGATTTAGTACTGTGACGGCGGATGCTTCAATTTAATTTTTTTTATATAATTTAAAGTAAGGAAAAAAAATAAATATATATTGTAGTTTAAACTGAGAACCTTCTGTTCTCTTATGAAAAAAAATAAGTTGAGCACTATTGTCACCCAGAATGTCGCCGCGCATTATCTTTGAGGAAACCCAGAGTCGCGTTTTCGAGCAGAATGTTTCTGACGAGGACGAAGGAACATAGTGAAAACTATATGAGAAAAAAAAACGTTTTACGACTTGACTCTCTCGGAAAAGCAGTCACCCTCGCTCGGTTTTTCTCCCACGCCGAAAAAAAACATCTGTGTACACTTGAGAAAGCCAAACAAGATAGCGAGAAAGGGAGAGTCATAAAAATTCCTGCGCGTAGCCGCTTGTTCTAAGTTGGAAAATCGACACCGGTTTTCCTAATTTTCTTACTACGAACAATAATGCGTAATGTTTTCTTATTTCCGCGGAATCACGTAAGATATTTTATGACCTTCTCTAGGAGATGCAATTTATATAATTAACAATAGATGTACTCTTCATGTTGTATCGATTAGGAAGAAAGTATTCGAAGTTAAAAGAATCAACCTAAACAATAAATTGTAAGATAATAGTGCTTGGTAGTTCGAATAATAATTTTAAAATTATAAGAATAAAAATCTCTCTCGTCAATGCAATTGCTGTAGGTTTAATTTAAACTTAGTCAAAATGTTTGCGATTTTCCCTAATTTTGGATGTTTTATTTTCTAACATAATTAGTCTAAGACCATAGCGAGTTGATGGAAAGTATTTTAAGATTTTCTTTTGTTTTTCTTTCGAGAAAGCGTGCGTTACATAATGTTTGCGATACGTTTATTTTATACTATTAATGTTAAGAAAAATTGAATTTTTACGTTGAGGTTCAACAATCCTATTACCGTTTAGGTACTTTCATTTGTTTATCAATTTAAAAAAATGATTGGGACATTATAATTTCAATTAATCATAGTTAAAGGATAATTAAACGTAAAAATTGAATTTTGCATATTAGAAGTATTGTAGAATAGTTAATAAGACGTTTCTCAACTCATTTTGAATTAAATTAACAGAGTTTTGCGCATACAAATCAACAAATTAATGTTAAAATAAGAAGGCACAGAAAACCGGCTTGAGGAGCCATCTCTTGCGTAAAGATCTGAACCCTAGAGTTCACGCCCTCCCGCGCTCGCGCCCCCAAACCAATTAGGGGCCCAAAATTAGACAAGAAAAGAGGAGGAGGACGATTACACCAATGAGGGAAATGAAGCTAACTTCGTTTTTCTCCATCGCGACGGATCAAGAGAAGGGAGTTTTCCCGCCCACTACCCTCGAAGCATCAAACGGGACTCACGCGGCCACCACCATCCAGCAGGACGGAACACTCACAGCCAAGGAAGATCAGCACCATCACCACCACTACGGACTTAGGAAATTATTTGTGTTTTTTTTTTTTGTAAAGAGCGTGCAAAGCTCTGTAGATTGTAAGTCGAAGCATTGTAAAAGAGAGACAGAGAGAGAAGACCGAAATAAAAAGTAAGTTTGTATCAAATATCATTATCTTTTCTATCTCATCTTTTATACCTCACCCTCCCCTATCCTAATTCCGGGACGTTGAATTCTTCTGTCGGAAACGATAGGATCAATTGTCCCATAGCTTACTAACTCTGCATTCGGCCTCTTAAAGTCGACGGATCAGAGCGGTGAGTGAGTTGGAATTTCGCATTCGGCCTCCTAAGAAACGGAAGAGCAAGGATCGGAAAACTAACTCATCTACACTGAGGGAATAGAGTTAGGATAAATTTTTCCCACAATCTAATACAAATATTGAGTAACTAGCCATTGCTCGTCCCGGTTTAATGCAGGCAACTGCAAAACCACAAGGAGCAGAACTGTGACACAAAATACGTCACAGTACATAATCTAATCACGTTTATTATTGTTCATTTTTTTTAACCGACTTAATAGTCTTAATAAAGAAACTCACCTGAGATCTCATCTGCATTTAATGGCTATGTTCCATATAAGTAAAAAATATGATAATGAAAACTCAGGTGAGAATCTCACCTGAGATCTCATCTGAATTTAATGGTTATGTTCCATATAAGTAAAAAATGGTAATAAAAACTCAGGTGAGAATCTCACCTGAGATCTCATCTGAATTTAATGGCTATAAATTTCAAATGAGTGAAAAATATTATAATGAAAACTCATGTGATAATCCCACCTAAGATCTTTTCTGAATTTAATGGCTATGTTCCAAATAAGTAAAAAATATTCTAATGAAAACTCAGATAAGAATATTACCTGAGATCTCATTTGAATCTAATGGCTAAGTTGGAAAAAAGTAAAAAATTGTCCTTGGTAAACTCAGATATAAATCTCACCTGCGATCTCACCTTAAACTTATTTTAACAAGCGTCACATGAGATTTTGACACGAGATCTCACCTAAGATTTTTCAGTAGGGAAGTATTTACTAGCCCTTAATAAATTGTGCATTTTGCACGTATTTTCAAATGCTCCATCATGTTGCATAATACAACGGGGAATATAATTTTATCTTTAAAGGGTAAGTACATACTAGCCCTTGAAAAATTATGCGTTTTGTTTACATTTTCAAATGAATGATCGTGATAGTTTTTTTAATTAGTAGCCTTTTGCTACCAACTAAAAAGGATGAGCAAAAATGATAAAAATAGCACCGCACATTTATAGCGATGCATAATACAATGGGGAATATGAAGTTATCATCACAGGGTAAGTAATACGAGCCCTTTAAAAATTATTACGTTTTGCTCTTATTTTCAAATCATCCATGATGTTAGTAGCCTCTTGCTACTAGCTAAGAATGATCTCAGTTGCAAAAAATAGTACATTTATACCGCTGCATAATACAAAGGGTAATATGTTCTTTTCTTTCCGGGTAAGTACTTAATAGCCCTTTAATAATTATTGCATTTTGCTCTTATTTTCCAATGATCGATCATGTTAGTAACCTTTTCCTACTAGCTAAGAACGATGATCTCAGTTGCAAAAAGTAGTACATTTATACCGCTCCACAGTTCAATGGGTAATATCATGTTTTCTTCACAGGGTAAGTATTTACGAGCCCTTAAGAAATTGTGCATTTTGCACGCAGTTCCAAATGTTCCATTATGTTAGTAGCGTTTTACTGCTAGCTAAGGACTATGCTCTGAGCTGAAAAAATAGTACATTTATACCGCTGCATAATACGATTGGGTAATATGTAGTTTTCTTTACGGGGTAAGTACTTACTAGCCCTTTAATAATTATTGCGTTTTGCTCTTATCTTCCGATAATCCATCATGTTAGTAACCTTTTGCTACTGACTAAGAACGATGATCTCAGTTGCAAAAATAGTACATTTATACAACTCCATAGTACAATGGGTAACATGATTTTTATTTACAGGGTAAGTATTTACAAGCCCTTAAGAAATTGTGCATTTTGCACGCATTTCCAAATGTTCCATCATGTTAGCCTTTTCCTGTTAGCTAAACACGATGACCTAAGCTGCAAAAAAATAGTACATTTATACCGCTCCATAGTGCAATGGGTAATATGATATCGATTTACAGGGTAAGTATTTATGAGCCCTTAAGAAATTGTGCACTTTGCATGCATTTGCAAATGCTCCATCATGTGAATAGCCTATTGCTGCCAGCTAAAAGCGATGCTTTAAGCTGCAAAAAATAGTACATTTATACGCTGCATAATACAACGAGTAATATATGGTTTTCTTCACGGGGTAAGTACTTGCTAGCCCTTTAATAATTCTTGCATTTTGCTCTTATTTTCCAATGATCCATCATGTTAGTAACCTTTTGCTACTATCTAAGAACTATGATCTCAGTTACAAAAAATAGTACATTTGTACAGCTCCATAGTACAATGGGTAGTATAATTTGAATTTTCAGGGTACGTATTTACGACCCCTTAAGAAATTGTGCATTTTGCACACATTTCCAAATGTTCTATCATGTTGGTAGCGCTTTACCGCTAGCTAAGAACTATGCTCTAAGCTGCAAAATATAGTACATTTATACCGTTGCATAATACTAATGGGTAATATGTAGTTTTCTTTATAGGGTAAGTACTTCTTAATAATTATTGGATTTTGCTCTTGTTTTTAAACCATAAATTATATGTAAACTTACCAATCGCTTTTTCAAATTAATCATTGATTGGATTGAACTTCGTTGTTTCTTCATCGCCAGTCAAATCTGTATTTTAAAATATTATTGATTTACGAGCTTACGATGTTATTTCCAACACCAACAGACAATCCTACTGATGGTTGAATATAATATTTTGGATCCTTCTGCGTGTGTAAGACTGTTCGATAAGGTTTTGGCTATCATTCCGATTATCCCACCAGTGTATAGCACGTCAACGCAGTACTGATCTAAATTGCTGTACTCGTTCCGATGATTGTTGTCATACTTATTATTGGTAAAGCTTTAACAACGAAATCTAACTGGAAATTTTTTAACTGTCAACAATAATTAACATCTAGCGAGGTAACAATCAATCATCCAACAAAAACAATATCTACTGCCTTCGAACTTATCAGACTCGATTTATCACTTTTGAACCTACATTTACAAATTACTAGTGTTAATTTGGCGCGCTACGCGCGCCCTCTCTTCGCTGTTTCTCGAGTTCTTTCGAGTTTCGAGATCGATTCGAGATTTCGAGATACCTCGCAAAAACGATCGAAAACCAAACGAATCTTTATCGTTCAATTTATATTATACTTGATCGTTCAATTTATATTAAGGACTAGCGTTAATTTGGCGCGCTACGCCCTCTCTTTGCTGTTTCTCGATTTCTTTTGAGTTTCGAGATACCTCGCAAAAACGCTTGAAAACCGAACGAATCTCGATCGCTCAATTTATATTAAGGACTCTTTATTTACTCCTACTTACAAATTTTAATGTTTCCTACATTTACAAGTTACTCTTTATTTTCTCCTACTTACAAATTTTAATTTTTCTCTAATTAGTTAATTACTTCAACTTTCGTATAAATACGTCAACTATGAACATCAGTTGAGTAGATTCCGCAGAAAAGAACTCTTCCTATATACTTAACAATGTTCGCCAAGTACGCGATTATGCTCTATCTCATTACCCTTCTCGCCGTAGTCCTCGCTGCACCAGCGGTTGAAAAAACCGTTAATTTACAATTTACGTATATAACATACACAAGACATGATGTGAAAATATTCATTTGTGGCTGTTTGCACATTTATTATAGGGTGAGACAAAGGTGAAAAAACCACGCTGTCGACTCTGGTTAATGGGAAGCGAGAATCCTGACGAGAATGTTTACCTTGAAAAGTAAAATCTTACAGATTTCTGTAAGATGTGTGACGACGATTAGATGGTGAAAATCATTATTATCAATGTAAGATATCTAATAAAGTGTATTAATAATTATTAATTAATGAGTTCTGTGTTTCTTTTTTTTGAGTATGTACACGTTGTAATGAGATAGACACCCTTTCTATATTTTACTGAATAATATTTGTAAAAAAAAAAATTTCTACATTTCAATTATGGAATAAACAATACTGTACTCTAGAATGCTTACATGACCTTCAAATGATAAAAAGAAGATAAGTTCGTGAAAGTGCTTGTTGTATTAATGCTGAACCACGATTTGTTTTTCACTTTTTTCTTTTTTATTTAACTACTGATAATTTTAATTGGATTATTCAAGTATAATCTTATTAAACTCAAAACTCATTAATTAGTAATTTAAGCCTTAAAGAGCACACTTAAAAAAAACAAGTAATTAATAATTAATAATAAATAAAATTAATTTAATTAAATTAGATAATTCAATTAATTTATTTATTACATAATTAAATAATTTAATTGATTAAATTACATTTTTTTTTCTTTTTAATTTTTAACATTTTTTAATTAAATGTAAAATGTTAAAGTTGAGTGTCAGGCACCCACAGTGCTCTTTAAGGTTTACAGAAATCCATAAATATCAATAAGAAATGTATAAAACTAATAAGAGCATACAGAATCCATGCAAATTTAAGCATCTGCATACGAATTTATCTGTGTACAAATGGGGAAATATTTAAAAAGTTATTTTTTACAATTTTGCTTCTTCATAGAGGAAGCTTTGTAACGGTGAAAAAAATTTTCGAGACAAAAAATGTTCAAAAAGATGTTTAAAGGCGATATATGTCGATATTTGTTGATTTTGAGAAAATTTTTTTTCGTGGATGTATATTTGTGTGTGTGTGTGTGTGTGTGTGTGTGTGTGTGTGTGTGTGTGTGTGTGTGTGTGTGTGTGTGTGTGTGTGTGTGTGTGTGTGTGTGTGTGTGTGTGTGTGTGTGTGTGTGTGTGTGTGTGTGTGTGTGTGTGTGTGTGTGTGGAAATGAGTGTGGGTGTGTATGTGTGTATAAACTCTTTATATCTCGGAAACGAATCGACCGATTTTCGTCGGACAAAGATTATTCTCTTCGTCTCGCGAAAAAAACTTGGTAAAGTGATGGATTTGCGTTTCTATTGATTTTCTTTTTTTTATAACCAAAAAACAATTTTGAATTCTTATTTTTTTTTTTATTTTTTTATATCTTACAGCCATTATTACATAATATAATGAACTTTTCTTGAAAGGTATTTAAATTACCTTTATACCACTCTAACCTCAAAATCACAACTTTGGTATGATTTTTCGGCGATCGTGGTATAAAATACCGTTCGAAACTAGTGCGTAAGTCGATTATTTAGCTGGTGTGACTTTTTGCACGAGCGAAGCGAGTGCGAAAAAGTCACACCAGCTAAATAATCGACTTCCCCACCCGTGTCGAAATGTACTAATATTTTCCTTTTTTAATATTTAAATTATCTTCAGTCTGTCATATGTTATTAACGAAAATGTTTTTATATTTCATAAATTAATTTCATAAAACATATTTATTGACTTGAAATTTTAACCACTTATTACACTCATTGAAGACTATATTTGGTTAAAATTTTAAGAGATTATCTCCATTTGTTTTTTAGAAAAAAATTATTTTTAAAAAAATTTTGGTTTTCGTTGTCGCACGATAACAAGAGTAAAAATTATCCAATCGTCCTGAAATTTGGCACAGATGTAGCTTTCATATATCTTCAGATCGAGTTCGTTGCCCAAAAAAATCGGTCCATTACGAAAAAAGATATTTGAGGTTAAAAATGTTTTTAAAAAATTTTCGAATCGCGTTTTCTCAGAAAATCCTTGATTTATCGACTTAAAATGTTAACCACTTATTAAACTCATTGTAAAATATAAAATTGTATAATAATGACTGCTCTTTAATGATAAAAAATAGAAAGAGTAAAAATAAAAAGTCACAAACCATTTAACATAATCTCACCGTACAAAATAAAGTATTAAATTTTAAATATTGGAATTAAAAATTAATTAAAGGAATCAGTAAATTAAGTTTGAGGAAGCTAAATTGGCAGCGGTTTTTACTACTGAATGTTGCATGAAATCTCCTTTTTTTCTACTTATTTTAGCAACGTTACCCTTATTTATTTCAACTTTTCCTTGATTTCCCCGGATTAATTTTTTTTAAATTTCATATTTTGACAAGCTCTACACAATAACATTGATTTTATACATTTCCCCGCGTTTCTCTATTTACTACATATCCGTGGGTATCCTCCTTTTGCCAAACCTTGAGACAGATATAAAACCAACGCACAGGAAAATAAATCGAAAATTAACGATCGTATCGAGTATTCGGCGTGATTTAAATGAGGAAAAATGCGACTTTTAGCACGACATGATGGCTTTTCCGTCGCATATATATATAGCCACCACGTAGAGCAGTTGATTAATATACCTACGACAATGTTTTCCCGGTACTTTTTAGTCATTGCATCATTGGCATTGTTCGCCGTCCTTGCAACAGCGGTGGAGGATGCAGGACCATCGCCAGGTATTCCCAGCATGGTAAGAAAGTTGTTCCGAGTTTTTTTTCAAGTTTTCAATTAAAAAATATATGACATACGATGAAAAGAACATTAAAGCCCGAATGAAAAAAAGAAATGTGAGTAAATGTAGAAAACCGTAAGAATTTCTACAAAACTGTAAGAAACTGCATAAAACTGTATAAAACCATTGGTTTTCGGCCATTGTATGCGAACGATTTATACAGTTATATACACTTTTATACATTTTTACACATTTTCATACATTTAAAAAATTAAAAATTTTTTCCTGAAAATTCTGTCATATATGTACAAATTTTAATGAAATGTAAGAAAACATATAAAAATATATAAAACTGCTTAAAAGCGTATAAAACTGTATATAAATGTAAGGATATGTAATATTTTACATTTTATACATTTTCTTACGTTTTCTTATATTTTCATATATTTTCTTACCTTTTCTTACATTTTTTTACAATTTGTTTTTGCAGACTAATTTGGAAACATTAGTCATATTTGTAAGAAAACGTATAAAAATGTAAGAAAATGTAAAAAAAAGTCTATAAATCCGTAAAAACAATGTCCGAAAACCAATGGTTTTATACAGTTTTATACATTTTCTGACATTTTCATACAATTTCATATATTTTATTACATTTATTATGTCCATACGGGAGGCATTACAGCAGAGAAACTGCACTCGTAATATCAGGGTACTGTAACAAACCTTAAAAAAAAAAAAAAAAAAAAAAAAAAAAAAAACTTATTAAAAAATATCTTATTAATCTTAAATCTTATTATACGGTCAATCGCGGGCAAAAGCTCAAACCGATTTCTATAACCTGATCACTCCTACTTAGAAATCATCGTCTAAAAAAGCGATGCCTCTATGGAAAAATATGTTCTGATCCAAAACCATTGACACTTCACAGATTCATAAGCCGATAGTAAAGAAGGCCGGCATGTGGATGGCGTCGGCGGTGTCGACCTGCGCGTACGAAGCCGGCTTGTACTGCCGCCGCGAACCGGTGCAAAAATGGGCCACATGCACAGTGAATATATATTATATACATGCATAATACCACCGTTTGAACGTGTTAATTTTTCCTACAGCGAAAGGTTCTTGTCTCTTTCTAGAAACGCTTTCTGCAGCAGAACAAGGGTCGGTGCCTCGTTCGTTAAGCAGCTTGACTGGCCAATCGATGATGTTATAACTGATGAAATGCAATAAAATTATCAGTTAAAATGTATACTGTGTGCTTATTCTATCGCGTTGGCCAAGTATCTCCTTCCCGTATTCCTATAATTTGTCACTGTGGATATAACTTTAAAATTTTTGATTATCTACTAGACTTAATTGTATCACAGTCAGGTTAATATGAACATTCTCATCATCATCAATTATCACTGCAGACAACAATTGTCGCGGATTACAAATCATTATAATTTAAAATTAAAAAATTGTCAGTAAGTACTCGATCAACGTAGATTCTGTAGCTATTTCTGCTATAAATACAACAGATTTTATACATATACGACGACTTAAGTTTTCGATCGCAATTTACTCAAGTCAAGATGTTCCAAGTTTTGCGCTACTTCGCGATAATCTGACTCTCCATTGTCGTGGTTCAATCCCGACTGACATGGGAGTCCGAAAATGATCGCTCGGTAAATGTAACATTTCCACGACAGACGGCATTCGATCCTCAATTCAACCTGACACGTTGACTTTTCAGCCTATTCCTGATTTCGAGCCCATGGCGCATGGCAGGAGCATCGTGATAGGCGACAGCTCGGCCTTACTCAACGGATCAACTATTAGTCTACCAGGAAACAATTCTGATTAGGTATCAAGTTTCTTTTACAAATCACAGTGAGATGAACTTTGTAGGTAATTTAACAACATAATTAACAATATAATTATTAAATGGACGTTCAACCCTTTACAAAAGAAAAAAAAAATATTTGAGATAATAAAGGAGAAAATAAAAAATGCAATAATGTGTATAATGTTTATGAGTATGTATAATTACAACAAAAAACAAAAGGTTTACTTTTTTATATCTTGTACATTAATTTTTTCTGCATATATTGCTTTAGAAGCACTTCCCACATAAAAAAAAACGCTGCTAACTGCTTTAGCAGAATACTTTCTCAAAGAACTTTGTAATGCCATTCCATTCTATGCTATCATTAAAAACGAAACTTTTTATTACTTTTTTTCTTCATATATATATTATTTTAAATATGTTTCCATATAGTCAAAATATTTTAAATAAATTTGAGTATCACTAACTGGAATCCTATTAACTGTAAATAATTATGTTCACTATATTGGAGTATTACTAATTTGGATACTTACGACTGTGATACGTCTCCATATATGTGTGCATACCAACATTCACACATATCTATATACATACTCATACACGCCCTCACGGCCGTTTAACCTTTAGAGGACGGGGATTTGGGTTTACTGTTTTCTCTCACTTTTCTATAGAAATCGAGTTTTTGTGATGTCTCACATCTCAAAACTAACACATGTAAAGGGTCGATCATGGGCATGGCCCGTATAGGGGCCATCCCGTCCTCTAAAGGTTAAAGCAATAAGCAACGTGTCATGAGCCGCGCTCGTGCTACAACAGCGCGATGCACGATTCCGTTCGTCCGTTGTACATAACTAATTTAACTCACCAATAAATATATAGTATAGTTAAGCTACTGTTATCTCATTTGCGAGACTACTCGATGCCTTGCATCGCGAACTTCATGCGAATTTTATCTATCCTACGATATTGCCCTAAGGCACGATAATCGTAGTAGTTCAAGTTTCTTCCAGCTACGCACGAGAGATCTGTGATTCTAGACCTTTGAGCTAGCTGAGCTACCTTCAAGGCCGTTACGCGAGGACACTCTACTATAAATCTATCCCGATTTTCGTGCACGCTGCAACTCGAAGCAAACGCTCAAATCGTCGAGTCACATATTATTAATTGAAAATAATGATGTACTCTATAACACGGTTTTATCTACAAATTTCTGAATATCTTCTTAATTCTTTATTATTATTTTTTAATTCAACGTTTAAATTTTCAAAAATTTCGCCGAGTTTCAACTAATTGCCTATCATCCTTTTTACTATCTATCATAATTTTGTTATAAAAGGATATGATAACAATGAAACAAGATATATGATACTGTTACAATATACGGTACATTGTCGGCAGGGTCTACGACATATGTCTTTTTCTACATGGTTTATTTTTAGGTAATTTTGCTCATTTCTTAAGGCCGAATCCATCCAAAATCAGATGGACCGCGTATGCCTATGTCACCGATCATTTTGGAATTTACCTATCAATCAGTATTTTTGTAATTTAATAATTACTACATAACTATTTTAAATATAATTTTCTAGATAATTTTGAATAATGTATTTATGGAAAATGAGATATGAAGAAAAAATGAAATTTTATATTAAAATATACATTTTAAAAAATTATTTGATGTAATTTATCAATTCTCTTGGAGAAAGTTTTCTGCTAAAGCAGTTAGCAGTGGTTTTTTACTCAAAAATTCACTCGGCAACCTGTATTGAAAAAAATACCAAAAAATTTTTCAACATCTGTAGAAGAACATATATTTTTGTTGTAAATGTCCACAGTAAATGACATTTTAATAGAACCCCCTTAATTGATAAATATTTCTCATAGTAAAAGCCAAAAGATGGAAAACAAGTATAGTTTATTCGTATTCTTTCTTCTTTCATTTCTTAAGTACTTATTTATGATATTGATTCTAGAGATTTCAACGACTGCATTTGCTAGCTTTTGAATTAATTTGCTCAAGAATAAGCATTGGATAATTTGTTAGTACCCGGTTCTTTCAATCAATGAACCAAGTCGACGTTGAACTTACAAATAGCTAATATTGATATTTACAACGATATATGCACTTTAATCTAGTTTTCGTTCTTTTATATTTCATAATAAACAAGTTAAAGCT
Source organism: Torymus aiolomorphi (assembly GCA_036365515.1). Classification (NCBI taxonomy): domain Eukaryota; kingdom Metazoa; phylum Arthropoda; class Insecta; order Hymenoptera; family Torymidae; genus Torymus; species Torymus aiolomorphi. The sequence continues at coordinate 44,303,921 of CM070873.1, read as the reverse complement.
TTCAACTTTTCCATTTCATAAACAAGTTATATATTCGAAGATAAAAAACTTATTTTAGACAAAATGTTTAATTATTGATATAATTTGTTATGAATATCAAGTTTGCAATAACTATAGTAAGATCAACGATATTCAAATATTTGACTGCATATTATAGTTATGCATCTAGGGAGGAAAAAACTTGGACAGTCCACCGCTTGTGTAAGTTGCCACCCGAGCCGAAGGCAAAGGGTGGCAAACACAAGATGTGGGCTGGCCAATTTTCCTCCCGTGGTGATATATGTATTATTTTTCACAATACCCGATCCGAAAATACCACATTCGCGTTTTTAAGCCGGAAGCGAAAGTGGTACTTTCAGCCAGAGAATGGTTAAAAATAATTTTTTTGCCTTTGCTATTTTATTCTAAGATTTACGTATAGAAAGTATATACATGTATATAACGATGTACAATTTCTCTAGTCAAATTTCAAAACAAAACAAGCATTTGGAATTTATACTCTGAATGTATGAACTTTACATCTCACGGCGATTCAGTAAAAGCCTAATTTTTTTTAGACCTTCGTTTTTTCAGAAGGTATTTGAAAATATTTATTTTAAAAAATCACTTTAACAATGTGTTTCCCATGGTTTTATTGACATTGATTATTTTCATCATAAAATTGAAATATAAATATACCTTTTCTAAATTAGATAAATTTATTAAAATCGTAACATGATATAGGGTGTATCCTGATTAGAATACGCCCACTTTAGTGGCGCGATATTCGAGCCTTCTAGAGCGTTCATTTCTCTCAAAATTAGTGTAGCGTAAGCATCTCATTCATCAGCCGAATGTACGCGAAAGTTGCCCTGAAAATGAAGTTTTATAAATTTTCATAAATTGAGGTGAGGATTAAGTGAATTTTAAAATTAAAATGAATCTTAGAAGATGGTGGTGGTTACTCAGTTTTCTACTTTTTGAAAATTGTATCGGGTGGCTCAATGACAGGTAAAGCACAAATTGTCTTTAATAGAATTATGATTGCCGTAATTTTTAATATCGATCAAGTATCAATAATTAAGAAATTATTATAAGAAATTTTAAAAAAATAACTCATATAAACGTTATAAATTTCTACTAGTTACTCGTCAAATATTTAACTATTTAGTGTTATTCTATAGTTAAACGAGTGTATTTTACATAACTTAATAATTTAGTTTTTTAAAAGATTTTTAAAATCTTTTCGCGATTACCGGTTAAAATTCAGCCATTTCTTCCAAACTTTAAATTGGCACACTTTATTTAAAACAACTCAAAATAAATTTTTTTTCAAACAGCTTAGTTTTTTAATATTTTTAGTCATTTATGATTACGACATAGCTAAGAACGTTCGCAAAAAAGCAACAATAAAATTCATAGAACTCAATAATAGAACTAAAATAAATAATAGTACTCGTTGTAAAAATAGGAGTAAAATAAAGTTTTACGTCGCGAGCCAGGATCTCCATGCACATTTTACGCCCACAAAACGAAGCATAAACTCGCATTGTACGCCCCTATACATTGGAAATTATTTTTTTTTACTGTCAATTCTGATTTAACATTATAGATATTTCATTTTATTTTGTAAAATCTATATAATATTATATTTTATATTTTATCTTTTTTTTTATTACATTTTTAGACCTACCTTAGAATCTATCAATGGAAATTTATATCTATCGAGTGCGCAGGACAAAAATATAACTTTGAAAATTTCTGGAAGTGGATATGTTAATATAAATGACATCGATCTATTACATGCTGTATCTGCTGTAAGTTCAATGATTCTGTTCAGTCTTACAGATGATTAATTTAAATTATTAATCAATTAGATGATGAATAATTAATAGTTAACTTTAAAATTACAAACTAATGCATTAATAATGTATGAATTCTCACAAATTTGTATACATATAACATGCTATAGTAAACGTAGAGTGAATAGAGATGCCAAAACTCATATCTATAACATAAGTAACGATTAAAGAATTTAGCAAACCTAAAATTGTTGAATACACTTCAGAAATAAATTTAAATTTTATTTTACTTGCTGATCTACACTATAAAAGGTTCAAAATCTATTAATAACAAATAAAATAAGTATCAGGTACCTAGTCTACGATGTATATTTTGTTTTTATCTCTGCTCTTATGATTTCCTAATAAATTATCAATTTTGAAATGCATAATATAAATTATATAGGCTCAAAAGGCAACACGACTGATAGAAAGATGGAAATCAGGTATACTCGAAGACGTAGAATCAACTCTGCAGAGATTAACAAGCATAATCGAAGGGCCAAATGGACTTGTACGGAAAATCAGTTCGATTGAATTTACTGGAGATTCGTCGGCAAACGTTTCAAATGTCGTTAAACCTCCAGATTCAGAGGTATAATATTCATTTTAGTCCTACTTATGAAAATGTAGAAAATTTGTTCATAGATTAGGTGTTTGAATTTTAAAATTAAATTATTTAAAAATTATAAAAGTTTTGCAATGTATTTTATACTAATTATTGCTCATTAGAAAATCAGAAATGAACTCTAACAAAATGAGTATTATTCCATTACTCAAATTTCAAAAGAATTTTTTCGTTAATTATCTCAGGGGTGCTATAAGTAATCAATGTAGAAAAAGGCGTGTGTTCAAAACAAATATCTTATTGCTATAAAACACGAATTAAGTAAAAAATAATATAGATTATTGGTATATAATAGGTATACTAAAAGTAAGTTATAAGTTTAAAAGCCTAAATAATTAAGTACGACCAAAAATAATTATTCAATTCTTTGTTGAAAGGGTGGTACTACAGCTGTGTCTACAGTTCAAGTAAAAGCTCTAAGCAACAGGGTAAGCAAATCAAAGAGGTACTGCATATAAATTTAATAATATTTGATTTGAAAAACAAATCCTGACAAAAGAATTAGTCAAGTTTAATCCATATCCGAGTAGTTTATGTAGAATCACCTTACATCAGACTGATATTCTCAACAGAGAAGTTTTTGGAGGAACATGGCATTGGCCTTTTTCTTAGAAATAAATAATTAACAATGTAGTCATTCCTTAACATTCCATAAATTGGATAATATTAATTCATTATAAATTCAATATTACCTTCTTTACCCCTCAGTTACGAAGACTAGAATCTAAGGTACGAACAATTACCTTAAAATTGCACACAAAGGAGTGTGCCAGCGATCCTTGCCAAAACGGTGGAACTTGTATCGACTATTACGATGGTTTTCAGTGCCATTGTCCACCAGAATGGCAGGTACTGATTAATTAGGCTACATTTCAATCACTTCATCATTTTACGTTATTACTTTAAAATCAAATTCACCCTTTTCTTATCGTTAGGGTTCGCTGTGTACAGTCGATGTGAACGAGTGCGAAAGACTCACGAAAGCATTCGGCTGTCAGAATGGTGCGACTTGTGTGAACCTCCCCGGCAGCTTTAAGTATGTCGCATAAACACGTACATAAGTGCAAGTATAAGAATTCATGATAGTTCTATAAATTAATCAAATGTATTTTAGGTGTATCTGTCCAACTGGCTGGCATGGCTTTCATTGTTCCACCCAACAGTCAGTGTGCGATCAGTCTAATGATGCCGAATTGTGTGGCAATGGTATATGCGTCAAATCCAACTCACCATTGGGTTACACCTGTATCTGTAAAACGGTAACAAAATTTTAGTATATTATAAGGGATCAGAGTTTTTTGTTTCGCCCAATTGCTTCAGTAAAATTATATTACTTCGTTTAGGGCTGGGATCATCTAGGTGAAAGTGATCCAGCTTGCCGAAAAGACATCGACGAGTGTACAACGTCGCGGTATCCGTGTTCGGTGAATCCTCTCGTCAAGTGCCACAATGTCCCGGGAACATTTTACTGTGGCACTTGTCCGGCGGGGTACACAGGTGACGGATTCAAGTGTCAAGATATCGACGAATGTTTGGTTAACAACGGCGGATGCAGCACTACACCTTTTGTCGAGTGCATCAATACATTAGTAAGCTTCAGCTCTTGGTATATTGATCACGAGATAGATCGTTTCGAGAAAGTATGAATTCCGCTTATAGGAAAAAATATTATGGTAACATCAAAGTTCGATTAAAACAATACTTAAATAGTATTTTTACAATACTATCTTTTGTACTTCACTAACTTGTACAACTAATCGAATACACGAAACAGCGCCAGAATTAGACAATATTCTTTAACAATTCAATTCACAACGTACGTCACTAACTACAGATTCCTATGATTCTTCAAGGGCTCGAGAAAGTGTGGATCCTGCCCGAACGGCTACCAGGGCGACGGCGTCACGTGCTTCTTTGTGGGCTCCTGCGCAATTAACAACGGTGGCTGCCACAGTCTGGCCACCTGCAGGGAAGGTCCGAACTCGATGTCGCTTTGCCTGTGTCCATCAGGTTATCAGGGTACCGGTCGAGGTCCTCAGGGATGTCAACCAGTGGCGGACGTGTGCAAGAGCAATCCGTGCGTGCATGGCACGTGCGTTGCCCAGGGAGCTGGTAGCTTTACATGCACTTGCAACGATGGGTACATAGGTGAGAATTTAATTGCATTTCTGGTCAAAATGTGTGGTCTTGAAACAGCCTTTACCTTCAACTGATGATCTAACCAGCCCATCTGATAATGCTTCGTCTTATCTTTTTGCTAGATATTTTCATCTTTTCCATTGTCTTTATACCATTGTTTCACTTTACTATCGTCAAATTATCTGATATCAATGCATTTCTCTGAATATATATGCAATTCTCCCGAAAATTTCCCTTTAATCGGTCACAAAAACTACGAAAAAAAAATTTGAGGCACATCTCTGCAATAAGTTTGTTTTTGTAACACAGTTTTAAATGCATATCAATTTTTCTTATGGAAATTTAACATGGGAAAAATAAACGAAAAGTAGTCACTGATGATTAACCAATAGCAAGCTATTAAAGGTGGCAACAAATATTCCACAAAAAAGTAATTGAAGAAGAAGAAAAGAGCTTTAATTTAAGCTAAACATTGTTAAAATCGGTCAGTTCTGTGCAAAGTTACGTGCATTTGAAAATCGAGAAAAATGACAAAAATAAGCGATTTTTAGCAAATTCACGTATTTCTTAAGGGGGTGCCATAGCCGTACCATTACCGACTGAGCAATTGGCACAGTTTCAAGCTTATTAAAAATAAAATACGTAGAATCTCAAAAATCAAGATAACACTCTTCTGGGGTTTTGAACGTTCTATCATCCAGTAAAAGTTTGGAGTCGAAATATCAAGTGGTTTTTGCAAAAACTTTGAACAAAACAAAATTCGATTTCGTTCAAATTTTTTGCAAAAACCACTTGATATTTCGACTTTAAACTTTTACTGGGTGATAGAACGTTCAAAACCACAGAAGTGTGTTCTCTTGATTTTTTGCGATTCTACGTATTTTATTTTTAATAAGCTTGAAACTGTGTCAATTGCTCGGTCGGTAATGGTAGGACTATGCCACCCCGTTAAGATTTTTATCTTTTTTTGTCATTTTTCGCTATTTTCAAATGTTAATTTTAACGTTTAATACGTTAATAACGTTTTCCTGTGTTCCAAAGTTTTTTCGAGTATTGTGTGGTATATAGAACAAAAACAAACGTATTGCAGAGGTGTGCCTCAAAATTTTTTTTTGTCGTTTTTATAACGGGTTAAAGGGAAATTTTCGAGAGAATTGCACATATATGCAAAACACGAATACAATCAGATATCCAGCAGATAATACTCTAATCTTTCACATGCTTAATTCAAGATGAAGAAAAAAAAGAACTAAAGAACGTACAGAATACTCAACAAAGATTATTGTCTCAATGTAAATAGGTCCTAGATGCAATGTGCCGTCAAGCTCTTGCAGTCCCAATCCATGCCAGAACAACGGCATATGCCGACAAACGACTATAGGACACCGATATTGCGAGTGCACCGCGAGCTTCAGCGGGCCTACTTGTTCAACTCCTAAACCATCTTGCGGTGGTTTCTTCAAGAGCCCCATGGGATACGTCGAATTCCCTGTGGGCACAGGCAACAAGTACGAGCACGGCCTCAGTTGTGCTTGGGTCATACTCACGAATCAGTCGATGGTCTTGAACGTCACCTTTACGAGATTCGCCTTGGAGGATTCACATGGCACCGACGAGTGTAAACATGATTACGTGCAGGTAATTTGATGAACTGAAAGCATTGTTTGGAGTGAATATTAGGGAAGAGGTGGGAAAATAAAGTAAAATGTTCTAGATACATGATGGAAGATCAGCAGGAAGTAACATCATTGGCAGATACTGCGGCAACAAGCTACCTAACAACGGAACAATCATATCGACGCACAATTCTCTGTACATATGGTTCCATTCAGACAGTTCAATTAGCAGCGAAGGCTTTGCTTTCAACTGGACAACGATAAAACCGGTGTGCGGAGAAGACCTGACCGCAGAGTACGGCTCAATATCGTCCCCGGGATTTCCAGGAAAGTATCCGACGAATAGAGATTGCTACTGGAACATCAACGTAGCACCTGGAAAGAGGATTGCTCTGAATTTCATCAGTGTGATGCTCGAAGAGCATCCCACTTGTCGATACGATTATCTCGAGGTGAATATTAAAAACATTCCTTTGTATGTTGTTGGTTATCAATTAATTCAAATGGTTTTTTAATGGTAGGTAAACGAAACGAGCTACGCAGGTTCACACCAACTGGGACTTTTCTGCAATCACAGTAAACCAGCACCGATCACTACTTCAGGACCGCACGCTACAATTCACTTTCATTCGGATGGCTCTGGGACTGATAACGGCTTTCATCTCTCGTATTTAAGCGTTGCAGGTAAAACGATACAGAAATTTCATTAAAATTGCTCTGATGAACGAGTATATGACCTAACATTTTCGCAATGGATATTATGGAATGTCATTGTGTGTTTTTAGGTTCTCCGGACTGCGGTGGTATATTCACAAGTGAAAGCGGCGAAATCGTATCTCCAGGATATCATTCAGACAGTTACCGGACTAATATGATATGCGAGTGGGAAATACGTTTACCTGAAGGAAGTCGTGTTAGTTTGAAATGGTTGAATTTCGAAATAGAACGTTCACGTAATTGCATTTTCGATTCAGTACAGGTAAGCGTATAAGTATTTGACAATAGGATACGATAAGTACAATTAATTAAAGTTATTAAACAATGCAAATTTTATCTAAATTTTTGTCATAAAGTTATTTGATACTATAAAACAATAAATCTATATGCAAAATTAATATTAATTATTATAAGCTTGAAGTAAAATCAAATATTTTTTATATTTCGTTGCACTTCAACGTTGCAAACTTCTGACACATTACAATAGTACATTGTGCAACTAAGGAGGAAAGTTGACTTTTTGTAGCGAGGATGATGTTTGAGTACCAGTGATATAGGAGTGCTCAATATCATCATCCGAGTCTGAGAAGGTCAATTGATCCTTTGTTGCACATAGTACTTTTCTTAATGGGTGCAGGAATAGGACCTTTTTTGCATGAAAGGCGGATGGACGGTCGGGCATATCGAGTCGTCATCTTTTAGAAATAGCATGACGGTGAATTATATTATGTTAATAACTATATTTCTATTAAATATTTGATTTACAATAATTATATCATTTTTTGATTTTTATGTTATATTTTTGCTTTTATGCCATTTGTAACCATAAGCTAAAAGATTAGAATAACAAGAGGCTAAGTTCTCTTCCTTCCGTTGTGGCAAGAGAAAAAGTAGTAGCGGGAGAAAAAAATACTTGCTCAGGCTCGATTTTCCATTCACCTTTTAAGGCAGAAAAAGGCCCTTTTTCATGCAAAAATTACAAAAACTATTTTTCAATATTATTATTTAATTCAATAATGGATTTCATGAAATGCATTGTGACAGATATATAAAGGACCGGATATGAACTCCCCTCTATTGGGAAAATACTGCGGATCAGTTCTGCCTCCAACTTTATCAGTAAAGTCAAACAGAGTTCTAATACGTTTTGAGAGTGATGCCAATCTCGTAGAGAAAGGATTCGTTCTAAAATACGAGGTAGAATGTGGCGGTACATTTACGAAACCATCCGGAATCTTAACGTCACCTTTCTACCCAAATGTCTACCCGGCATTGAAGGATTGCGTATATTTGATATCGCAGCCGCCAGGTAAATCCATCATCTTGACATTCGAGTTTCTGGACATCGAAGAGGGGAGCACATTTGACAATCAAACAGAATGCTACTTCGACAAAATTGAAATTCGCGATGGTGACACGAGCAATTCAAGTTTATTAACAACGTTGTGTGGTTCTCTACATAACATAAAAAACGAACCTATATATTCGACGCATAATTACATGTACATCGAATTTTTCACTGATGCTAGTATCCACAATCTTGGATTCAAAGCGAATTATACGACTATTGATACAGGTAATTTGTTATACATTGAGAAGAAAAAACCTGAGAAAAGCTTGAATCTCCATTCAAAATAACCAAAGTCTTCCGACAGTAGAACTTAGGTTCTATTTGCCTAGTCCTAAGGTTAAAATGTCTCGAGCATCCGGTAAAAACTGCCGGAATGACAGGCAGAAACGGCCGAAAACAAACTGCCGGAGTCTTCAGTTATTTTTTCTCATCGTATTATAATTTATACGATTTACTAAAATTCACTTACATTTATCTTTACATTTCATAGAATGTGGCGGAATTCTCAAAACTTCTCCCGGTACACTAAATATGCCAGGAATTACTGCAAGTTATAGGTACAAGAAGAATTGTACGTGGGTCATACGTGCACCGCCCAATCACGCTATTCAATTAACATGGCTGTCATTCCCTACGCAAAAATCAACTGTTAGCGACGAATGTTACAGAAATTATATTGAAGTGATTGAAGGATATGGAACAAGTAATCTAAAATCATTGGGAAAGTAAGTCTTATGAATTGAGTTTTGTAGTTCTAGAAGTACGTAACTTAGTCTTTTATCTATGTAGGTTCTGTGCAGTCAAACATCCACCTCAGGTAATGACATCACAAGGGAACGACTTAACTTTGTCTTATCAGTTCAGCATCAACACAGCGACAGATGCTGCCAATCTGAACTATCAAGCCATTTATAGTTTTATTAACGAAACTAATAACTGCGGAGGACATTACTTTGCCGAAACGGGTTCCATAAGGTCACCAAATTATCCTGACACATATCCTAATAACAAGGAATGTATTTGGATTATTGAAGCGAAAAACAAATATCTAGTAACGCTAAGTTTCAGTAGCTTCCAATTAGAGAATTCTTCCAAGTGTTCATATGATTATTTAGAAGTAAGGTAAGATATATCATTAAAAATATTACTTATGTCGACTGCAACTTACTATCAACTGATGAGAATTTTTCCATCGGTCTACAGTCTTATAAATTAAATTAAAATGATTAATATTTATGGCAGTCAGATTGCCCTTGTTTATAATCATCCCCGCAGAATCTGAAATAAAAACTTAATTAAAACCTAGAAAAAAAAACTTTATTAGCAAAGGACTATCTGACTGCCCCCCAACCACCAAACTGCCCAATTACCCAACGTTCTCTCAGGTGAATCAAAATAAGAATGTGAATAAAGATTGGTTTAGAAATCTAACGGACAAAGTAATACCAAAAGAAGTGGTAAATATCATGTCAAAGGGTGCTAAATATCATATTCAAGTAAAGCTCTTCCGATCAAGAATATCATCGCTGAGGTAGAAAGTAGTATGAGTAGTTTTAATCTAGAGTTTAAAAAAGAATGTAGGAGTTTTTTAGTTAAAGTTATTAATAATTTTAAAAGAAAAAATAGATTTGATAATTATTTGAACAGTAATTTGTTGCATGAATTAAAAATAACGAAGAAATTCTTGAGAGAGAATCCGAATATGATCTTCCAAAAAGCAGATAAAGGAAATGTAACGGTAGTTTTAGATAAAAGGGATTATATAAATAAAATTCAACTTATGTTGGATGATGATACCACTTACGTGAAAATTAGGAATCCACATATCAATAGACTACAAGATAAATTGAAAGAATTATTGATGCATTGGAAAACAAAAGCTTATATTAAGGATAGTATGTTTAAATATTTAAAATGTGAAAATGGTACTGTAGCTAAATGTTATGGGCAATATGGGCTTCCTACGATTTACAAAGAACCGTTGACATATAGAATAATAATATCATCGATAAATTTTCCGACTTATAGACTGGCGAGTTTTTTGTCTAATATATTGTTCAAGATAGTGGGTAAAACAAATTCATATATTAAAGATAGTTGGAGTTTTTATGATATAATGAAAGATATTGTTATTCCAAATGATCATAGGATGATTTCATTGGATGTAGTGTCTTTGTTTACAAATATACCTCTAGAGTTGTTGAATGATATTATACAAGATAAATGGTCTGAAATTAAAGTACATACTAGTTTAACAAAAGATGAATTTGTAAAGGCACTTAATTTGGTTTTTAAAAACACAATTTTTTCTTTTGATAATAGTTTATATGAGATATGGTTCTCCAATGGGATCACCTTTATCACCTGTTATAGCGAATTTAGTAATGGAAAAATTGGAAAGTGTTGCTTTGTCTAAGTTGGTTTTTCAGCCGATTATTTTTAAAAGATATGTTGATGACATTTTTGCACTTGTACCTGAATGTTTTGTGGATGATATGGTGGATGTGTTTAATTCTATCCATGATAGAATTAAATTCACAAAAGAGGTCGAGTCAGATAATCAATTGAGTTTTTTAGATATTAGAGTCATTAGAGTTAATAATAATAGAGTGAAATTAGATTGGTATAGAAAACCTATTTACATGGTCAGGTAGATTTTTAAATTTTGATTCTCAACCAATTCGGAAACAAGAGGTGTGAACAAGGGTGTCATTGACAGAGCGATTAAATTGTCACATAAAGATTTTAGGAAAAAGAATTTAAATTTAGTTAGAGAAACATTTATTAAGAATAGTTATCCGGTAAAATTTATTGATAAAATGATTTATGAGAGAGTGTGGGAAATTTATAATGGTGGATTGAAGAAGCGGGCAGATAATCAAACAAGGAATGGAAATGGAAAGAACGCATATTTTAGTTTACCATATATTAGAGGTTTGTCGAAAAGGATTAGAAGGGTTTTTAGTAAACATAATATTCAAGTTTTCTTTAGAAACGATAATAATTTAGAAAGGTTATTTAGTAATTGTAAGGACAAGGATGATAAAGGTTTAAAATCGGGAGTAGTTTATAAAATTAATTGTAGGGATTGTAATGGATGGTATATTGGTCAAACGGGTAGATATTTGAAGAAGAGAATATATGAACATCAATATAGTTTACGTAGTACAAATTTTACATCGGGTTGAAAGAACATTGTTTAAATAGTTTGCATTCTTTCGATTTTGGGAGTGTGGATATTTTGGAACAAGGGATTAAGAATAAATATAAGAGGGAAAGCCTTAAAAGTATTCACATTCTAAGGAATCGGAATAATGTAAATTTAATGGTAGAGTAATTTAAGTGAGAATGGTAAGTTGGAGAGGGGAAGATGGATGGTGGTGGGGGAAATAAGTGGAAATAAGTGGGTATGGGTATATAAGGAGGTGTATCGCGGGTTTCATTTAAAAAAATAGCCATTTTAGTAAGTTTGCCGCAACAGCGTAATAAAAAAAGAATTGGTTGTTTTCTGCAAAAGAGCACGAAGTACGTACTTATATATACAAAGAAATTTGTTGTAGGAGTGGTTCTCAGAAAAATTCTCCTTTACTGGGTAAATTCTGTGGTTCTCGTATTCAGGATGAAATAAGTAGTATGACGAATCAGATGTATGTAAAATTCATCTCTGACGGTACTATTTCGAAGAAAGGTTTTGAAATAAATTGGCGTAGTACAAAAGCTGGTATGTCACGGACAAAAGATTGCATGCTTTGAAAATACAACTTTTTCACAATGGTGATGAAATATTTCGACAATCATTATCAACAATAAATTAAACATTTTCAGGATGTGGAGGAACGTTGCGTTCTTCCTCAGGATCAATCATGTCCCCAAATTATCCTCAAAATTACTATCACCGAGCTAGGTGTAATTGGAATATTCGAGTGTCAGCTGGTAGTATCGTGCGAATTAACTTTATAGATCTTGATATTGAAGAAAATAGTAAATGTGTTTATGATTACCTTGAAATTTCTGACATTGTTAATGGATACGAACAGAACTCACAGCGATTTTGTGGTTCAGTTACTCCCTCACTCGTATTATCAAAAACCAATTTGATTAAATTACTTTTCCATAGTGACGTACTAACTAGCTCTCGTGGGTTCCATCTTCGATATACAACTGGTAAATAACCCAAGAAATTTTGGAGATGAAATGGATGAAAAATATTTTAGATCAAATAATAAAAAAACAAATGTTTTGTTGTTTCAGAATGTCATAATAAAATCAGTGGCTTCCGAGGAGTCATAGAATCTCCAAATTTCCCACAGAACTATGAAAATTTGAGTAACTGTTCATGGGTAATAACGGTTCCAGTTGGGAATAAAATCAATATAACATTTTCACACTTTAATGTAGAAGCAGGTTTCGATGGTTCTTGTATGAGAGATTATATTAAGATTCAAGAGGGAGATGACAATGAGCCAAATACTGAACTCTTAGAAACTTGCGGTGCTGAGGAAAATGTGTTGCCATTGAAGATTGCTTCCGCTCAAAGACAAGTTTTTGTATCGTTCTTTTCGAACCGTGACGTGACTGCTAGTGGTTTTAGATTGGAATGGTACGTTGATGGGTGCAGCAAACACTTTACTAAGCCCTACGGAGAATTCACATCTCCTGGATATCCAAATGGAGATAAATACCCATATTTATACGTACATTGTGAGTGGCTTATTGAAGTGAGCGAGGACAAGAGCATCGAAATTACATTCCCAACAATTGAAAATACAAGATCTCACGACTGTCTTTCTGGTAAATATTTAGTAAAACTAAATTTTTATAACAGATGAATCGTTTCAATAGAAGGAAAAATGAATGAGTGTTTTCCATTCGCGTATTGTACAAGCATCACAATTATTTTTAATTTGATAAATACATATAAATTAAATAAATATACGTAAAATTTTAATATCAATAATTTTTTATATTAGATTCTTACGGTGCTATTGAAATTTATAATGGTCCGGATGAAACTGGACCAAAGCTAGCGCACAGTTTATGTTATTCCAATACGACTGTAACATATACAAGTACCGGAAATCGTTTATATCTGAAATATTCATCAGAAGTAAGTTATGCTAGTCATGGATTCAGAGCTATTTATCGTTCTGTTGGAATTAAATGTGGTGGTAAATTCACCAGTCAATCGGGAGTAATTCATTCACCAAATTATCCGAAAAATTATCCACATAATCAATATTGTGAATGGTTAATATCTGTTGATCAGTATCATGCTGTTAATCTCACTTTCACGGACATGGATTTTGAAAGACATGACAACTGTTCCAACGATTATCTGAAGGTACTTTATTTTTATAATATGTTTCTTCACCACCTCGTAAGACGAATAAAGGTTATTATTTAAATAAACCCTTTGATTTATTTTTAATAATTAACAATGTTATTGTTAAAAGATTTACGACGGAAATACTAAGGATGCTCCTTTGATGGCTACGCATTGTCAGTCCACTCCTGAATTACCTTATTACATTTCAACTGGAAATGAGATCTTGGTGGTAATGAGATCCGATGCCTGGGTGGCAGCAAAAGGATTTTTGGCCCACTTCAATAGAACATGTGGGGCAAGAATTATTGTCGATGGGCAGGGTGTACTTCGATCATCGCCAACATTACACGTTACAACCCTACTAAACTGCAGTTGGATCCTAACGGCAAAGGATCCAGGTGAATATTCGAAAATAGCTTATTAAACATTCTTTAGTTTAAGATTTATGATGCATCTAATTTTTTTTCAATTTAGGGGATAAAGTGACTTTGTCATTCAGTCATGTAGATTTATTGCAATCTGAAGATTGTTTGTTAAATCATATTGAAATTTATGAGGGTGAAGGTATTGACGGAGCTCTATTAGGACAACTGTGTACTAATAAGATTCCAACACCATTTACTAGTACTGGAAATGCATTAACTGTTCACTTAACATCAACATACGGACAAACTGTTGGGGACAATTTCGATGCAGTTTATTCGATTGTAAATACAGGTATATGTAATATATTAACTTCAACTTAATAAACATAGGTTATATTTCCTTTCATTTTTTTAATAAAAAGAATTTTACAATAAGTGTTTAAATGAATATATTACATTAACTTTTTATTTAGGTGTATAAAATACTAGATACAAAAAAAAAACAGTAATAATCTAATAAAATAGTAATTGCTGCATAATTATTTACATAAAATTTATTTTGTAGCTTGTGGAGGCAAATACACGTCCGAAAGTGGTATAATTGTTTCTCCAAATTATCCCTTAAGCTACCCAGATAAAGCAGATTGTATTTGGATTCTTAGTAATTCACCAGGCAACAGAATTTCACTGTCTTTCGATGACTTTGATATTTTGAATAGTGACAATTGCGATGTCGACTATTTAGAAATCAGAGATAACGATGGAATAGGGAAGCTACGTGGTGTTTATTGCGGCAAAAATATTAACAGCATTACATCATCCCACCCTTTGTGGATAAGATTCAAGAGTGCCGCAAATGACATTGGTAATCCAAAGGGCTTCAAAGCGGAATACAATTTACTTTTCGGAGATGAGCTTACAGGAGATCACGGCGAAATAGCATCGCCAATGTATCCACGCACTTACAGAGGCAGCGAAACCTTTTCATGGCGAATAACAGTCGACTTCAAATATGTGATAAAAGTACAATTTCTAGATGTTAATTTTGATAATTACGACGATTATTGCTACTCAACATTAAAGGTAAAATTTAATTTTTATTTTTATTTTTTATTTTTTTGATGTTTCAACGTTACTTAACTTTTTGTTAATTAATAGATTTTTGACGGTGTTAATGAAGAAGCACCTGAACTAAAAGCAATATGCGGAATCGCTGTTCCCGATGAGCCAATAACATCTACGGGCAATGAAATGTTTATTCAAATGGATAATAGTCTTAACTACGTTGGTAACTGGTTCCATTTAAGATGGATAAAGATTCCACGAACTGTAACCACAGATAAAGAACCTGAAGAAATTGATGGTAATAAATTTTTTAAATATTTGTCAATAATAAATATTTTCTTATCTTTATACGTTTACGAAATAATGATTGTAAAAATTAAAAAATGAGGCGCACAACAATACAATTAACAAATTTTTTTAAACTATTATAAATAATAATAAAAATGTTCAGTTTCTAGTAATACTAAGTTCGTCTACTTAACGGATCAAAATGGAAGTTACCCGTTTACTTCGCCGGGATATCCAGATGGCTACGAAGATAATCTTAAATACTCTTGGACTTTAGTATCACCAGTGGGAACTCATGTTCTTCTCAGGTTTTTGACGATGAACATTGAAGAGACTGAAGACTGTATTTCAGATTATGTAGCTATTTATAAGGGAGAAGTCACTTCTTTTGATACAAACGACAATGAAAAGCTGATAAAAAAAGTATGTTTATCTAACGCTACCATGACTACTTATGCCGGAACTAATGTCATGACAGTACAATTTGTCACAGATTCCAATAGAAATAAAACTGGATTCTCTGCAATAGCGTTAAAAGGTGATATATACATATATAAAATTAATCTTCAAGTTATTGAATACAGTATACCATAAGTTGAGTTTTCTTATAGTATGTGGTGGAATTATCGAAGCACCAACTGGCGTTATTCAACTTAATAACAATTTTACAAGGCCTCGCCCATATATGTATTCTTGTGAATGGTTTGTGAAAGTGAGATCTGGAAGAAGAATCAATGTTAAAGTTGTTGATAATCGTATTGAAAATAGTCAACCAAAAACGAATGACAATTCTTGCCGAAATAATTATCTCATGGTTCTGATATTTTTTTTATAATAAAAATTTAACATATTGAATTAAAGAAAATCATTAAGAAATTTTTTATTACAGCTCAAAAATGGTGATTCAGCAAGTTCTTCACTTTTAGGTGTCGGAAAATATTGTAACGGTATTGAACCACCTGTACAAAATACTAGCAGTAATTATCTATACGTAAAATTATCAGTATCATATGCAATAGTACATTTCAAGCTGTTATTTAGGTGTGGTATAAATTATATTGTATTTTATTATAGTATATTTTATTTTGTAAATCAACAGTTTTGAGAAAAACTAATGATTCCATACTTTTGATGTTTACAGAGAATTAGGGCATGATTGCGGCGGTAGATTTGATCTATCTAAGACCTATTCGCAACAAGAAATAACATCTCCAAATTATCCAAACATTCCTACTCCTCACACAGAATGTATTTGGACATTTATGAGCACTGATGAACATCGTTTATCTATACATTTCTTAGATCGATTTGATTTTTCATTTAGCGCAGAGTGAGTTTCTCATGATAAATTATTAAAAGTTTTGGTATGAGCCTGGTTTAATCATTTTTAAATTTATTATTTCGAGACCACGTTACAGTAAAATATTATTTAATTTCAAAATTAATAAAATGGTGAAATTCATTAAATGTATAATTAAAACTATTTTCTAGTTGTGAACAGGAATATGTAGAGGTTAGGGATGGAGGTACAGATACATCACCTTTAATAGGTAGATACTGTAAGAATGTACCTCCTAGTACATTAAATACTTTAGGAAATGTGATGTATGTCCGTTATTTTACGGATATCCCCGAACCTCGCAATGGTTTTAAGGCATTAATAACGACAAGTGGTAAATCGTGTAGTTTATTATTATTCAATTACTTATTGTATAAATGTCAACATGTATGGTTATCCCTTTGTAGATGTTTGTGGAGGAATCGAAAGAGAATCTCAGGGTGGCGTCATATTTTCACCTAACTTCCCTAATACTTACGATACCAAGTCTCACTTCTGTAGCTGGTGGATTATCGCTCCAGCGATAAATCGTGGAATTAGACTACAATTTCAGGATCTTGAGCTTCCTGGTAGAAGAAATTGCTCAGGAACTGACCACGTTACAATTTATGAAAAATTACCAGGAAGTTTCAATAGTAATGCATTTTTTACATTTTTTGATACAATATTTTTCAAGAAAGTTGGGTTGAGTATGTACAATAGAAGTATACTTTTTCTAGATACCGAGGTTGGTACTTACTGCGGCAGGGCCAATCCAGGTGTTATTGAAATATTAACCAATGAAGCTATGGTTATCTTTTCAAGTACATTTACTGATATGAAATTACCATACAAAGGATTCCGACTAAATTACACGTTCAATCACGAAAGTAAGTATATCATTCTTTACATTTTATTTGCAAAATTAAATTTTAGTTACTGATATTTTAAATGGCAGTATGCGGAGACACTTTTACCGGAATGCATGGAGAATTTCATACAGTCGGTTATCCTCGTCCAACTTCTTATAAGTAAGTTAAATCAAATTGTAACTATTATACACATATATTTTAATCTAATCATCATGAATCTAAATTTAGAAGAACAGAACCCTGGTAGAAAATAGATCAACTTCGTTGGTTAACATTTTAATCAAATGGAAGTATTTCTACTTAAGATATTAACATCGAAATTTAATTAAAACTATTTAAAATTATCACTATATTTTAAAGCATCTACAATATAATATTTTCACATGTATAAATAGTTATTCTTCTTCGACAATAGCAACATAATCATGGTGTAGTGTTTTTAATTTAAAAATTGATGAACGGTTCGCCAACCGTTGGTTAGCATTTCTACCAGGGAACCTGAACTTTAAAAAACGACTTGGCTTGGCAATATTTCCTTATTACACATTTTCTTTCAAAACATAAATTATTTAAACAATGGTTTGAAAAAATGATTGAAACATTTACAGTTATTTAATATCCAATCATGTTCAATTCGTCCTTCTTATTATCTAGTTGGGCATCCTGTGTTATTTTTATTTTGCAATGCCGTGAAATTTGGAAAATTTATGTTTTTTATTTTTACAAAATATCATGATAATAATTACACTGCATTTTAAAGGTATTGCTACTGGAAAATTTTCGTCCCCGAAGGATATCAAGTCGTGGTGGATATTATAGATCTCGACGTTGGTGGAGAAAAGTATTCTAAAGGCAGTCACGCTTCGGTACTACTAATCAACCTTATATAATTATAATACTACAGTATATTTCTTTACTTACCCTACTGTGATTTTTAAAAATTAGTTCCACCATGACCCTGATTCAATTACAACGATTACACAAATACGAGATTCCACGCAATCCATGACAATTTCGAGTTCTTCAAGTTTCATGAGTGTGCACTACATATCAACTGGAAGTCATCGCGGAATGAAAGCCATGTTTACTGCTAGAGCACCAGCTCGTTCGTAATTTTATAAAATAATTCAAAGAAACCTAAGGCAATATTATACATGAAAAACTAAAAATGTTCCAGCTTGTGGTGGAGTGATAAACAATTTAGAAGGCACACTTACAAACCCACTTTCTTCGCCGTTTAACGAATCTGCATTTTATTGTAAATGGATTATACGACAACCAGAAGATTCTGAAGAAAATAAAAAATTATTGATGACATTAGCAGTTGAAATTTCTGGCATGATAAATAGAGGAAAAGCATCAGCAACGTGTCGAAATTACCTTGGTTATATCATGATAAAAGGTATACTTTTTTGATATATTAGTCATAAATACGATCATAAGCAAATTCACTTTACCTTTAGGAGATCAGCCGGTGGCTAAAGTTTGTGGCAATTTAACTAAGGATCATATAA
The DNA here is from genome assembly GCA_036365515.1 of Torymus aiolomorphi. Taxonomy (NCBI): domain Eukaryota; kingdom Metazoa; phylum Arthropoda; class Insecta; order Hymenoptera; family Torymidae; genus Torymus; species Torymus aiolomorphi. The sequence goes on along the minus strand of CM070873.1, from coordinate 44,284,902 downwards.
CTGTAGCAAGCTCTTATCCATCACTAATTGTGGAGGTAAAATCAGTTATTGCTAATAAAATTTCAAAATACAAAAATTTCTTTAAGATTACTATTCAAAATATTTAGTTGAATTTTATTTATATTAATTCAATAATGAAAACTATTTTTTCAAGGCCCTAAATGCCACTCATCTTGGAACAGTAAATTTCGTTATGAATTACAAATGGCACAATTGTGGTGGAATTTTAAATGGACCTTCACATATTATACAATCACCCAAAAATGTCTCTTATCCCATTTACTGTGTGTGGAAAGTTAAAAATACAGACATCGATGACACAATGCTGATTAACTTTACTAAACTGAACCTTGGATCATGCGAAAACAGTTACATAGAAATCAAGTAAGTATTAAAAATATTTTTAAATATTAAATACTTACGTGGATATACACCACGTAAACAAATGTATAGCACGTATAAGTAAACATGGAAAATTTCTTTGATATTATTTTGCCACGAGTTTTGTTACAGCTATATGCATAAATAGGAGCTGCAAAGTAGCGCTTATTCTATGAGCCTTTATTTATTATGTAAAGTATGTCTGTATAATTAATAAATCTGTAATATACGTAGTTTACTGTAAAGTATCGTAACATCCTGCATTACGCAGGCATGTACATAAATTAAATTGTGTTTTGAAGATAGAAAAAAAATCCATAAATTTATTGCACCTTGTATGCAATGCAACTTATGCAACTTATATGTTTTAGGGGGAAGACTTATCGATCGCCACACATTGGAAAATTCTGTGGTAATGAGAAGCCTCGGGATATTGTTAGCCCTTCTAATGAATTTACAATTGAATATTTTGCTACCGAAGATCAAGGGGAGTTTGAGATTCGTGTGGATTCTTCGAGAAATGCTTGTGGAGGAGTAGTGAAAGGAAAACAAAGTGAAATAAGATCCCCAGGGTAACAACAAGAATTTTTGGTGTACAATAATTGTTAATAACTGTTATCCAGATAATGCAATCTTTAATTGGATGTATACTTTGCAGATTCCCACAAAGCTATTCAAACAATACCGAATGCATTTGGGAAATTGTGGCCAATAATGGTTACCACGTAGGCTTGACGTTTATCGAGAGGTTTAATTTAGAAACTAGTAAAAATTGTCAAAATGATTATATTGAGGTAAGTCAAAAGTCGATATAATAAAATTGACCTACTATTTTTGACAATATCTTTTTTCTCAGATATATGAGTGGAAAGAAAAGATTCAAAATAATACAGACCATTGGTATAGCTTGGGAAGAATTTGCGGACGTATTCCACCAAGTACACCCTTCAACTCCACGACAAATAGAATGATGGTAAAATTCGTCTCCAATGACAAAATCGAAGGCGAAGGGTTTAAAGCTATATGGAATCAGAACTGTGGAGGAATATACGAAGTAACAACTAATTCAAGATATATTGAATCGCCTAATTATCCTTCCCCTTATCCACCAAAAACGGTATGTAATTATACACTTATTGCTGAAGATGGCGAGGATATAATAGTTGACTTTACTAGCTTTGCTCTTGAAGGTAACCATAGTCTTTATTAATAACGCAATACTATTCATGATACATTGTACATTTGTAGAATAACTAAAAATAATTCCTTTTCTAGGAAATAGTGTTGCGTGTAACTTTGACAACCTGACAACAATCTTTTGGAGTGGAGGTTGGCTTCGTGGTTCGAGTACATGGTGCGGTAAAAATTCTCCCGGAAGAAAAGTATCGAAAAATAGAATGGAGCTGATATTTAAAACAGACAGCTCAGTGGGTCGTTCTGGATTTAAATTTAAATATTTCCTCAATGGTAAAAAAATTTTAATTTTATTACAGCGTCATTGTTCGAATTAAAATTGATAAGTCATTCAGATAATATGATTCACTGATAATCTGATGTAATCATACTGATATCTGCATTGATTTTGATTTGCGATATATTTTAAAATTTTTAATGCCAAAAAATAATGCAAACACATAGAAACTGTTTTTTCTTCTTCGTTTTTTCAAGTAAATTAACTCTAATTTTAGTTATATTTTTGTAAAACCTCTAAGAAATGTGTCCGAAAATTTACGTAATAGTATTCTCATATATACATAAGATAGAAAATTTAATTATGTAAACAATACAAAATAATAGATTGTGGAGGTGTCATAACAACACCACGAATAATCAACCCCATAAGAGATGAGGATCCTGATAGCTATGGATACATGAATTGCATTTGGACCGTGAAAGCTCCCGCTAAGAAAACCGTTCTCGTCCGATTCGAAGAACTAAGGGTTATTGAGCAACTAGAAGGGTATATACAATGAACACTACGCATACCAATATTTGATACAAATATAATAAAAACTCTGGTTGTAAAGCATTATACCATTTTCAGTTGTTTATCTGGCTTTGTGCAGTTATATGAAGGAAATACCACTAGTCAGGAATTCCGGAAAGCAACATTCTGTGGAGATGCAAACTCATCTTTACCAGTCATACAGTCTCTTGGCGATACGATGACTATTCATTTCCACATTAGTTCGTACGGAACATCTGATCGATTCAGAGCTGCAGTAAGTGTTTTTCAAAGATAGCGTTGCTTTTGTTTATTATGAAGTTCTCCAAAATTATAAATGATTTGGGTCGAATTTTTATATGTCCACTTATTTCTAGCTAAAAATTACTTAAGATGCCATGAAAGTAATTTACTATGAAAATACAGATGACTATACCATTTACTATTTTCAGGTGCTCTTTGTGAATGGCCCTGAAGAAGGTTGTGGTGGCAACATTAACATTACCAGTACAACACAGTTTAGAACACAACGGGCTGAAACGTACGAACCTCTGCAAGACTGTCATTGGCTCGTTTCAGCACCTCCAGGTTATACCATTGAATTCGCTATAAAGGAAATTGATTTGAAGAATACAACATTTAACGATACTTCTGTTAATAACAAAATGGGTTGCAATAGTGATTACATAGAGGTATGTACATTGAAAATTATATTTTCCAAAAGTTACTTATATATCATTCAGTGCTGATAAAACAAAATGGTAAAAAGAATACCCTATTAAATTTTTGAATGGTTCCATACATTAGACTTTTCTGAAAAAATCTAATATATGGAATGATTCAAAGATTTAATAGGATATACTTTATACGATTTTGAAGGGTTTGTCAAAGCGTTTGTATATAAGATTTTTGTTTAAATGCCATAAATAATTACATTCACCTGCTGATATGGTAGGGATCTACGTTTTGATTGAATATGGCTTTAATAGAAATTGTTTGATCTTTTTTGTTGTTAATTTTAATAATGCTTTGTTTTACTTTAGCCGTAGTTTTACATACTTAATACAAACAATTGTAATTACAGGTTCGTAATGGTGGTCCGTATGCGGAATTGATCGGTCATTTTTGTGGCAATACTGTACCCCCGCCAATAACAACAACGTTCAATTTACTTTGGATTCGGTTCGTGTCTGACGGGCTAAATCAGGGACGTGGAGTGAGAGGATCTCTGAAGGCTGTTACATGTAATTATGAAAATTCTACAATTTTTACTTTCCAAAAACAACTTTATCAAGCAGCTGACAAATTCTAATTTCAATTTTATGAATATGTACCTGCGCTAATGCTTATAGACTCATGAATCATGTAAATAAACGCTTGTGCGTAACAAAATATCGAGATAGTTTGCATATCGATTGATATCTAAATATGGATCTATCACCGCGGATATAGGTTCATTTACCATTACGCGTGAGCATGAGGCTTACGTTGTGTAATATGCAAAGTTTTTAAAGGCAATTTTTAACATTGCAATGAGTTTTTATTGCATACGGTATTGTAATCACAAAGTAATTTTTTTAAAAATAATATTTTAGCGCGCATTGTTCTTAAAATACCCAAAGTTATAGACTCATAGATTTAAATGTTAAAAGCACTACTTTTTAATGTTTTGACGGGGGGGAGGTCCAAATTTTAGACGATTCACTTTAAAATTGAAGTCAACTATAGACGTTTTTTAGTTCGATATATGGTACTGCAGATTGTTCTTAATTTCCAAATTCTAAATTACAAAAATCATATTTTCGAATGTAACAATTCACCTACTGTCCAAAACATTAAATTTCATTAATAGAATTTTAATAGGGATACAATAAAGATATTTCGAAATAAATCATTAAAAACAAATTATATTTGCTTTGAAATTGTATTGATGAAATTAGATGTTTTGGACAGTAGGTGAACTGTTAGATTCGAAAATATGATTTTTGTAATTTAGAATTTGGAAATTAAGAACAATCTGCATTACCATATGTCGAACTGAAAAAGTCTATAGTTGACTTCAATTTAAAGTGAATCGTCTAAACTTTGGACCCCCTCCCCTCGTTTTGACTGTAAGGATTAATTTAGTTTTAGCCTTAAAATAAGTTACTACTATTATGAGAGCCACTAATCTTTATTATTATAATTAATATAGCGCCGTGTGGAGTAACCGACCTAGTTGTCAGTAACGATTCTCAAACTTTGGCTTCTCCGGGCTTTCCAAGTAGTTATCCTTCAGATATATCGTGTAAATGGATTATACATACAGACAGTGAATCTAAATTAGGAAGAATTAAATTAAAATTCACTGATTTCGATTTAGAGGATTCAGAAAAATGTGAGCCTGAATATTTGCAAATTGCTGATTTAAACGTGAGTACGCTGTCATTCTGAATTCAATTTAAGGGGGGTCCAAAGTTTCGACGATTCACTATAAAATCGAGCCAACTAACAATTTTTATAAATTCGACATAAGTAATTGTCGAATGTACATAATTCCGAAATTTTAAATGACGAAAAACGTATTTTCGAATGTAACAATTTACTCGCTGTTCAAAATATCGAATTTCAAACTACAGAATTTTAGGCATGTTCTTGTTTGTGCACATAAGGATTGTGCACATATTTATTGTGCACAGATAGCATTGGTACAGATCTATATATATAGATATATACCAATGTTAAAGTGTGCACAATTAATATGTGCACAATCAGTATGTGCATAAACAAAAACACGTCGAATTTTAATAAGGAGATAATAAAGATATTTCCAAATAAATTATTAGAAACTAGCTACATCTACATTAAAATTCTGCAGTTTGAAATTCGATATTTTGAACAGTAGGTAAATTTTTACATTCGAAAACACGTTTTTCGTCATTTAAAATTTCGGAATTATGTACATTCGATAACGACTTATGTCGAATTTATAAAAATCGTTAGTTGGCTCGATTTTATAGTGAATCGTCGAAACTTTGGACCCCCCCCCCCCCCAATTTAATAGTTTTTAACATGAACATTCAAATAACTGTTACGTTGTAATAATAGAATCGCGAGATTATTAGTGAAGGTTTTGGTCAAGAATTAATTATCGGAGCATCATCATATTCTCATCACAGCTCTATTGTGGTAAGAATGTAAAATTCATCATAATATATTTATATTTTAACATGAACGTTATGAAACTCATTTTTTATGTATAAATAGGCCAGTCGAGTTCCTACGTCTTTTTACAAATATTGTGGATCAGAACTTCCACATTTATATTACAGGTATCTCATTATAATATATTATGAAAGCACTGATTATAAAATTTGTATCGTATTAAGTAAAGTTATTTATACAACTTTCGCGTGCATGTTTAATTACGGTAAAATAACTTAATGATCTTAAATCTTAATAATCAGATTATCTCTGGAAATTATGCATGGCTTCTTAGTTTTCTAAATATCACTGCATTTCATTTCATTCGATTATGCGCTTAATTAAATATATAAATTTAAGAACAATATTACAATTAACACACTGGTTGACTACAATGAAAGTTTTTTAGATTATGTAAAAATTTAAATCATTAATGCAATCTTATTCATAGCAATTATCGAGATGTAGAGATACTTTATAAAGCTCCTGCTAGTCAAAAAAAAAAGAAAGGCTTTAAACTTGAATACAGCAACGCCGGCTGTTCAAGCTCATACACGGCAATGCAAGGGAGAATTGTTCATGAAGATATTTCAGATTGCCGGATTACAATTGAAGTACCGGAAAATATGACCATTAGTATGTATTTTAATAACTTTTTCTTACCTGGCGGGCAGGATTGTTCCAAGGGCTACATGCAGGTAATTGATTTCAATAATATTATTTAAATTATCTTTCAATATTTCTGTAATTTATTGTACTGTACTGATCAGAAAAATATTTTCTGTATTGCCCCTATTCATTCTTATATTAATCAATTTGCATTACAATAGTATATTACGCATCTAGGGAGGAAAAGAGTTAACCAGTCCAGAGCACGTGTATAATTTCCACCCGAGCCGAAGGCAAGGGGGGCAAACATGTGCTCTGGGGTGGCCGTCTTTATTCCCGTGTTGCGTGTACAATTTTTCACCATATTCGGGTCGAAAATACCACATTCACGTTTTTGAGCCGAGAGCGAAAGTAGTACTTTCGGTCAGGATATGGCGAAAAAATAATGATGAATTTAGACGTACAACATCCAAAAAAAATTACTCGGAAAAAAATTTTGGGTAAGGTAACTCGAGATAATTCAGCAACCTTAAGTGAAAATTTTGTATACATTTCATCTGCAAGCACATTTTGAAAAAAACTGTTAAGGAAACCTAAATATATAATACGTAAATAGTAAAATATACTAGAGTTACCTTATTTCATATTCTACGGAAATAGGTATGCAACATTGAACATGACATTAATACGAAATATGATTAAAAGATACGAGATGGAAATTTCGACAGCCCGATCATTCAGACAGTATGTAACTACGAAACGCCAAATCCGATATTCAGTACAGGAAATCGCCTTAGTATTCACTCGTACACCAACAAAGAAATTCATCATTTTTCCAACTCATACGATATAACGTACACATCGACATCAAACGGTAAAGATTCGTTTTCAGTTATGGCCGAATACATCTCAAATCAAACAGCCAGAGTATGCCAAATGATCACCGATCATTTTAGTTTTGAAGTATATCTTAAGATAATTTCATACGTATTTTTTCATTTTTCGATTGCACTAAAACTGCATTCTTTATGCACTATTCAAAATTTCTTCAAAATGCTGAAATTGAAATTTTATTATTTCATAGTTATTGTCATACTGCTGCTATTGCTCGAGTTTTTAAGCTTTTTAGTAAACAATATTATATTATTCAGTCAGAAGAGACAGTCAATTCAGAAAATTTTAAAAAACCATTATAATTGTAATGTGATTTATTTATTTAAAATGATAGAGGTAGTCATAAATAAAGTGTATTTAACATGACTAAGATTTTTTTTTACAAAACTTTTTTTACAAAATGGCGATATTCTAGAAACTAGTTATCATCCCTAGAAACAATTATTGATAAATCACCGGAATCTTTTTAGTTTCTTAAACGATTTTAGTTTTCAAGGTCTCATTTTGTTCCTTAGGTATTTTCATGGGGACTTGCCAAAGTAAAAATTAAAAATTATTCAAAACTCAGAAAGTTATAGATAATTATTTATAAATTCATGCCCGTCGTTAAAAAAATATATTTTTTTAATTGGCTATAACTGTCTGAGTTTTGAATAATTTTTAATTTTTCCTTCGACAAGTCCCCATGAAATTAATTAGGGAACAAAGTAAACCTTGAAAACTAAAATCGGTTGAGAAACAAAAAAGATTCCGGTGATTTATCAATAATTGTTTGTAGTGACAATATCTAGTTTCTAGAATATCGCCATTTTATGAAAAAGTTATCTTAGTCATGTTAAATACACTTTATTTATAATACATTGGCTATCTCTACCATTTTAAATAAATAAATCACATTACAACTATGATTTTTTCAAATTTTAAGTAACCTTTTCATTTAGCACTGCTTTGACTAGAAAGTCCGAGGAGAACCACCTTAAGAGAAGAATAACATAGTTCAAAACCAAAATGGTAGGTGACATAGGCATACTCTGGTCGTTCGATTTGAGATGGATTCTGCGTTATACAAACATTTCCCATTTTGTGCGATAATTTAGTAATGCCAAAATGTTCATCGTACGTTTTAAAATTGGCAGGCAAGGGCTGCGGTGGACGAATTTACAACTACGGCGGTGTATTCACGTCGCCGCTGTATCCTAACTCTTACCGCAATTTGAGCGTCTGCGTATGGGACGTCAGTGTGCCGAAGGGAATGAAGATCTCGTTGCAATTCAGCTTCTTCGATATTGGCTCGAAAGGCACCTGTTATTCGGATTATTTGACGATTTTCGAGCATTCGAGCAGCAGCAGTGACAATTACAATCCCACATCTTACTGTGGAGGGGTAAATATTACTTTGTGTTCATCGATATACTCTGCTTTGATCGTTTTGTGCAACAATGTATCATTGTACGCTCATCGTTCTGTTTTATTGACGTAGCTTTTAATTAATAACAAATATTTCTTGTAGGATACACCTGCTGAGTTTGTATCGCAGAAAAGTCGCATATACGTTAAGTATGTAACGAGTATCAACAATAGTGGATCCGGTTGGGTGGCTCACTTCGCAGCTAAATAATTAATGTAACTTTGACGTTTTTATAAAAAAATTTTTATATTTTTTTTTTAAGTTGATCAACATCGTGTACATATGCGCACTTCATTATAAAAATAAATTGTAACCAGACATCATAATTTATAATTCATCATAATAAATAAGACTTTGATTATTTAAATAATAATCATTACTTAAAAATTAAATTCTATTTTGTTCTAACATTTTTCAACGTAAATGTTCCCAATCATAAAGTAGTTTCATTTGTGCAGATGGTAAGAATGTATTGGCAATTGTTCCAAAATGTAGTTTCTATAAAATATTGATCGGCTCAATAATTAGTCCGATGAATTAAAAATTGGTGCTCTTTCAACAAACACTTGAATTCGTCGCATTACAATTCAGAACACATACATTCAATGAAACTTCCAGACCGAAACAATCAACTTTTATCAAGCGATAGATAAGTTTTCCACTATCTATATTGATATAGTATTGTTGCAAAGACTTTTTTAATCTATACCATATATTATATCAAATTTCGAAACGACGATAAGAATAAAAACCAAAAAGTCATTCGCATTTCACCACAATTCTTAACGATCTAAAAATAGCCATACCCATCCATCAAATATTCAAGTGCAACTACACTCCCATCCTCTCGTGCACAATGCGATGAATATATCAATTTTTTCTCTGAAGATGCAACGGAAAGCGTGAGTAAGTCCAGCGCATAGCGTGCGTTTTACATGCATGAGAAAAAAAATGACCCACATCTGCCGTCCTATAGTGTCACGTGCTGCCGACATTGACGTCATCGCATCGCAGTTCGCGACTTAGCATTTGCACGAGGCTATACTGCGGTGGTAGTTCAAAATACTTATATACTGTTACGACCCGAGTCGGGCTCAGCGAGCAGAAAGGCGCTTCTGCAATGGTCGCCAAGTTGACCAGTCGGAAAGTGGAATTCGTTTCCTCAATTAAGCGCTAAAACGCATGGAGTTGCGGGTAGTTTGAAATGAACACTCACGAGAAGAATAAAGTTAATGATGCAATTTCTTGGATTAAATTGTAACTCGAATTAATGACTTTAAAAATTCACAATTGTTTGATTAACGTGCTCGTGATTCTATATAAACTCAATCTGACAATAAGATAGATTCAGATTACGCGCACTGATGCAATATTGTTACGAAGCTTTTAGAGTACTTAATAACTTTTTGACTAAAGCTCAACGGCGCAACATAGACGGTGACAAGCACCAGGGTAGCAGAGTACCAAACTAGTTGGCAATCACCGATTATAGAGCTTCTGAGCGCAACATGCACAAGTGCAGCAGAGTACCAAGCTAGTTGGTAACGACCCAGGTTTCGAGCTACGAAGCGTCTCATGTGCTCGGTAGCGACTAACTTTGGCGGCCCGGGGCTTTTCTTTTATATCCTTGACGCGTTGACGAGAGGGTATGGGAGGAGCCAGTTTCTCTGCGGTAGGTATTGGGTTTCTGGATAGTGCATCTGCGTTCATATTTATTTTCCCTGGTTTATGTATTATATCAGAATCATATTCTCTTAGCAATATTTTTCAACGGGCCATTCGCGTGATAGGATCTTTCAATTTATGAAGCCACAATAGAGATCTATTGTTAACTAAAGTAAATTTCCTTCCATACAAATAAGGTCGAAACTACTTAACCGTATGAACTATAGCTAAAAGCTCCTTCTCGGTAGTAAGGTAAAAATACCTATTATGAAACATCGCTCAAATCGTGACCCCTTTATGGAACAGTTTAAAATATAGTAAAATAAAGTCTACACGGAGAGAAATTTTGTAGTGAAAATTACAAATATTCGAGACAAAATTACCAGTTTCTATGGTAATGGATGGATAGACTGACAATTTCAAACTTTTTACCAAAGTGCCTTGGTAAAATTTTTTTTTAGTTAATTTAAATTAAAAAAATTAACTTTTTTTATCCATATTGATGGATATATAGTATTTTAATATAGAAATAGAAACAGAAACAAGGATGAAAAAACATTAAACTGAAAAAAAATTTTTACGGAAGCGGGATTCGATCCGACGATCTTTGGGTTGAGAGTCCGACGTTCTACCGACTGCGCCACGGAAGCTGTTACCAACAGTCATTTGAATCGCCGTTATTACTTACTGAAAATATGTGTATTGTTTTCATTTTAACGTCACGCACGCCTCTAGTATCAATCTTCTGAAACACAATAATGCGCAGTGCGCATGCGCGAGTACACAAATACCAGGTTATTTGGTAAAATTTATCAGTTTTCTTAGTAAAAATTCTTAGGTTACCTTGTGAAAATGACTAGATCTCAATTTTTACCAGTGTGTTCAGATAATTTGGTATTTTTTTTAAGTGGTTATGGTAGTTTTTCCTAGGAAACTTATAAATTGTATTAGAAACCTGGGAATAACACGGCTTTTGACAGTCTGTCCATGCGCTACCAAGGCACCTTGGTAATTTTTACTCTAAAATTTCTCTCCGTGTATTAATGATACAGACAAACAATATCAAAATTTTATCTGAATAGTGAAAGTTTATTATGTAATATGCAAAGAGATTCACAGTTCTACATGATAATTATAATTTTAAAAAATATATGACTGCGTGTATTCTGAGATCGACTCAAATCTGTGGCTGTTGAAGTCAATGGTGCTGGTTTCATACGTTTTATTTTATTAACTGTAACTATGCACTCCAACACTTTTCAAATATCAATCTTTTTATAATATGTAGTTTTTTACTCATAGATTAAAGTTTTACAGTAGTTTTTCTGCAACAATAAAGATTTTCAATAAATATTTTAGTGTTTCATAATTGCCGCATACAAGCGAGTGTAGTCCGAGTTTATGGAACAGCCAAAGGTGGCGTTCCGACCTCGGGTACCTCTAAGCCTGTCCCCTTTATGGAGCACGTTTTCGAAGCAAGTGCGAAAAGGGATTTTTCAATTATTAACTATTTAGCTTCACTATTAACTATTCAGCTATTGTATTTAGACGTGTGTGAACAATTACTTAAGTTTCCTGCATCATTTTACTTATAGGTAGGTCTATATTTATATGTGAAATTCTGATTATGAAACATAATTACAATAACCTAACCTATAAATTTGAAAAAAAATCCGTTAGTGAGTTACATTTCTTTAAAAATTTGTTTCTTAATTTTTACAGATTTTATGAGACAAACAAAATGGCAGCAAATAAAAAAATAAAGGCACAAGACAAGAAAAATAGAAAGAGTACAGAAGAGTGTAAAGAGATGAGAAAAAAGAGTGTTAAGCACAAAGTCATTCGTAAGAAAGTCGAACCAAACAAAAGGAAACAGAAAATCAAAAGAAAACTGTATTCTGCATTGGAAATGCAAAAAGCAATCAATGCAGTTAATGTTCGTGGGATGTCTATACGAAAAGTTGCAACTAAATTCAATGTTCCAGCCACATCTGTCTACAGAGACGCAAAGAATCCACAAGAATCTCCTTCAAGACCTGGCCCGTCTCAAGTTTTATCAACTCAAATAGAAAACGAGATAGTAGATTGGATTTTGTATAGAGCAGAAATAGGTAGTTCACTGACTAAAGTTGAATTATTAGATAGTGTGCAAAAATATATTATTTCTCTTGGCGATAAAATCTCCAAGACTCCATTTACTAATGGAAGACCAGGACGATACTGGTTTGAGAAGTTTCGTGCTCGCCATCCTCAAATAACTATCAGAACACCTCAGCATTTATCAAAAACTCGAGCTTCTGTAACAGAAGAGGATTTAAGAGATTGGTTTTGTGAAATTGAAACATATTTGAAAAATAAAGATTTAGAGAAAATTCAAGCTTCAAGAATTTTCAATTGCGATGAAACCAACATTCAGCTTATTCCAAAATCAGAGAAAATCTTGACAGAGAAAGGAACTGCTTCAGCATACAAAATTGTGGATGGGTGTGAGAAAGAAAGTCTCACTGTACTGTTTATGTATGGTGCTGATGGTACAAGAGCTCCTCCGATGCTTATGTTCAAATATGCAGATCGACTGCCACCAAATATTATCAAAAGTTGTCCAGGCGGTTGGGGTATTGGCCATTCTGAAAATGGATGGATGACTACAGAGACGTTCTACGAGTACATCACTAATGTGTTTTACCCATGGGTAGTCGATCAGAAGATTGAATTTCCCATTATTGTTTACGTAGATGGCCATTCCTCACACGTTACCATCCCCCTAGTGTCCTTTTGTCGACAAAAAAAAATTGAGTTGATCTGCTTGTTTCCAAATTCAACACACATCATTCAGCCTTTGGACATAGCATTTTTTCACCCGTTCAAGGAAATATGGAGAACAGCAATTATGAAGTACAAAAACCAAAATAATATTACAAGGCTCAAGAAGGAACAAGTTGCAAGTGTGCTTAAGGAAGCGCTTGACTCTTTTGAAAATGAGAAGAAAACCATTCAAAATGTTCAGTTCAGTTTAATGTGCTACAGAAAAAAAAGAAAAGAAAAAAACAAAAAGAGTGTCCACCAGAAAATTCTAGTCAAGAGAATGAAGGTATAAAGCAGCATCTAGTATCGCTCAAACAAAATCTTCCTCAAAATTTAGTAGAAAGTTTCAAAGAAGCGGAGGTCACTGGTATATGGGATAAGGATGGAGGAGATAAAAGTTTGTTCGAGTACTGGCTTCGAATAAAGAAAGCTAGTGGTGGTAATCAAATAATCAGAATAATTTAAATTAATTATTGTTGTAATCAAATACATATTTACAAATTTTATACAATATTTACAAACTAAATTTAAGTTTTATGTACAACCATAATCAATTGTTTAATCTAATTTTTATTTTTAGATACAACTACAATTAACAATATTTAAAAAAATCTTATCTTATATTTTTTATACTTATAGATCATGTTAAGAAACCGAGTCCTACCATTGTGAGTGATGTGTGCCTGATAAACCATAGAGCTATTGTCCTACCTCATCCTATTCCTGAAAGTATACCTATTGATCTTGTAAATGAGAGTAATTTGAATGCATCAAATGATTCACTAGTAATAGAAATAGATTCTACGGTTCAAGAATCTGAATTAAGTGCTCTTATAAACAATGGTAGTAGTCTAAGTAGTATAGATCATATTACTGAAGGTACGCCTGTTGATCTTTTATGTAAAAGTGATCCATTATTAATGAAAATAGATTCTAAGATTCAAGAATCTGAATTAAGTGCTGTTATAAACAGTGATAGTCTAAGTAGTATAGAATTAAGTAACTGTTCAAATGAGAATAATGACATAGCAAATAAAGAGTGGGTACTTGATAACTGTGAAGTAACAGAAAATTTGATTGAGAAACTAAGTGAAAAAGGTTCGTATAATATAATTGAAAATTATTCATGTATCTACATTAATATATTTCTTATGTTTCATGTTGAATTTTTTTAGAAGTTTTTCTTGCACCTGCACATTTAATCACTGATCAAACACAAACATCTATCGTACAAACAGTCAAAAATGAGATTTGTGAAAGAAGTGTAATAATGTCTGAATACATAAATCTTCACTCGAGTAATTATGAAAATAACTTAAAGAATGATACAGTCGAAGAGACTATTAGTACTCATAATGAACAGTTAAGTAATCGTAAGGAGAATTTTTTAACGGTTATAGATCAAAATATACAAACAGAACTCGAAAACTTAAAGAAAGAACCAATGAAGTCTAAAGTAGGTCAAGAAAATATCTTGAATTCGTCTAAAAACTCAGGTGAGCTATAATAATGTAGTTGGTTTATACTGCAATAAACATGTATTTATTTATTTATCTATTTACATGTTTTATGTAATTAAAAATTAATCTATAATTAAAAATTAATCTATCCATTTTTTAGACATAACTCATGATGAGAAAAAGTCTTTCGCCAACGCTTTTACTTTACCACATGAATATCTACCAAAAAAAAGGAAAGCAAAATTAGCTGCCACTGGAAAACCTAAACCACCTGCTGTAGGGACCTCGGATGACTGGTGGAAAATTCAGGTGGAAAAAGAAGAAGCTAAGAAACTAAAACAAGAACAGATAGCTAAAAGAAAGCTGTTACAGAAAGAAAAGAAAAAGTTGGCAGAGGAGAAAAGAAAGTACCTGCAAGAAATGCAAGAGAAGATAAACAATATTCAGAAGAAAATCAAAACTGAAAAATAAGTTAATTCTCATTTTACATATTCGAAAATATGTATTAAGTATATTCTCTGTTCTACGCAATTATTTTGTTCATAATTTTATGCTGTATTTATGTTTTTTAATAAAAAAAACTATAAAAAAATCTAAATCATTATTTGTGTATTAGAAACTACCTAATATTAATAAAATAGTACCGACTGATGAAATAAAACTGATTTTTATTCTGTTCCAAAATGGGGACATCGATTATGGAACGCGGGAACAATCCGTAAAAATGTCGTTCCATAATACGTACTTGGTGTCGGTTTGGTTTTTTAATTGTAATAATTACAATTCGTGTTCAATTTGCTTTTTCAAGGTTTCATTTTAATCTTTGATCTTGGCCCCATCGATTGATATCCAAAAATTGTAAATATTACTCCTTTACAATAGTTTGAATCTCAATCCAAACTCTAAACTAGCAAAAACTGTTCCATAAAGGGTACTTTTACCTTAGTGTATCACGTTTCAGCATCTATTAGTGCTCTAGAAGTATATGCGATAGGAAGATTCTTCCCTATGAGTCCCTGGCTTAGAATACCCCCTAATGCATAATCGGATGCATCCGTTGTTACGATAAAAGGTTTACTAAAATCAGGATACTGAAGAAGCAGTTCGGAGCAGAGTATTTGTTTAAGGGTGCAAAATGATTTTTCCTGAGACTCTCCCCAGAAGAAACGCTGACCCTTTCTTAAAAGCAAGTAAAAATTCTGGAATGAATCGCCTATAACATCCGGCCAAACCTAAAAATTGTTTAATATTTTTCGCGTTTCTTGGCAGCGGGAAATCAGGCACGACCTGAGTTTTTCGAGGATCAGATCGAACGCCCTTTTCAGAGTTTATATGCCCTAAATACGCGACATCCCTTCTAAGGAAAAGACATTTATCCGGTTACAGAGTAAGACCCGACGGTTTTAATCTACCGAAAAGCTTTCTTAACTTGCGCGAATGTTCTTCTAGAGATTCGGCACATATACTACAATATCGTCTATGTACGTGAACAATTTTATTCCTTGCAACCCACTAAGGGCCTTATCCATGAGAGCCTGGAACGTTGAAGGCGAACCCTTAAGACCCATGGGCATTCTTTTATATTGAAGATGATTAAAGGGGGTTGAAAACGCAGTTTTTAGGGCATCCGCGGGATCGATAGGTACCTGATGAAAACCTGACGCTAGATCGAGGGTAGAGAAATATTTACTACGACCTAACTGATCAAGAATTTCTGTTATATTTAGCAGAGGGTAGGTTTTTCATTCAGAGCCCGAAAATCAATAACTAACTGCCATCGTTTATTTCCCTGTGAATCCGGTTTTTTGGATACTATCCATAATGGAGAATTATACGGTAACTCCTCTATTATATCATTATCTATTAATTCTTGGACTTGCTTCTGAACTACCTCTCGCAATTGGGGTGGGTACCGGTATTGTTTAACAATAATTGATATATTATCGGTAGTTGGTATTTTATGGGTGATCATTGTAGTTTTACTTAATTTATCTCCTGGTAAATGGAACTGACAAGGAAATTGAGAAACTAGTTTTTCTATACCAACTCGATCTGCCTGATCAAGACCGGTCAAATCTAATGATTCTAATACTCTGTTTATTCTATCCTGAAGTACCGTTTCAGCTTCCGAGCTGGTCATAACTTTAATAGAACGCACTGGCTTAATAGTATTATGGTATGATTCTAAGGTAAGCGGTGGTATGATAATATTAATATCTTCCGAGGTTGAATTTATTGCAAAGAGGGAAGCTTTAGCGCTTTTATTAATAACGAGACATTCACCCATGTAAATTCCCGGTCCCACATTTATTTTAGGAATTTAACTATTAGAACGTGTAGAATTTTGAATCGTTATTTTAATCAAGGTTTTAGTCCTGGCCGGCAGGAGGAATCATGACAAATGGAGTGGTCCCTTGAGAGTTTCCGTAAAGGAGGGTTCCTTCCCTAAAGGATAATATCACATCCTGTTCCCTCAAAAATTCCATCCCGAGAATCCCATCTTCTTCTATGAGAAAATCATTTGATACAATATTTAACCGACAATGTACATCGTTGAGTTTTAAATTAACGTAGCCAAAAGTTTCGATTAAACCTTCTGTAATTCGAGCTAATCGATAAAGGGTATCTTTTTGAATAGGTACATTAGGTTAATAATTTAGATTTAATAATATTTAATTCTGACCCTGTATCGATCAGGAATCGTGGCATTGTTTCAATAAAATCTTTACTTTTAAATATAACGATTGGAGATTTTATTTCATGAGCGGTGGTGGCCAAGATAATGGCACGGGTTTGGGCGCTGGATAATTTAGATTTAGATGGTTCGTCGATGCACCCAGACAGCGAACCATATTGGAGTTTAAAGGATACGGATTATTATAATGAGGAGGTTGCATGTTGTTGGAGGAATAATTCGGAGAAGGATTATTAGTTTTAGGTCTTCTTCTACATTCTTCGAAGGTATGTCATTCGACAAAAGTTATAGTACCTTCCCGAATTTAGCCTTCTCTGACAGTTTTTTGCAAGGTGATCTTGTATGTCGCATTCATAACATTTGCGTTTTTTATTTTCCGGTACTATCTCGTCTTGGGGTTCTGAAATATGGCAATACACTCATTGCAATACATATGCAACTCTTTTCGTTGTTGCACATGGCGCTCGCAAATCATAGCAGTATTAATGGCTGCTTCTAGGTTAGGTGAAATTTTTCCTATCATTTGGGTCGCAATTTCCGAATTTAACCCTAATGTAAAACATTCAACGGCCGTATTGACGATCCCCTCAATCATACCGCGAGCTAGAGGGGAATTAAAATTTTCATTAATTAACTCTTGAGCTTTTTTTAAAATTTTCTTTACTCTTAAACCCTATTCTGAGACTTTTTCTTGCGGATTTTGTTTTACACATGCCAAATCCGTTCGAACCTGAGGTAGGTTCTATGTGAAAAACGGCTTTTAGTTCGACTAATAACTGATTCAAATTGTCAAAAGTTTTGAATTGAAGGTAATCACCCGCTTCCCGGGTAACACGCGACTTTACTAATTTTAAAAAAAAAATCCTATCGTTCGGGTTTACAAAAGTTTCCACTTTCTTACATTCTCTTATAAAACGATTTATAGAAATATTTTTCCCATTAAACTCGGGAAGGATCCGCGCTATTTCGGTAGTCTTTTTGTAGCTTACTATAGGCTCATTCATGACGGAAATATTCTTAGCGCTTGAAAAACTTGAAGCTAGATTTAAACGCGGTTGCAGTGGCACAAAATTTGATCCGACAGATCCTCCTATTGAAAGATCTAATATTTCCGCGGACTCGGGTACAATTGTTGGATTCGGAATTTCATTTCTAATTATCACGGAATCATTCTGATTATTCGCGAATACGTCCTGATTATTCGCGGGTGTTACCGGAATTCCGGAACCGGACGGTTGTTCGTTATTTTCGGTCATTTTATTTCGCTCGCTGCTCGCTCGGGTTACTTAGCTCTAGCTCTGTAGATGACCTCGGTACCTCTGGCTGGAGCTGATGAGTCATAACGGGCGCTGGTGACTTGTGGCTGGGGCTGATGACTCGTGGTTGGTGCAGGTGGTTCGTGACCGGTGCTGGTGACTTATTACAGATGTTGGGGACTCGTGATCGATACTGGTGACCTTGGAGTTATATTATTGCCCCACTCTCGTATCCTGAATCAGGGGGTGCTTCCTCTCGAATTCGGCGGAGTTTTGTTGTTGGCGTTGATGAAGTCCTTGATTGGTTGGGGATTTCTCTCTCTTATTACTACTGTGGACCCAACTTCTCAATCAGGTGTTCCGGCATTCGCCCGCGTTCCAGAGGAAACCACAGCTCAAAAACCCTGGACGGAACACATACTTGACTTCTTGATCAAAGTCTTCTTCTTGACGCAACTCTTTGAGCAATCCCACCGCTGTCACCAAAATGTTACTCTGCTAATGGCCCTTCTCGGAATTGTTGACCTCGAGGAGTTTATTCATGTTAATGCTGCCTTCTTAATCGTCGCTGCATTCCTTCTCGTCGGGTGAGCACTTCTCAGAATTGTTTGTGCTCTGCTGGACCATTGGCTAATGGATTTCGGGAACTGATTGACCGTTGATTGTCGTCCTGCTGACTGTCCTCGTATAAACAGAGCTTTCCCTACCTGAGGGAACTTTTCCCTAGTTATTATTATTATTATGGTTCGTCTCAAGCATTGATAACGTAATTATTATTTATTATCGAAATAGTTGTTAATTTAATTGCAAATTACTACCGTTTATTTATATTTTATTTCTAATCTCAATTTGTTCGTTAACGCGTTGACCTTGTTATTGACAGTTGAATTAAACGAGCGCAATTACTATTTGTTAAAGGTAATTAGTTAATAAATTCATTATCGCTTGTTTATCATCAATTTCTATTCGAGTTATTGTTAATCACTTGTTTATAACTTAGTTATTAACTAATTAATATATAGATTCTATTTTTGGAATTTTAGATCGAGATTGTTATGGGAACGCATTCAATTATTATTATTTAATATATTATTTTATGTAACTTTTATCAGAAATCAATATTCAAGGTTCCATTGTAGAATTGACTTTATATGTTGCACGACTCATCTACGCAAACGCAGTTCATAACAATACACACTCTCACAATATGAGGCGTTTCACGTCAACTCTCCCAGCGCGGCGCGCGAGCTCGAAATCTTGCTATTTCCAATTCATGTTTATGATACTTAAATGTACTTTAAAAAATTGTTTGATAAGCGTTTCCAACGTATTTTTTCCTCAGCTTGCTAGTGATGTAGGCAGTTTTTCCGCAATTTTCCATTTTCACCTTCAAAAATTACAAAACATCTTATATCTCAAAAAGTATATTTTTAATATTTTTTTTTACCATTTAGATCGGAATCTGAGCATTTTTTACATAGGAAATGATTTTTTTTCAAAATTTGCTCAAGATGTTTTCTTCGAGAAATAGAACCCAAAAGAGTAGATGCAACGTCTTCCCTGCGCCCGCACTGAGAGAATTTCGGGGGCGCAGCGGTATTTACTATGATGCAGCAGACGCCCTGTTCGTTTCGCGCAGCAGCTCTACCGAATTTAGGAGAGCGGGCGCCCTAAAAGCGATGTTCGGGCAGCAGCAATACCAAAAAAGAGAGCATCAGACGCACCAAAATAAAAGACAACGACTTTTGTCCGCGCAAGGGCACCAGCACTCCTAAAATTCTCTCAGTGCGGTACCGCGCAGTACGTCGCGTGGACTAGGCCTGTCTCGCTACTTAATAACCTTTAATCATAATCTTTACCTGTTCTTTCGAATTCTTTATAATGCATTAATAATATTTTATTTATAGTACTTTTATATGAAAATATACTATATTTTGTTCTCAGTGTACATTAAAATTTAAAAAATCATTTTTAAGTTCTGAATATCAAATCTTCCCTAGAATAACTGTTAGAAAAAACAAAGAAAAATGATCTGCACTGAGAAAGAAGCGTTGGTATAATTACTATATTGCTGTTCGTTATGAGACTCTATTTTTTTATAAAATAACCAATAAAATATTATTAATGCATTATAAAGAATTCGAAAGAACAGGTAAAGATTATGATTAAAGGTTATTAAGTAGCGAGACAGGCCTAGTCCACGCGACGTACTGCGCGGTACCGGGCGGAGGAAAGACGTTGCATCTACTCTTTTGGGTTCTATTTCTCGAAGAAAACATCTTGAGCAAATTTTGAAAAAAAATCATTTCCTAAGTAAAAAATGCTCAGCTTTCGATTTAAATGGTAAAAAAAATATTAAAAATATACTTTTTGAGATATAAGATGTTTTGTAGTTTTTGAAGGTGAAAATGGAAAATTCCGGAAAAACTGCCTACATCATTAGAAAACTGAGGAAAAAATACGTTGGAAACGCTTATAAAACAATTTTTTGAAGTACATGTAAGTATCATAAACATGAGTTGGAAATAGCAAGATTTCGAGCTCGCGCGCCGCGCTGGGTGAGTTGACGTGAAACGCCTCGTATAATAAAACGCGCGTGCGCGCAGTGAGGCGGCCGCCCGCGCAGCCGCCAACGAGACACTCAGCGAGAAAGAGACCCGAAAGTGTGCGCGCTGCTTGTGCGCATGTGTGAAAACGCGTGTATGTATAAGTATAACCACACACCGAAAGTCTGCACGTATATGCAGACTTACTGACTTATAGCCCTCTGCGTGCTCTTTTCACGTGGTGCGGCAGCGGCGGCGCAGCAGTAGCCAGTTCATACCCATGCGCAGAGCGTCTTATAACGCGTTAGCAGCGGCACGACAGCAATGATTCTCGTTATACTATATCCACAGTATCGCACAAAGCGCAAACTCGCGATTTCTGACTCCCTCACTCACACTCTCTCTCTTTCGGTTCTCGCAGTACGCGTTCAGCACAGTTCGGGGAACCCGAGGAGGACAAGCTCGCGCCGCGGTCGTATTCCGATTGCCACCGAACGTACAACTTTTAATATATAACGTACAGACAGAGCACGCGGGCGGGCAAGCGACCTATACACACCACTGCACACACGTCATCGCAGCGCCGAAAATCCATAAAGGCGGGTGGCAGACGCAGGCTACATTATAGCGTGTTTCTCGGCTCTATATGCACATGCTCTGCTAGCACTTGATATTCTTCGGGTGTGTCTATATACGTTATACGTGTGTGAGTGTGCCGATGTGTCTAGTTCGTTGCGCCAATCGATAGAGATATGAAAGTCGCTTAATTGATAAACGCGCGAGGCTAGGTCGGCCCGCTGCTCTGTCTGACTGACTGCCCGTCTGTCTTGTATGAGAAAGAATAAAACCGGACGGACATAAGGGCGATATAAGATCGTCGAGGCCGAAGATAGTGAAGAGGGAGAGCAGAGAGCAGCAGCAGCAGGCGCCGGAGAGCAAAGCAGAGAGAACGACGAGCATTATGTCAGAAGAGGCAGATGGCCAGCTGTTCGCGGAGCTTGCCGGATTAACCTTTTACCTCTATCAGGTGAGAGAGAAAGAGAGAGAGAGCGCACGCGGGCATGACACTTGCTTAGGGTTAATTGTATTGAGGAAGGCTTTCGATGGGGGGACACAGAGGCGTGTCTTTCTGTTTTATATCGGTTTTTTTTCTTTTTTTTTTTTCGTAATGTTCGATGCACATAGTATGTAGATACGATGTGTATATATTGGATATAGTCGTTACGCAGCGCTTGCGCACTGCATCGATCTTCTCGCATGCATGACTACCTACTTGCGTATATAAGTACGTGTGTCCGCGCGGCAGGCAGGGCCAGTGTAAATTGCATTAGATTACATGTATATATATAGACGCGCGCGTCAAAAGTCATTTGACAATTTAATTTGAAATTAATGAATAGAGGATGATTGGGAGAACGATGACGAGGAGGAATGACTCTGTTGGGTTTATCCAAAGAACGCGGAGAGCGAAATGGGGAGAGAGAGAAAAAAAGACCGGACTTTTATAAATGAAAGCTTTGCCTAATCAAAAATTCATGCGGCTATTTGGTATTTCACAGTGTTTCGCTGCTACATTATTATGCAATCATAATTTGTAAATGAAATATTTTACGTAATTCGCTTACTCATATGATAATGAATTTTGCACCAAAACGCTTTGAAGGTGGAAAGAATTGAAGAAAAACATTTCTGGAATGGCAACATTATATATGTAATTTTTCGAATGTTTATGAATTGTCGTTATTCAGATAGCTTAACCCCTTAACTGGCAATGAATCATATATGTACAAAAAAAAGTCGTGCCAAATCTGGCAATGGATCATATATGTACATATTTGAATAACTTTTTCAATTCTCAACAGATTTGGACAAAACTTGGTATACAACTGTTTTTGAGGTCGCTGAATCTGAATCTGGCATCAGAATTATTATTTACGGCTACCAGTTTTGGCACGAAAAGTTGTAAAAGTCGCATCAGTTAAGGGGTTAATCGACGGCGTGTTATGCTTGAACAAAGTACAATTTTTTAAATATTTATTTACAAAATTACTAGAGTTGCTAAGTCTTTAACAATAAAAAATTGAAAAATTTTAATTTCACAATACTGTAAAGCATAAAAATGAAATTCTACTTACTCCTTGCTCAAAATCAACACAAATTTCGTAAGAAAAAAAAAATTCTAGTATACAATTAACTATGTGTCATTTGTTTTGTTTCAAAAATGTTGATTGGGTTATCGGAAATGTGCACATAAGTACATAGTTTGAAATTTTCTGTAATTTAAAAACAAGTAATTCAGCAACTTACGCTGCGGGCCACGTGACTTTGACGCCTTGTAACCCATTTGGTACGTCGGACAAAGACCTACCCAATAAGCGCCATCATAAAGTAAATTTTTTTTCTCTTGTTCCATTCTTCACTCAAATCACATGAGACGAATATATTCGCTTGATTGACTTGAGTCACAAGTGTACATAAACGCAATTCGTATATAATTTATATGACCCCAAAAAGGGATTGAAATTGTCGATAACACAATATTTTGATGTGACTAATTGAATGCATATCAATTGGCATCCAATGACCGGCATAATTCCTAAATGAAAAATTTGTGTAACATTATATTGACGGTTGAATCATTTGACGCAATCATTGATAATGCAAAAGTATTAAAAAGAAAATAAATAAATGGTTCATAAACTATGCAATGTACTTAAAAATATCAAATAAGCTCGTTTCCATAAAAAAATTTACGCGTCAAAGTTAACATAATGTTTGTAATTATAATTTTATCAAATGTTAAAACATCACGTGCGTTTAATCAATTCAACTTATTATTTTTTTGGTTATCACTCGCATTAAACACAATATAACAATAGGTAAAATTACCTTCATGCTCGCTACACTGTATCCCTTTTTCTCTCGGACCTATATACATAGATAAAATTGTAAAAATGCATTATTTATGGCGATGCGGTAATAAAGAGACGTACAATGTCGCTCGTAAATTAATCAATTCATAAATAAAATTACCATGCGTTCTATTGTTTCTTATTTCTCAACTACTGCAAAGTACACGCACCTCTTCTTTGATTAATAAACAATTAAAAAATTAAAAAAAAACTTAAGAAAAAATTTCTAACGAAAACAAACTGCGCGATAAAAAGAAAATTATCATCAACCGCGGCAATGGACTTTAATTGCCGTAATTTCAGGCGCGCGCACGCAAAGAAATCAAAATCGATCGATGATATACTGAAAAAAGAAAAAGAAAAAAGTGCATCGAGAGTATAGAGTTAGAAGAAAAGTAGAGGGCTCACGTTGGCCCACGTGACTGGCAACTGGTCATTACTATTGTAATATTGGAGGAAGTCTCGCGGGTGAGGTGGGGCATTCAAGTTCGATATGAGGAGCGTAGTACACACAGTAACGTAAAGTAGTTGCCGTCCGCGGCGTGCCTCGAGCGGCTCGAGACACACATCACACACGTGTCTTTTTTCTCTTCTCCCCGCGCAGCCGAATGGGTTGGCTTCGACACCGGCGTACAACTTTTGTCGGATATCGTGATCATGTAAGCTTTCGGAAGAAAAGATTTGATGTCGGGTTATTCCATCAAGAAACGTTCAAAGTGTCGAGTTCGGATTGTTGCAGCGAGACGTAAGTGTGACTCAGCTGAGCGATTTAAATTTGCGAAATAGACATAGTTTCATTTTTACATACAACTTTCTGTGTGCATAAGCTTTTTAAGACTCGCGCCAAGTGCCGAGTACGTAATGTTAGTTTTGCTCAAACTTTCATTATATTCGCCGATCGATACGAACTTGACCATTGTTACACATCGTATACCTGATTTTTACTAGCGTACGGAGTGTAATCACACTACGTGAACATTCGCGTTTGTTTGGGCATATTTTTCTTGGATAAGGTTAATATTGTGTCGTTTCGTGTTTGAATAACGTAACTTACTGAATTATCATTTCTTTTAATTTTAAGTAAAACGATATCTTTTCTGCTCGTTAAAACATGGAAATTAGGCGTTTGCTGATTAACATAAAACTATTGTAGATCATTAGACTTAATTTAACAGCTGTTTTACAATTATTTGTTAATATGATAAATAATTTTTTTACATTTTAATATAAAATTATTCAGAACAATAGAAATAGCTTAAATTCTTTCCATTTCATCTTATCCGCACAACTATATCCAATATGATACCTTCATAATTTAGCCGACTCATCACGCTTTATGAAGAATTCGCATGTCACTATTGGTCGTACAGTTATTCAAGTTTTATTCAATAAAAAATTTACAGGTCATAATTATGTATATTTATGTAATTATAAATTATATTAAAATTGAATTAAATTAAATGTTTATTTATGATTATGATTTTTGATACTATTATCTTATCTTCATTCATCGGAAAATTTGGCACATTTTTTTACTACTGCTGGTAATTCTATTTTATTAGGAATTTTAGAACACGTGGAATTCTGTGCACTTACGGAATTTTTCATCAAACACTTCATTGTTTTCTGCTATTCTGTGTATTCGAGACACGTAGCCCATAAAAATTTTTATGAAAATGATTATATTTTATACTATATAGTTAATGTCATATTCGATATCACAATATATTTATATTTTTCGACCATAAATTTGTTTATAAAAGTGGTACTCTTTAAATAATTCACAATGACCTCTCTCACGATCACCCTATAGATCAAAATAACTAAAGCAAAAGTTAAGAACTTTACATCATGAGTGTAAAGCTTATAATGTGCCTTTGACAGTTATATAATTTTTTACGTTATCACGATCATACATTTCCTATTAAATAGATGATTCATCTTTGAGCAATTAAAAGTAAAATGATCAAAACTTTTCAAAAGTAATAAAATAAAAAAAATCTAAATATTATTGAAAATTTTACTTCCAATATTAATTATATAATTTTAACAAATAAAGTTCTTGTCATATTTTAAATTTTCTTTGTACAAAAATGATAAAATAACAAAGAGACGAGAAATTTTTATTTCTCGAAATTCTAAAAAGAATGCTTTGGCTCAGATCCAATATAAACTGAAAATGACACTTAAAAATGAGGTTCATAATTTTGAAAAATCTCGATATTATATTAAATTTATTTGATGTCTATACGTAATAATGGGTAATTATCAATTGTTTCATTATATTTTAAAAATACATTGAATTATTATAAAAACGTTCCGACGATTTTATTTAACGTCCATCTTTCAACTCGACTCGACCGTAGCTAAATCCACAATTTTTAAAGTTAAAATTCAAATGCATTTCAATGATATTCAACATTTCTAAATGAATTATAGAAGTGTTCCAACACTAATTTTGGAAAAGCGTAAAATAAAATCAGAATATTAATTATGGCTGAGGATTCCTACATTTAATTTAGTGTTAGGAATTGTGTACAAGAACACGTATAAAAAATTATTTATGGAAATTAAATTTTTTCTTAATTAGCTCTGATAGTTAACTCTTAGTAGAAACTAAAAAACGATATAGATATAGAAGAATAATTCTCTTGTTCGTTCTGATTCAGTTCTTACTCTCAACCTTTCTAAAGTAACGGAGATGCTTGTGTGAGGATCATAAATAAAAAATCTTAAATATTACATCAAATTTTAAACAAAAATTTCCTGAAAAAATTACGAAATTCATAAAGAAAATGCTTTTGCTCCAGAAGATGAATTGTGCAAAAGGTATGAAATGATAATGATAATAAATTTTAATGTTTTAATGTAAAAAAAGAAAAACAAAAAGGTGTGTTTTTTTACACTATCACGTAAGATTCGTTTCTCTTTACTCATAAATTATTTCGTTTTTCAACTAAAACATATTTAAAAATTGTGAATAAATTGTTAACAAAATTTCCTGTAAGATACAAAATTAAGACGATTGAGAATGATAGAAGTCTGCAAGGCATGATTAAATTTTTCACATTCCCATTTTTTTTACGGGTTTAAATATTAGTAGTTTCTTACATTTACATCATCTGCTCATTTTAATAATCTTTCGTAGTTCTTGAAGCAATAGTTTTTGTCATGACAGGTGCTAGAAAATGCAACGTCGAATTGTGTAGACCGATACAAAACTTTAAAAAAGTACGTAATAATGAGAAACATATTCTATGATTTTTTCAATTGATTCTTACAAAACGCATTTCTGATTTCATTAAGACACTATATACAGTTAGAAGAATCGTATAGATTTATTCGAAAATTGATTTTAAAATCATGAAAAAAATGTATTTACTTTTAAATAACTATGTTGTTTAAAATATTATTAAAATGCATTTGAAAACGACTTTACGCGATATAATTTTGCAATACTTTGTTTATAAGACTGAAGTAGAACACGCGACCTTATAAAGGATAATACGAAATGTGTATAATAGTGTTGTCTGTTTTTAATAGCATTTAGCGGCTAATGATGCTTTGTAAGAACAATTATTCTGTCTCAATGTAATTACGCGACTGTTTGTATGTTATATAAAACGATATTTTTTAGTATGCTATAAGAATAAAATTTTCCGTTTGATACAATCTGCGATGCAAAATTCTGGTACTCTACAAAATCAAAGTTTTCAAAAGGATGTGAAACATTCCGACTAATTTACTTGGTGCTGAAAACAACACCTCATTTGTTGATAAAGTAGATCTTATCAATATTATGGTATTATTTTGAAATTTACTGCACTGTCACTACCTTTCGAAGTCATTGTCATATTAATTTTCATCAGAGGAAATTCATTATCTGACGCTAGCTTACTTACAAGTATATATAACAATACTCGGTAAATCGAGCCTGCAAATGCAATACAACTTTAAATAAAAAAGATGAGAAGCCTAGCTAATCTTATTTTTCTAATTGCGTGAATACTTGGATTGTAAAAAAAATTTATTAATAATTAAAATTAAAATATTTTTAAAATGAACCTTTAGGATGAAAAAATTTAATATTTAAAGAGCCCTAAATAATTTTTTAGAGTCCAATCCAATATTTGATATCTTTTCAAGGTTATTTGAAATTTCACAAATAATAGTTTTATAAAAATGTGACAGGTGTTCTTTGTTTATAAATACAAAATTTTTAATTAAGACCAACAATTAACAAACTATTACTAAATATCACAAATCAGTGTGTGTGTGTGTGTGTGTGTGTGTGTGTGTGTGTGTATGTGTGTATGGGTGTGCGTGCGTGTGTGCGTGCGCGCGCGCGTGTGTGTGTATAGCGTACCAAATATTATTAATATAAGAATAGGCAACCAACTAAAGAGAGTGAAAAGTTGCAAATAACTCGGACTTTTATTCGATTTCAATCTTAAGTGGAATTTTCATACATATTACATTATTAAAAAAACTAAATATTTAAGTTTTATTTTTCACAAAATCAAGAAAATTATGTCGTATCAGAAATTAAAAATAATATATTTTGCATTCTTTCATAGTATAATTAACTATGGAATAATTGCGTGGGGTGGTGTTCGTGATAATAATGTATATATACTGCAGAAAGCACAAAATAGAATACTGAATATTTATTTATTTATTTTTATTTACCAGAAATTATACAAAAAATACATAATGTAGCTAGTACCAGGATATATAATTAAGAAAAATAAATTTAGATAAGTTAATCCAATGAACTTGCGACAACTTTTTGCTTCCGAATGCCTTTTCTATAACTACACATTTAAAAAAAATAATTTCATGAATTCTACCAGTATAACAAGGCACAAAGCTATAAATCTTCCAAAAACATACATGAAAGTTAGTGACAAAAATAGCTATATATTAAAGCTATAAAACTATTTAGTAACCTACCAAATGTGCTGAAAATCCTAACTATAGAAAAAGGTAATAATAAGACTAAGATTAAAAAATGGATTAAAGAAAATGTGTTAAAAATTTTTTTATTTAAATTTTTTTTTTTTTTGAAATTTAAAAAATTTTTAGAATATCTTAAATTTACTGCGTGTTATGTTTTCAATTCTATAAATTATGATGAATTTAATTATAAATCGTTTTTATTGAATGTTATTATTGCACTGTATTAAACTACATGTTGCATCTATTAAAATAAAAAAAAGAAGCGTTTTAATGTATGAGTGCGCATGCGAGTGTATGTGAATGTGTGTGAATGTGTGTAGTGCGTGTTATGTGTGATATGACACGCATAGCATAATCGGGACCTGAGAACAGGAAATCCCATTTTCCTTTTCAGGATTACTATGTAATGTAATGTTATGTATAATAATGTAATAATTAAGTATGTAATATTACTCTGGAATAATAAATAATAATAAATAAATAATAATAAATAAAATGAATAAATAGCATGGTTCTAAAATATTCTCGCCGCCTTATAACCAATTATGTTTCATATTCACTGGTTATTTAATGATGCCTGATTGTATACTAATAAATTGACCTTGTACTCATCATCAGTATTTCGTGACATTTGTACGGCAATAGAAATTTAATAACCAGAATTTTTCGGGAACATTAACAACACTAATAAAATTGATTTTTACTTATGCTAGTTTATAAACGCTATCGCACTGCCTGATCTAAAAGTAGCAAGTCAAGAATCAAACAATACATTTCACTGCTATAGGTAGCAAAAGCTCAGACAATGAACTGTATAAGGTATTGAAACATTCAAAATATAATATAGGAATCAAAGACATTCTTTACAAAGTTAAAAGTTTTTTTATACAAAGCTTGCTTTCATTTTCATATTCCTATCGCTAAAAATAGTTGGTACTTCGATATTTTATATAAAAATTTAGCAATGGGTATATAATGTAGACAAGGAGAAATTTTTTTTTTGTAAATTTTACTTATTTTATAAGAAAAATTTAATATTTTCACAGTAGCGCTGGGACATACTCGTATATGGGATTTTTACTTTTTAAATACTAATTTTTACAATTTTCGTAGCAAATTTTACTTCTCAAATAATAATTTTTATGATTTTTGCAGCGAATTTTATTTTTAGAAATAATAATTTTGATGCCTGCTGAAACGAAATATCACAATATGAGTCAATTTGCTACAAGAATCATGAAAATTGCTATTTAAAAAGTAAAAATCCCACACGACGAGTGTGTCTCAATGCTACTGTGGAAAATAGTTTTTTATGAAAAAAGTAAAGTTTAAAAAAAATTTTTCTTTGTGCAGTAAAAACTTACAAAAATGTAAGATTTAAAAAAACAATGCTATTACGAAATTGCAATCAAGTTTATTACGAGAAATAGTGATTTTTAGTTTACAATAAAAATTGTAAAGTAAAATAAAAGTTTATTAATATTTATAAAAAAACTATAATTTTCATAATACTTTTTTTCTTAGATGCAAAACATCGTTGTCGATTCATTAGAACTTCATTTATTGTTTTATTATAGCAACCATTGATTATATAATTATTTAATATATTATTAAAACGTTGACAATAAATACTTTATATTTGAAACTTTTGGATTTCTAGTATGAGTCAGTATATGTGCCTGTACCTTCAGAGAAAAATCCTATAAACACAAGCATAACTTGAGTAAAGAAGGAGTAGGAGAGACATGTATGTGCCATGAATCTATAACTCTTAGTTAATATTTAGATTAGTCTTAGTCCACTAACTGCACCAAGCAGACCTTTCTTCTTGCGCTACACTTAAATAAGAGAAACTTACATTTAATAAATTGCTGTTACTACTTATTTGACTAATTCTATAATCTAATAGAAATAACTTTGAAACCTAACACGGCAAAATAAGCTACCTATATCGAGCGTCAAAATAGATGAAACGAAAAAATTTATTTTTTAATTTTAAAAAATTGAAGCACATCAAATATCATTAAAACTCACGAATGGTTTTTCTTAAACAGCTGATTGAGTTGAAGACTATATTATCTTTCAACCTCATTTGGTAAAAAAAAATTAGCTGTTTGATTTTTTTCTAAAATAACGGGTTGAAGTACTTTATGGGTTTAATAACTGGGAAAAATGGAGTTTCTCCTCAGCAGTGATTTTAGAAAATTCGAAAATATTAGGTCTATTGTACAAGAAATAATTAAACAACTAAAATTTTAAAAACAATTTATTTATATCCCTAAAACAGAAGAAAACCACCGGTTTCAATTAAATGGTTTTTTAAAGAACAAAAAGCATAAGCTTTGATCAAACACACTCACACAAACACACACACACATACACACACACAATAAAAGTACTCACACAAGAAAAAAAAATTCATTGAAAAACAGCAGACTTTTGAATCAAACTTCTTAAAATAAGTTTTTAAACTTTTAAACGTGTTGTATTTCAAAATTTACTGTTCCGAAGCTTTCTTGTTCTTTTTGTTTTTTGTAATTTCTCTGGGAGTCATATAACATTCATAATTTTTCTTAGTTGGGCTTTCATTGTAAATTTTAAGTTTCTGGCAATGTTTTTCCTTAATTTGTGTTTATTGCAAATTTTTTATTCATTACTAACTTGTAGATACGTGAAATTGTTGCGCTTCTAAAACATCGGAAAACTACTCATAAGACTACCTTTGTATTGATATACATACATAAAAATATTATAAATATTTTTTGTTACAGAACTTAAGGTGATTCTGGATGAACTCGGAAACATAAAACAACAGACAATTCAAATACAAAAATTTCAAAACCAAAATGGAGAGTTCAGAGAGGTAATAACAAAAAATTAATGATATTTAATTACAATATTTTTCATTTTTTATATATTAAATTACAAAAAAAAAATTTGTTTTCGTATTGCGTGATTCGTCAAGTTCTTGTAATTTTTTAATAGTATCTAAATGACGACTAATTTACATTGTTTTGTTTTTTTTTTTTTTTTTCCACAAAAACACGCATATTTTTCCTTATACAATGACCTTTACATCATATCGCGCAGATTTGCATTGAATCGCATATTTGTCTAATCCTATTCGAACTAAGGTGAACCGCAATTAATCATTTAATACATAACTTTTATGTAACTTACAACGCAAATGAAACTAGTTCTATTAAATCAAGATATCATATAATCAAAAAGCGTCTTATGCTAAACTTGAGGTATAATTATAGCTGAAATAATCAGCCATCTATTGCAGGTTCTTCTGAGTACGATTGCGTAAATACCATGCATTTTTAAAAGATTTTACCTTCAAAAAATGTTCAACAGGAACTTTTATAATTATAGGAGAAAATATTTTAATTGTAACTTGTTAAACTTATGCATTTTAAATATTTTTGTTTCAAAAATAAATTATATTTTTACGTTCTAAGAGTGCTAAAATTTTACGTACTGGACCCATACAAATTTGTATTCTTTCTTTTTAACATTTGCAATTGTTTTACGATGTATAAAATAAACCTATTACGTAACCATTTTTATGCTAAAGAATTTTACATTTTTATATGTAATACTAATTTTCATTTAGTTATTTATAACATATTTATTCATTGATTTATTCAGGTACGAAGAGTCGCCGGCGTACAAGACGTCGTCATTTTATAGTATTCGCAGAATTGCAGGTAAATGCAAAATTAAATATAAGATTTCATTTTTAACAACAACACAGTTGAAAATAAGATCCGATTTCAACACAAGTTTTGTGCCAATAACGGAATCAGTAACACACTTTTCTGTGTAATTAAGATTTAGCGGCTAAAAAGTACAAAAAATGTGTGTGGAATTAATAAGTAAATGATGGGTCGAAAATTTGCGTCGTTGGAATGCAATTAACTAAAGTTTTTAGACAATGTAAATTTCATTTAAACCTTTGTCACAAAGTTGTTTTGTACTGTAAAATACTAAATCTCCATGCGAAATTAAGATTAATCAATATAATTTTGAACTAAAATCATTTTTTTTTTGTTCCACTCTAACGTTGCAAACTTCAGACCCATACTAACTGGGGTTATAAAAGGACATTTTGTGTTTAGTTCTACACACAATTTGTGTAATCGTTTATTAACAACACAAAACACTCGATTTTCAACCGTGGAGAATTTGCTATTTTAAATGATACGTTAGTGAAAACGTATCCCAATGTGAAAGAGTTAAGTGGTAACTAACGTATTGTGATTTGTGTTGGAAAATTAGACATGGTTCCAGCTCGTGTAGCTCTGTACATGCTTTCCTTTTCTGGCTTCGTCGTATCATTTATGATGAGGATGGACATAAATATTGCAATAGTATCAATGGTAAAATATAACTCTACCAATAAATCAAATACCAATATTTCGACGACAACGAGCTGCTATCCCACCGTACCAAACGCATCGCTGATGGAAGACTCTAATGACTCTGAGGTAAAGAGCGCATTTTTTTATAATGTCAATATTTTTGTTAATCAAGCCTAATAATTGTAAATTTAAACTTATTTTAAAGATTAATACATTAGAAATAGCCGAACCGTACCCTGTAAATTTGCGTAAGTGAAAATCATTTAGATAAGTGAATATGTATTATGTATGTTAAGTAAGTGCATTACTTTTTATGTATTTAATAAGCATTTTTTTTAAGAATTGCACAACTTATCACTTATTTAACGCGCACATGACTGATTTTCACTTATTCAAATTTAGATGGTAAACACTATTGAACATAAATAACAAAAAATTTTATACCTTTTTTAGTCGTACATTTGTTTGTGCTACTTTCAATTATAAAAAAGTAATCAAAGCTTTTATAACTGTTTCAACTTGAGTCGTATAAGCTTTTCATCAAGCAAATAATTAAAAGAGATGATATTGAAGTAAAAGTCAAATAAATTTATAGAAATAAATAGCATTATACGCAGTATTGAATCAAATTTAGAAAATTTTCAATATTTTTTAATGATGTAATTATAAAGGATTTTAAATACATACTTAAAAAATTGCAAAGAAGTAATAAAAATAAATGCAAAAAATTTTAGTAATTTAAAAAAAAGTTCTATACTCCAAATTCATTCAGCTCATCCGCATCAATTCGCTCAATTCTTTTTCGAAAAAATTAAATTGAATTACAGCAAGTGGACAAAGGAGAATTTGATTGGAGCCCAGCTATTCAATCGACAATACTGGGATCTTTTTATTGGTGCTATATTCTATCGCAAGTAGTTGGCGGAGTACTTACTCAATATTTCGGTACAAAAACAGTTTTTGGCGGTTCTCAGTTACTTACAGCTATTTGCAGTCTCTTAATACCAACTGCTGCTGAATTTCATTACGGCGCATTGATTGCCCTCCGCAGCATTCAAGGAGTTGCCAGTGTAAATATTGCATGATTTATTGTAATATCATTTTTTGAACGTAGCTACAGCTTTCGTTTCTATTTTATAAATGAAATATCTCTAAGCCATCATCATAAAGAAAATGTGTTCGTTACGCAGGGATTAACGTGGCCTGCTATGTATGCCATCGTTGGACACTGGATACCGGTTGTTGAACGATCGCGATTCATGTCTTCTTTTCAAGGTAATTAAAACCCTTTTCCTCTATTGCGTTAATTAATTTGTAATGCTTGATTACACTTCACGTGTAACAATGAAACTTCGAGATCCTGCTTATCGTTTGTTATTGTTTACAATAAATAATAAACAATAACATGTATGCATATACGAATGCATAAAATATCGTAATACGCACATGTTGCGTAATTTAATTTTATAAATATTATAAAATGTACATTTATCGGAATCTTATTGCTTTTTCCTGAAATTAATATTTTACAACTTCAAGTTCTTTGTTAAAAACTTTTACAATACTTTTCTCAAACTGAATTTACAAAACTTTATATATTGTATTATCAGATAAATCTTATATAATATATTCATAGGAATGGAAGTTTCATTGTTCCACTGACTATTCCTACAATATTTCATCATGCTCTTAGTGGGTGGATTGACCAGCTTTCGAAATAACAATAGTCTTTAATTTGTCAATGAAACCTTCTAGCTTTCTTATTATTTTATCTAATTGGCCCTTGAAAACCACAATGAATGTCAATACTATTAAAGTATCAAAGTAATATTTTAATAATAAAAAAATCTTGCTTCGAAGACAATCTTGTATGATAAGTAAATATATATAATAGATTATACATGATCTTTTACATCATCGCCGTGTTGATTCAATTTTCACATGAGTAATTTTGACGAATAATGATTAACTGCTTTTACTAAATTACAAAATAACTAATTAATATTAACCCTTTCGTACCGTATGGGTCCTGTAAGACCCACTTTGTTGAACATGCTGTAGAAATCTGAAATTAAATAATTTTTATTCCCATCTTAACAAATATGGCCACTTTTTTCCCTGAAAAGCGGGACAAAAGTTAGACTTGTTTCCCTCTTTCAACAAATTTAACGTTTGCGGGAAATATGACGATATTTCCCGCAAAAAGAGGGAAATATGGCCATATTTCCCTCTTTTTGCCGGCCGCCGCCCACGTTTGCAAACACTCCCCATATTTCCGTCGGTCCCACTTTCCAAATAAAAAAGTGGCCACAGTTGAGATGGGAATAAAGTACTACATGTAACTCGAGAGAAAAGTCGATGATTCCCTCGGGTGATCACTGATCAGTGAACCCACCCGCGGGAATCAAGAGCGACTTTTCTCCCTTGTTACATAATGTACTATTTAAATCTACTTATTTAGTCGTGTTCTCTTATTCAAGAGGAAGCCCCTCTGGCCATTAAAATTAAATTTTTTTTTCCGTTTCGTTTAGTACATTAAAAAAGGGCTCGGCGATGAAAATTGGGATTTGACGAAAATTCGGATCTTGAATGGTTTATTTTAGAATAAAAAAATGGTTAATGGTTTTTTTTTTATTCTGAATGGTGGATCTTGTTAATGAGATAACATACTAAGAATTTATCACTATCCGAGTTCAATAAAATAATTCTATTGGCGGGTATGGGTTGTATGGGTCCTTCAGGACCCACTTAGAAAATAGTACTTATCGACACTTTTGGAGAAAAAAAAACTGTCGTTTGATCTTAGTTAAAGCCTCCACAATTATAGTATAAAAAAAGTCACTTTTTCCCCGGGAAAGGGGTCACGATACGAAAGGGTTAAATAAACTTGCCGATATTAAATTAAAATAAATTTAAACTGCTTGGTCATCCAAGGGCTAATCAAAATAATTACCAAATTTTTTTAGAAAAATGGCGCGACTACTCGCCGTTGCGCGTTACAAATTATGATGCGATATGCACAATCCCAAACTCATCTCGTATATGCATATATGTATATACGCCATCCTTTTCACGCACGCACGCCATATCCTCCCATGCATAGGAATCACACACACACGTGCACTTGACTCGTTTCAAATTCGTTTACTATATAGATTCGGGCGCGTTATGAGCAAAAAACGAGTCAAATACTAGACTTGATTAAACGAGAAAGAGAGAGAGAGAGAAAGAAAGTGAGAGAGATGTATGAAAGGATAAGTGACCAAAGAAAAAGACTCTAATTCAGCCGTATTTGTCATTTTTAATTAGCATTGCAGAGTTGACGCAAGTGAGTGTGGGAGGTCATTCTGTAACTCTGTGTCTCTCAATGTGTGTCAATCACCCACAATCCACAATCCACAATCATCATCGCTTATCGATTGTACGGGATAAGAGAAACGAGATCCGAGATTTCCGGACGGACGGCCGCCGGGTGGCAAGCAATATTATAGCACTTGGGACTCTTCGAGATCTGTGTGTGTCTCGCTCGCTCGCTCTCTGGCTATATATATAGTTATATATATAGCTCGCTCGCTCGCTCGCTCTGTGCCTTCACGTTGTTGTTGTTGCCGCCCTTCTCTTCTTCATTCGTAAAACCGTATATCAGATATAATATATATATATCACCAGCAAAAATATATACATCGTCGTCGGACGCGAAAGCCAACGCGTTGCGCGCCAAAAAGCTGCAGATTTTACCCAAAAACAAAAACCGCGCGAGTGAGTGCGAGGGAGAGAGAAAGAGAGTGAGTGATAGAGAGAAAGAGAGAGAGGAAGAGGTGAGCATTAAAAGCACCCACCCCCACCAACCTAACCGCCGGGATGTTTTGTTTGTCTCGTTGGGCAGGCTTCAGCTTCGGCATCGGGATAACGTATCCGCTGGCCGGCTTTATCATCGCCCACTGCGGCTGGCGAGTCGTATTTTACACCACCGGTAGCATCGGTGTCCTCTGGTGCATCTTCTGGTACTTCTTCGCCTTCGACTCGCCGGCATCCCATCCGAGGATATCCACCCAGGAGTTCCAGTACATTCAGGGCAGCATCGGTACCGTCAGCGCCGATCCTGCCGAGGTACGTCTCTAATTGTTATGTCAATCTCTCTGGGGGTGCTGTGGTATAATAATTTAAAATGGCTAGAAAAAGGTAATATAATAACTTGGAGTTTGAATGTTAAGGTAGTTCACCCGATCGAAACAGCAGTTTTAGTTTTTCTATTTTTTAAATAATGTTTTATTAAGTTGATAATCCAAGAGTAAGTACATGTAACAAATATATACTAGAAGGAACATAAGACAATTTTTTCCAGACAAAATCAGGCAATAATCACTATGTTATTGTTACAATTAAAGACAAAAACTTCAATAAGTTTCTCTAATTTTTTTATTTTTTATCCGATCTTAACGAAATAAAGCTTATTTTGTTCGTTAAGAAATTTCAGGGGGAGTATCCGTGGGAAAATTTATGATACGAGTTACTAGTACGGCGCAACATCAATTTGTTCATCTTAAACACTCTAAAACTTGACTTGCTTTTCTTAAACAAATTGATATTGCGCCGTACTGGTATCATAAATTTTCCCACCGATAATACTCCCTCTGAAGTTTCTTAACGAACAAAATAAGCTTTATTTCATTAAGATCGGATAAAAAATAAAAAAAATTAGAGAAACTTATTGAAGTTTTTGTCTTTAATTGTAACAATAGCATAGTGATTATTGCCTGAATTTGTCTGAAAAAAATTGTCTTATGTTCCTTCTAGTATATATTTGTTACATGTACTTTCTCTTGGATTATCAACTTAATAAAACATTATTTAAAAAATACAAAAATTAGAACTGCTGTTTCGACCGGCTGAACTACCTTAAGGATGATAATGGATGAGCGGATGAGTAACATCGGCCAATTTAGAGAACTACGGTACGAGCGCGTGACGCATTTTTGATAAAAAATGCAAAGTGGAAAGAATAAAAGCGACCATACACGCGATAATTGACGCCAATGTATTTTCAACTTGGTTACTCATTGTTATAGCATTCTCTAATTTTTAGAAAGAATAGGTATTTACGCAATTTAAGATAAAACTATTATTTTTGTAGGTATAACAACTAAAATTTAAAGAAAAAAACATGTATTTATACGTTTTTTCCGGGTTATTATTCCGAGTTATTACCTTTTTTAAGTATTTGTTAATTACTGTCTTTTCTAACCAGATTTTAAAGCTGTTCGAACGTGATTTCTATTAAAAGACGAACGTATGATTTACATTAATAATAAGTGAAGAAAAAACATATTTGAATTTTTAGAAAGACAGTATACTTTATCACGCGTTTTAAAAAGATACTTAATCCTAAACTTGTATAAAATAATTGAAGTCTGTATATACTTCTAGAAAATTTAGACTATATACTTTGTTATATTAAAATAATCTACTTTTTTTACAAATTTCGTTAGCTGAATAATAAATGGGGCTAACATGCATTTGAAGAATATATTATCAGAAGATGAACGAATGAGTTCAAATCGTATTTCCTCTCCATAGATACGCCACCTCAAATCACACTCCCACTATGCAAATCAAACAAAAAACTCATTAATGCTGTTTTACTATAACGTTTTTTTATACTATAAAATGATCATTTTTATTTTATAAAACTTAAAGATTATTAAAAGAAAAACTGTTACATGCATAACGTCGGAGTTTTTCGTTTTACATAATAAATAGTTTTTTCTTAGTTGTTAATTTGACGGGCCGGATGTTCGAATCACCTTAATCATTACCTTTTCCTAAATGATGATCTCCACCAGCGCATTTTCCTTTAATGTACACATGTAACAAATACGTTGTTTTCCAGGGTCTCTCCGTGCCGTGGAAGTCGATTTTGACGTCATGGCCAGCCTGGTCGATAGGCATTACCACTTTCGGCAGAATTTGGGTTCATTACGTTTTCATCATTACCGGCCCTCAGTACATTAAAACCGTTCTCGGACTCAGCATTCAAGCGGTGAGTTTTACATTCTAACGACTTTCGTTGACCGCATTTCCATAGATTGATGTTTATGTCGCGTCGTAACTAGTCCGCGCGTAACGTACAATGAGGTCTTATTCACCTTGATTCAATAGAATTTTAAGACCAATAATAATTAATAGGAAGGTGGGTTACTATATGGTAATACACTATTTCAAATTTTAGGAGAATATATCGAGAATAGCTCAATAATTTTATGCTAATTCAATCAAAATTATACTGACTATTCAATAAATTAATTGAAATTACCTTTTTTAATACTTCCTAGAATTACAAACCTCAAATTAATCGTAGCTATTAATAAATTTAATAACTAAAGTATCGATTTTGCCAAACTAACACATTAATTATCAAAAATTACCAACTTCCTAAGACTTATGATGCCATTGTCTAAATTAATCAAATTGTACTTTGATATTACAGAATGGAGTTCTTTCCGGAGCACCGTTTATTTGCAGTTACTTCAGTTCAGTATTCTTTTGTTACATAGCTGACTTGCTCGTCCGAAAACAATTGATTTCACTTACGAATGTTAGAAAAATATTCACCATGATGTGTAAGTCCAACCATCATTCGTCGATAAAAATTTTCTCGTAAACTCATTAATTCATATAGAGTAACATTTGCCCTAAAAATTTGTTTGCAGCTCAAGTTATACCTGGAATTTTGGTTCTGCTTATTGGATACTTAGGTTGCAGTATAGTGTTGGCGTTGGTAGTATGGTTTATCGCTGTAACATTAATTACAGCGGCGTATGCAGGAGCCATGGCTAATATTGTTGATATAGCACCAAATTTTGCTGGTGAGTTCCAAATGCAAAATACATCAATTTCAACTCAATCCCTCTTGTTAATATAATATTCAATTGTTCTTTGCAGGTCCCGTACTAGCGTTCGCACAAACTATTCACATGACCGCAAGTTTTTTGTCCCCAATAGCAGCGGGCCTGCTTACTCAAGAAAGCGTAAGTCTTGCCAATACCAAACTTTATCGCTTCAAACTTCTTTCAAAAACTTTCTCAAGATGACAACATATCCCCATCTAAATGAACTACCTACTAATTAAAATTTCCACCGATGACTAACATTGCACGAATTTTCGCAACTTCACTCTCGCAGAACTATACCACCCGTCCAATGCTCTCTATGCGGATTTTGCATCGAAGGCCGCGCGTCGTACTTCCCTTGCCAAAAACTATTTCCACTTATTCGGTCCTTCTACGACACACTGCCCCCCTCGATGCGCAATCCATCATTTAAAGCGCAGAACAAATTGAAAAGCAATTAAAATTCAACTGAATTCAAAATTTTGCAGCAAGCGCTAACCGCTTGGAGAAAGGTATTTGGTGTGACAGCCTGCGTCGCGTGCGGCACGTACGTTGTCTACCAGATATTCGGCACGGCTGACATTCAGCCCTGGAATTATCCGGACCAGAAGTTTCCCCAGTCCGTGGCCGAGGACTCGCAGCCGCTGAACGACTCGCCCAGCCACAAGACGAAGATCGTCATCCGACGACCGAGCAATCATTCCATCGGCGTGTAGTAGTTGATTATTATCGTGAATAAGATTATTACGCAATGTTTAAGCGTTGCTATGTTTACGATCTGTTTTTCTCTGGGTCTCCTCCGTATATAAAACTATACGTGCGCGTGCCTGCAACGGCGCACCTTGACAATTTCGTTCTTCCGGAAGATCTCCACTCTTTTAACCCCCTCTATTCTCTACCCCCCCCCCCCCCCTCCCAATATATAATTGTATATCGAAATGCGTTGACTTGAATCTAAATCTATTACCTATATGTATACACCTGTAATTTACGCGATACGCGTTCATGTATTTGACTTGTATTCGTTCTTTTTTATGATATAAGTGGCCGAACAAACGATGAGGACGCGAGCGAGGGGCGAAAAATAATCGGAGAGAGGAAAATTGTATTTGGTCTTTTCTTTCGCGAATAAAAAAAAAAGAAAATCTATGTAATTGTAAACAGCAAACATTATAAATGTCTGATTAGTTATTTAAAAAGAAAAAAAAAAACAGCGCATTGTAGAATCGTCCTACAATAGTGGAGTGAGAACTCTTGGATGGCTTTCAATTTCAATAAAAAAAATATTGATTTTATGTATAATGTATACGAAGAGACACAGGATTTTTAATGAGTCAACATTCACTTTTTTGTCGCAAAATAATTAAATGTCGATATTTTTTAACTTACATTTGACGACAAAAAAGTAAATCATCGTAGTTAATAACACGTTACTTTACTTTTTTTCTATTCTCACGTAAATTGTACAAGGACATTGCATTTTGTATGTCAAATTTTTGTAATTTCTATTTGTACAAATAATGCGTAGAATGCTTTTAAATAGGATCTTATTTTGTCCATGAAATAGTCGATATTTTTACATTACTATATACATGACTTTAGATCTCACGTGAAATTTTTATTACACTTGTTTTAGTGAATACTTCATGTTTATAAAGCAAAAGCGACGTTTTTATAGACCATTATTTTTTTAATAAGTAATAAAGAAACGATTCAGTTTACACGTAAATGTAAACTCTCGAGTACCCTTGAGTATTATTTTTTCAACGCTACAGACGTGCATAAATAAATATTGATATTTATTTTGTTACTTTTGAAAAAAAGGAACGTGTATAGTATCAGTGCCTTGTGGACCATAAAGAATTACGATAATGACAAAAATCTCATTTTATAAGCACGCCATTCTATAAAGAAATTCTAAGTAATGAATAATGTACTTTAAGAAACTTTTAAGTGTATCTCAAGCGAGAAAAAGATAAAAGCAAGACACGAGAGAGTGAGAAAGAAAGAGAGAGAGGAAGGGAGTAAGAGAATGTATGAGAGAGAGAGAGAGAGAGAAGGAGAGTGAGAATAAGATGCACCGCCTGCATCATTTATTGTATATGTATGTATGTATGTATATATATATATATATATATATATATATATATATATATATATATATATATATATATATATATATATATATATATATATATATATATATATATATATATATATATATATATATATATATATATATATATATATATATATATATATATATATATATATATATATATATATATATATATATATATATATATATATATATATATATATATATATATATATATATATATATATATATATATATATATATATATATATATATATATATATATATATATATATATATATATATATATATATATATATATATATATATATATATATATATATATATATATATATATATATATATATATATATATATATATATATAAATCTAATCCTGTTATAAAACACTAAATAGATCTAAAGATGATGAATAAATGATCGTATTATATTATTCATAACACTTTGCATTCATTTCCTAATTTCCGATTTTTATTTTTTCATAAGTCATCGTCATTCTGTAGTCACTTTAAAACTACAATAAGACATAAATTATAAAATTTGTAAAATCTTCATATCTCGTAAGATGGATTTTCGAGTCATTTTTCTTAATTGCTAGATTATACCATCAATAAAAAGCTCACGACATTTTTTAATAAAGAGGCACCTCCGCTCACTGGTCAAAGCATGTAACGTGTAAGTATTCGTCATCAATAACATAAGAAATTAAAACTTAATCCTAACTATTTGTATGTGATGTGTTTTGTGAAAGAGAATTAAAAATGGCAAACTTGTTTTCTACTTTATAAAAAAAATTAAGGTGATTTCTGTGCTTATTCCATAAATCATGTTTCTTCTCGGGATTAAAACAAAGGAAATAGTTTATGGAAGATCATAATTCCTGCAGTGTTTCTCAATGGAAGCTTTAACGATAAAATATATCGATCTTCATATCTTTTGAATTAATAATATTATTATTACTCACATTATTATTCATTAATATAAATATAAAAGCAATAACTATTAGGATAACAATTCATTTTAACATACAATATGACAGCCACTTATTCAATACATGGAGCAGAAATCGCTCTCTCAAGCAACTGTTGCATCATTAAACATATTTCACTCATGCTTAAGTACAATGAACGCTAAAAATCGACGAAACCATATACAACAAAGCAGCAACCACCCATTAACCAGCAACTTATTCAAACAAATCTATAATATTAAACCCATTTTGCATAATGTCTACATCTTCGCGGAATCCACTGTTACATCGTCCGCGGAATGTCAAAAAAATGAAAAAAAAAAAAAAATCAATCGATCCGAAAACACACGCATAGATATACGTATACCCGCAACGCAATACAACAAACAATCCATCGCCGTGAACTCTTTACAATCACCGCGCTGAGATACTCCCAAGTGCTATTCTGCAAACTGGCATGCTGGATATATAGACTGCGCGCCTATTATACGCGCCCAGGATTGTGAAAAAAGTCCCTATACTTGTCTGCGCGCGCGTGTATGTGTAATATACCACTGGCACATAATGCGAAAGTAGTGAAAGGAACACGCCCTGCGATCATCATCTTCTCCATCGTCATCATCATTGGGATTCGCAATAAACCATTCTGCGCGCAGAGAGGAAGAGATAGTGTACGCAAGGCGCCTCTTCGCTATATATATTAAAAGGCGTGTACACGCGTATAATACACGAGAGTACAAAAGAAACGCCCGCTGACATTCCGTTCGGGCACGCATACTTGCACTTGCGCCAATTCGAATTTCCAATGGCCTTTTTAATATTGCGTTTCTATCGCACTCTTTTGTGCGCGATAAAAGGCTTGCGCAATTATTGGCTTTGATGTTTATGAGCCAAAAAGTAACAATGAGCACGATGATTTTTCTCTTTTAGCTTATATTATATAAATAGTCATTGATCTTTGTGAAGAATATACAAACTCTTAAAAGTTTGATACTTTGTCGTGTCGAATTCATAATTCCAGTGAGATATTCCGCTTGCTCGTAACCAAGCGTAATAAATACTCAAACTTACTTCGTTATTAGCATACTCGATTAATTATCATTAACAAAGAACTATAAAATAAAGTAATAAACGGCTAACGAAGTTGTTTTAACGCGTCTAAGTATCGAACATCTTCATTGTATAAAGGATATAAAGATATACAATTATAGACGGTTTATGTTCTTTTTTTCTTCGTTGAGTAAATTATTTTGAGTATTAATTTTTTAATTTTCATTTCGATCGTTTTTACCAGCTAATAAGATTCAAAAATCACCCCTATAAAACAATTTTTACAAACTTTAACTGCGGTGTAAATTAAAATTTATCAGAAAAATGTATCACTTGACACATATATTTTAATACTCGAACTGTTGGAGATAATCACTTTGTATTACTTGTATAA
Source organism: Torymus aiolomorphi (assembly GCA_036365515.1). Classification (NCBI taxonomy): domain Eukaryota; kingdom Metazoa; phylum Arthropoda; class Insecta; order Hymenoptera; family Torymidae; genus Torymus; species Torymus aiolomorphi. The sequence goes on along the minus strand of CM070873.1, from coordinate 44,240,395 downwards.
GTATAATTACAACTAACAAACTGACATAATTGGCATATTTGCAACTGCAAAACTTATACACCATATTAAGTAATGACATGATAATTCATGAGGAAAAAAGACACTCCGGGAACAGACGATAACAAAGTAAAACTCAAAAAACTTCAAACAAGACAAAACGATCCTCATTTGTTACCAACTAATTAACGCAAACAAAACTAGCCATTTTGATAAAAACGCAAACTGGATCATATTCTGACTATCAAATAAAGTAATTTTAGTATACATATTCTATTTTGCAGAGTAACTGTTGATAGTAACTTTTGTTTTGATTTTTCTATTATGCATTTGTATTTTATGTATGAAGATACTTCTGTGTACATACGCACAGTTGTATATGTATGGATTTTTGTGTTCATACACATCATTTGTATATTAAAGTTATTAAAGTGAAAAAGTAGCATAATGCTGACATACACGTCATGGAAGCCACACTTATTATAACAGCAGATTTATGCGCTGATTTAATTCAACTTTCTTTTATAATCTTCTGTTAGAAATAATTCTTACGACTACTTTAACTTTTTACAAAAATAAGACCTCTCTTCGAATTTTACTTGTACCGGTAAAACGTACAAGCGCAGGGTAGGGAGGTCGCCGCTCGAAGTGAAGTGGAATATAGGCGCGCGCACAAATACATTTTCGCACATGCTATTATGAAATTCATATAATTATTCTTTCGATTTAAAAAAATTATTATTTATCAGTGTAAAATCCAATGGCAAAAACATCATTTACATGTAAAGATAGGATTTTTAAAGGTAGAAGCATTTTTTTAAATTTATTTTCCGTGTACCAGATATTAAAATGCTATTTTTAATATATATATTTATTGAAACAAAAATGTTAAAAGTTGAAAAAGGTCAACACTTCAATGTACATGACATTTTAAATTTTAGTTGACCTCATAAGAGCATGAATTATAAAAAAAAAAATTTCTCAGAGAAGTTTTACTTCCTTAAAGTACAGACGAATACAAACATTTAAAACAGAATACTGCAATCAACACTAAATAATCTTGACTTCTGAATCTACCCGTGCAGAAAGCTAAGTGCCAAGTTCACTTAAAACGATACAAACGTGCTACGTAATTACAGGATGCGCGCAATCAATCACTGAAACCTAACGTGCACAAAAATCTAGGCTAGTCCCGATAAAAATTTTGATTACAACCCGATTTCCAAAAAATCTATTCAGCTATACGTTCCCCCATCAACACTCAATTGTATATTCGTGAACCATTTTCAAAGCTTGCATCTGAATTTCATTACCGCAACAAAAACCTAATACTTATAGCCCTTTAAAAAAAACCTTGGCAATTCACGTTCCGAATCGTAAACGACATAGGAGAAAGAGGAAAAAAGGAAGAAGGCGTAAGGTTAAGCCTGCAGTAAGTGAGCGAGAGAGATGCGTGGGTATGGGTGTATAGATAGTTAAAAGAATGGCCAGCTTATGGTGGTGTATACGAGCGTTTGTTCAGCCAGCTCCCTGATGAGCCTGGTCACCCCCTCTTCATTTCGACGCGCTCCTCCGCGCACGCAGCTTCTCAAGCGCTATAAATTCACACGGGATTCACCGCGGCGAGTACAATGCATCCACCGGCATTGCAAACGTCACTCCGCTGTGTTGGTTCATGCTAAAAGCAGCGACGCCGCGAGAGATTGAGTTTTGCACGAGTTTCGAAGAGTTGTTTGAAGGATCGTCGTGTTGACGGAGCCATGGAACGATCCAGCATGAGGACCGCCGCGAAATTTGTAAGTCTGGGGGAAGGGGTTGTGATGTGTTAGGGAGGATATGATTTTTTTTGTTCGTGTTATGATGTGATCAAATGTTTGCGTACAATTTTTATTTAGAATAAATGGGAAAATTGCTGATTGTTTTGGAAATGAATTTGTTTTGTAATGTTCTGCAAAGTAGCTTTTGACTTTTTAATTCATAAATTTTAATTATTTGACAATTCTAATTAAATAATCCTGTAAATAAACTATTTTATTATTATAAGTGTATCTGTATTAAAAGAAAAGCACGTAACTTATTAAAAGTATATACTAAAAAGACAATGATATGAAATTCGTGATCCAAAATAAATGTTTCTTTTTTTTTTAAACTCATCCATTATCTAAGCATAAATTCGTGTTAGAAAACAGTAACAAACGTTTCATAAAGGTATTTACACGTAAGCGACTTACTGTTTTTAGGCAGGAAAGCAAAATTGAATGATTTTCTCATAGAACAATATATACGTAACATTCGGGTTGAATTAATGAGCAATATACTACGCATTCATTGCGTGACGTAAGTGAATGACTTTTGATATAAACTGTGCAAATTGATACGTCCTACGAAAGCAAATAGTATAAATTTATAGAGTAAGCTGAGATTTTCAGTTTAGATTTTTTCAATCTATATAATTACCAAAATTAATACAGCATTAAGAATTTAGTGTTCGTTAAAATCACATTTACTTTATTCTATGAAAGTATATTTAAAAATATTCCATTCATTTATACACCTTGTGGTAGAGCATTGAATCTTTGAAAATATCTTTTTCAAATCTCGAAAATTAAAAAAAATTGATTTTCTAAGTATACCTCAATCGATTCCTTGATTATATATTAACTTAAATTAATCAATTATAAATCATCTGATACTAGATCATTACACTTAATATATGGGTCATGAATTTTCTCATGCTTCAGGTTGTTATTAAACAAAAAACTCATAAAACTTTTTTCAATAATGTATTTGCTATCAAGATGGTAATAACAAAATTTTTAAAATAATTAGAACTATAAGTATTACAGATTGCGTTTTGCGCTTTGAAAAAATAACGTGGTATAAATAATGATTTTCTCAAACATTATCTGAAATGAATTTGTTAAAAGTCATTCAATTCATTCACAGAAAAAAACGTATTTCAGCCATTCTTACCTGCATCTTTTCTAAGCGAACTCTAATGGTATATTCGAAATATTGTAACGTTAACATATAAAAACAAGAATATTAATCATTGGAGTTTCGTCCAGATTTTGTACATTTTTTATTTAACCCAAAGTTATGTTGTGATATGAAAAATTTCTATCTGAACGTTTGTGCAAGTAACTTTTGCAAAAGTAAACAGAAGTATGATTTCAATCTGTCCTAGGTTCTGCTACTCTCCTGTTTATCTATAATAAACGCACAATATAATCCATATAATCCACAACCTCGATACAACCCAGATTACTATGGACGACGCTACGCCATCCTCCGGCAAAGTCACGAGCAGAACATCGACGGATCTTACGCCTTCAGGTACGACACTTCCTCTCTTTCAACGTAGGAAAAGAAATAATAAGTTAAAGTTGCCAGCCAATTAGCTAGAAATGCTTGTACTATTCGGAATAGCCAGGCTAATTAGAATAATTACAGTAGCTTGAAAATTTATCTGACACGATAACAAAAATGCTTGTCGCAACTGTTTTGTTATTATTTTTTAATTTTGCTAAACATCTTTAACCAACTAGTCAATTAAAGCCTTACTCACAAAAATAATAAAATAAGAAAATTGGAAAATGAGGGCGTTTATGGAATCTTATAATACTACTTTTTGGAATGAATTCATTTTCAGTGATTTTTGGCTAAATTTAGTGTTTTTTTTTTCTTCAAATTTGAAGGATTTTAAAATTAAGACCATTAAACTTTATTTGAATCATATATGAAATGAACAAAGCTTTTATTCGATAATTTGAAATCTGAAATAGTGGAATCGCCTTAGACTATCAGAATCGCGATTCTATATTTTCGAGAGCTTTCGTATATAACGATACACAAAATAATTGCTGCTTAAGCGGTCAAAGACAAACTAGAACGGGATCGCTGTTGAAGAAAATCTATTTGAATACTTTTAATTCGTATACACAAAGTTAAGGCTATTCAAAATTAAAACTCGATTTCGAAGCTTTTTCTGCAAACCCTAGCTATAAACATTGACTAAATACAAAAGAATGCCAAAATATTCTCTTGCCAGTAGTAGCCATTCAATCTCTAATACATAATAATAATCCGTAAAATACTTCAAAAGAACCTATAGAAAAAGCAACAAAAAAACAATACTGAATCTATACCGCACCCCACATAACATCTCAAACCCTTTCCCAACGTTTCACAATTCATCGCAATTCCTCACCGTCTCCATAACTTATATCCCACACGGAGAAAAATGGTTTAGGAAAAATCACTATATTTATAGTAACCGTATACTAGTAATTTTTACTATAAATTGTAGTGAGTTTTATTATAATTCGAGTCTGTCCCAAAGTTACTACAGAACATAGTAATTTCTTTTACAATTATAGTAAATATTCCTACAACAATTCTCTCGGCGCATTAAAAACCTCACGACGACAATGTTTTCCAGCTACGACACGGAGAACGGCATCTCCGTGGCTGAGCAAGGCCGCCCGGTGAACAAGGCCGGGGGTCCAGCGGAGGTAGTCCAGGGCCAGTACAGCTACACCGCGCCCGACGGCACGCCCATCCTGGTGAGCTACGTGGCGGACGAGAACGGCTTCCAGGCGCGCGGCGCCCACCTACCCACACCGCCGCCCATACCGGTGGCGATACAGCGCGCCCTCGCGTACAACGCCGCCCATCCCGAGGAGGACCGCGACGGCGGCGGCGGCGGCGGCACGTATCCCAGGCCTCGGTACAACTGATATCTGTACAAACCGCTCCGCTATACGTACTAATCGCTCTCTCACTGTCTGCGTGTGTAATATATATACCTACTGCTCTATTGTATGTTTCCATATTACATATACTCCTTCTTCTTTTCGGCCTGTGTCTATATATGTAAACGCTATACAAACATGTGCGAGCAATAAAGCACCATTTATTTATATATATGTATGTATGCATTATGTGTAATATATCGCGCACACCTGCGCGGATTCCATATATATATACGCGTCCATCTCAACTCTCTCAGTTTCGTCATACCTATACCTACAACCGCGTTATCGCGCGCGGGCCGCCCGCCGCTTTTAATACAATTCGAACAATGGGCCCGCTGCATACACAATAGCTGTGTACCGGCGCGGACGATTAGCACCGGCTGCTGTTGCTGCTGCTCTCCGAAATTTCGTACGCACGCGCGCGCGCATACGTATAGAAACGCGCGAGGCCTTACATGTGGGTCGACGCGTCGACGTCTTATAATATCACTCGGACATTAGCAGCAGCAGCAGCATCCTTCGCCTCGTAATCCATTCTCTCTCTCTCTCTCTCTCTCTCTTCTATTCTCAAACTTGCCAATTATAAATAGTATAGATAATCATCTTTCGTATCTGAATAGACCTCTTATTCAGCGGGGCAACCACGCGCGGAATCACGCGCACAATGGGCTAGCGCTACAGCTCGCACATCTGATTGCAGCTGTGTGTGTGTGTGTGTGCTGTATATAGCGCCTATATACCTATATAGCTAGCGCACACGCACACGCGTGCTTATAATACACGGAAAAAGAGAGATGCGCGCGCGTGAAATCCCTCCATTGTGAAAGTAACGTGTTTATAAAGCGGCGGACCTCACCCATTGTCAAGTTATATCGTCAATCAAAGCCACCAAAGCGAAATCTTTGCGTCAGACTACTATAAGCGACGACGACGATGACGATTAGCCTACTCCTCCCTGCGAAAATATTTCCATCGAGGTATGCGCGTGTTACTACAACGCCTCGCGACGCGTGTGCGGAGAGTATTTCGATTTTTCGAGATTCGCGCGCTATGTTTCTTCCCTTGGAAATGTATATATCTCGAATCTCGCGCGCGTGCACGTGCTTTATGGGTCTTTCGGGCTTAATTCCTTTATCGCGAAAGATTGTTTCTCACATATAATACACATATATCTCGTTGTAGATCAGATGAGTGGAGTTTTTTTCTTTTCTTTATTCTTTTCCTCTTTGCTGCGTTCGTCTCCTTTTACTTTATTGCTGTGTCGTTGAATTTTGTAACGTTATAATAATTTTTTGTCTTAGTGGACCGACGTTTTTTGGTTTTTGTAAAACTTCAAGCACTAGCAACTGAAATTTTCTGTTAAATTGAAAAATTACAAAATAATGATATTATAAATATCACATAATGAACAAATCAACTCGGACGTTCCCTTAATTATTGGCATTAATAGAGCCATAAATTTGATGCGATCTTTTAAAAATGGAATACTACCTTTTTAATTAATTCCGCTATGATTCACATATTACGTATTACACACACATCATATTCATCATGTCTTGCATTAATAATAACAATAAAGTTCAGCGGTTGCGTACACGAGGGAGCTCAATTTAGACCTACAAAACCCATCGACGATCGGTATCGCGATGTTTCTCAATGTACAAACAATACGGTAATCTGTATGTACGAGCGTTTACCTTAATACATCAGTTTGTTTTTTTTTTTTCGGTCATTATTATAATGAAACACAATGCACAGTAATAAATATTTTTATTGAAATTAAAAAAAAAGCACTCGAGAAGAAAAGTACAGTTCATCACTTTATAAATGCATTTGATCTTAGACAATTATTTCGAAGTAAATTAAAGCTTACCCTAATTAAAATAGAACACTCGATAACATTTATATCAAATTCTTACATTACATTCTTAAATCAAGCATGAAAAACAAAACAGCATATATAATGTACATATTATACAAATTCACTTCAATCTCACGCACTTGCACAAACACAACCACACACCCACTCAAGCAAAGTACTTCAAGCACTTATCAAACTCGGGTATCTCGTCCCTGGCCATCGCGAGCACGAGAAGAGCGTACGGCAACCCTGGAGAGTTCATTCCCGAGCACAGCTCCTCCCCGGTCAGCTCCGGTCGCACCTTCTGCACCGTCGCCACGTACTCGACGATGAGCTTCGGCCACTGTTCCGCCTCGCACTGCAGCAGAACCGTCACCAGATCCACGGCATTCGACGCGTACCTGACCCTCTGCCAGTCCAGCACTTGCACTTGCAGCTTTCCTCCGTCGACTTTCTTGAACCAGACGTTCTCGCGCACGAGGAGCCCCTGGCAAATGGTGAGCGAGGCCTCGTGGTCGCCGTTCCCCAGGTGCTTCACGCACCGGTTATAGAACGCCTCGTTGTCGCTGCCGAGGAGCTTCAGCGCCGTCAGGGTCCGCGTTTTGTCGTCCGGTGCCGATGATTTCAGCTTGTTCAGGAGGCTGGAAGGTGAATAGGTTGGTATTATGCGTGCTTCTGATGTATAATGAAACGAGGAACGCCGGTGGTGATTGTTATCCGATAGGATGATGCGCTGAGAGAAGGATTTATTTATATTTAATATACCTATAATATGTTAACTGTTAATATTAAAATAGCTGATTTTGGCGAAATAAGGAAATATTTTACGGAAATATCCAAAATCTCACTAAAAAATGCGCATATTAACAGTTAATATGCGATATTGATAGTTAATATATTTCTCTGCACATTTTTAATATATTTTCTTATTAAATATAAATAAATTCTTCTCTCAGTGTGCTACGAGTTAATAGGAGTTTTGAAACTAAGTTTAATGACATTTCTGCGTTGCAATTAGACGACGATATGGTTTGTAAATAAATGCGCGCGTGATGCAAGCAGTCAGCAGAATAAAGAGACAATTAGAGATAAAGAATTATTGTCGGTATATGGGACGGGTGTAGGAAAAATTGCAAATAAATGTGTAATAGGTCCAATCTCGGATGTGTATTCATTGTGATTCTACGACACTGGGCAATTAGCGGCGTGGGCGTCGCGAATATGAATTCTAAAGTATAGGCAGATACAGGCTCGTTCTTGATACATCGTAATGAGCGATCTCCTACACACATCGATTACATTAACATAATCTACACACATCTCACCTGAAAAATCTCCCGAGCGTTTTATCCTCCACCTCCTTGTCGAACGTCGTCTCCGTGAACTTGGCGTAAAACTCCCTCATCACGGCCGGCTTTTCCACCTTCAGCCAGAACCCCTTCCCATGAAATCTGCCGACGAATTCGACGAGCGCGTCGGCCTTCTCTTCGTTAAACTCCCGGTCCAAGACCCTCGTGTACCCGTTCGCCAGTGGATTCTCGACGACGACGACGGGCCTGCCGTACTTGCCCATATCGGCGGCGTAGTATTTCGGGAAGAAACCCTCGCCGTACTGCAGTCTCGCCTTGTTGGCGAGGATCTCCTCGTTGAGCAGAGCCCCATAGCGGACGTCCTCGAGGGCCTCGGGGATCAGCTTCACGAGGACGTCGAAAGAACGTGGCTCGCCCGAGAAGTCTACGACGACCGTCACCTCGTAGAAGTGGAAGCCGAGGCGATCGTCGCGGGCGTAGATCTGCGACGGGGATACTTGGACGCTGCTCAACTCGACGAACTCGCGGGAATTGGGGTCGCAGAAGCACCGGTTATGCACCATCTCCGGGATGAGGATCGTCTCGATGAATTCCACGTCCACCGCGGAGGAGGACATTTTTACGGCGCGAGACCTTTTTGTTTTCAAAGGGGAACGAGGCGTGAAATGCGCGCCGCGGTGATGTATAGCGCGGACGAGTGACGAAAGACTAACGAGGAATAACGATATCTCGGCCGGGTTGGCCGCGGGAAAGATATCACGCGCGAGAACTGAGTCAATATAGGCTCGGGTTCCCACTACTATATGATATGGACTTGCCGCGCTGCTCTGCTGTATGCGGTAGAGTTGACCGGCGCCTTTATTATCGCGCGGTACGATAACAATTGATAATCGTTTTTCTTGTATCAATTGTGTATTTACTTTAAAGGCGTTTGCACTGTATTTGGCATCGTATGTAGAAAAATTCGTTTTACATTTTAAATACTTAGTGTTCATATAGTAGTGTAGTTAATATTTTAATTTGAGCGATTAAAAAATTGAGAATTTATATATAATCTCATATCTCCATAGTATTACTTGAAATAAAAAGTCCGCGTCGTTAAGGTACGCATCGGAAATACGTTATGAAAAAGCAGTGGATTTTTATTATTATAATTTCAGTTGCAAATATACAAGAAGGAACATGTTTTTTTTTTTTTTTTAATATACGCTGGTGCGCGTAAAAGTGGATTTGAAATTAACGAGCTTTTGATTTCTTTTAAAAAATACCTATCTCGTCAAGTAAATATCAATATAATTCATTGCTTAAATTTCAACTATCGTAACTTCGACAAGAATTGATATATTTTAAATCTAAAAAAATAGCAAATAAAAGTAATTTTTCTATACTTTCATTTTCTATTTTTATTAAAGTTGTATGTAAAAATTTTTAAACTAAGTAACTATTATTTTTAAAAAATGCTTTTTTCAACATTTTCTTCAAAAAAGTCTGTACATAATGACCGTCATTCGAATTTTACGAAGCAATAGGTTAGTCGCTTTCTTTACATTTTCACATCTAAAATATATTTCAGAGTTTAAGCAAAATACGGGACCGAAAGTCCTCTCCTGTGACGTATTTGAAATTCCGAACGTTCATAATGAACTAAATAATAACTTAAAGTTTCTAATTTTGATTACAATTCGTACAGTTATTATCATTTTTGAAATGTATTAAGTAGACAAATTCAACTAAATCAGAAAATGGCAAAAATCTTTCGTTCATTATAGACATTCGAAATTTCAAGTACATTTCCTGTAATACTCAAGCCCTTTTTGAAAGCAGATTCTATGGATTAGGAGTTCAAGTTATATAGAGCGGCGTTTGGCACGGGGGGGGGGGGTTAATTCTTGACCAATAAAACGTATACCTCTTGTCTCTGTCTATACTTAGAGCATATACTCCTGGAGGCAGTAAGTTAAATGAGAAAATCGTGGTCGGTTTTCGTACGGTGCGAGAGAAAAAAGTGCCTCCCGTTTGTCTCTCTCGCACTACCTATGCTGTGATTGACTACTCGCGCTCCCCTCCAAACCAAGGCATAACTGAAATTTTCAACGTACGCATACCAGAAGACGGATTAAAATGTCATGGACAAAACAATTTTTTTATTAAATTAACATGAATAAACATACACAATTGTATACTATAAACAAAATATTTTATTTCATATCAAAACGAATACTAACTTTCGAAAACCAAGTATTTCACAACCTTGCATTTGTTCATCAAGTCTACATTAGGAACAACACACTTTCTAATCATTTTGTATTAACTTTTCGTAAGATTTTTTACATTTCATTAAGAGTGCTCTCTACCCCGATTGGAACGCCACCTACTGTCAAAAGTGTTTTTTGTTAATTAAAAAAATTTGGGGCAATATTAACGTAAAAATAAAATTTTCCCACGTGTAATTAGTATTAAAGACACGATTAGAAGAGTTTTCTCAAATTAAATTCCATTAATAAATCTGTATTTTGTAGAGAAAAATTTGGAGTCATTTTCAGAAATGTCCACTGAACGTTTGCATTTTCTCTATACAAAATACAAGTTCATTTATTCATTTAAATTCATGAAACTTGTTTAAAAGTAATCCTTATTAACTTTTACACGTGGGAAAACTGAGTTATGATTAATTTAAAATTTATAAGTACACTTAAATTAATGAAAATACGTAAATGAAGTCATGGGGGCGCTGCGATCTATTCCAGAGTTGGGGTTTAGGTAGAGAGCACTCTTAAAACATAAACACGAATAATAGTACATTTCGACACTGGTGCGGAAGGTGATGATTTACTTCCGCACTCGTTTCGAACGGTATTTTATACCACGAGCGCCGAAAAATCACAACTTTGATATGATTTTTCGGCACTCGTGGTATAAAATACCGTTCGAAACTAGTGCGTAAGTCGATTATTTAGGTGGTGTGACTTTTTCGCACTCGCTTCGCTCGTGCAAAAAGTCACACCAGCTAAATAATCGACTTCCCCACCCGTGTCGAAATGTACTATTATTGGTAAGGCGCTTGCCTTCGAAGACAAACGTTGCTTAGGGACGTGGGTTCAAGTTCTCGTCGGTCCGAATTTTCCGAGAGCACTTTCAAAAAGGTGTCTTCCAAATTTTTCGGCGGCGAATATTCAAAACTATTCTTCCAGATTGTGCTTGAGGTTCTCAATACAGGGTACCTATGTTGCGAAATGGTTTCAGATATGATTTTAGATGTAGGTTTGGCAACGTTGCATTCTACTGAGACAAAGGCTACGTTCGATTGTTGCGTTTTCAAATGTTTTCAAACGAAACATATACGCTCAGTAGAATGCAACGTTGCCATATACCTACATCTGAAATCACACCTGAAACCATTTCGCAATGTACCCACAACCTGTGATGGGCTGGTGAGTGGTGAGCTAGATGCACTGAGTGCACTAATCAACAGTCTATCACTGTGGGTCAGAACGGGAACCTCGCCTAGCTAAAGCACAAATACTTACAAAGTCCCCACTCCCCATGGGCAACACACATCAATAGTATGGCAACTCGGGTCCCAAAGAGTGACCCACAGCGAGCTACAGCCAATAAAAAGGAATGAATGAATGAGTTCGAGTTATAATATTGTACTCCGAGCACGGGGCGGTGTACGGCGCACGGCGCAATATACAAGTTGCAAGTCAAAATTGTCCTTGATCTCAAGGACAAGTGACTAAAGAAATAATCCCCCTCGGGTGTGAAATTTATAAGTATCCACACTCATAGAGAGATTATTTCTTTAGTTACTTAGCTACTGATATATTGCGCCGTGCGCCGTACACCGCCTCGTGCTCGGAGTAGATTTTTCGACTCACGCTGTACCCGTGTACCGTGTGCCGTCCCCCGCCCCCCGTGTACGGAGCAAAGTTTTCGACTCACCCGCCTACCGTGCACCGTCCCCCGTCCTCCGTGTGCGGAGTACAGTTTTCGACTCACCCGCCTACCGTGTGCCGTCTCCCGTTCCCCGTATGCGGAGCATATTTTTATATGCAGCGTTGTATCGTGCAACGTGCACCGATTCAGTAACAACGGCTCAGTGTTGTACCGTGTACCGTGTCCCAACTCGGTACACGGTTGGTGGCACGTATACACTTCCTATTTTTATTCGTAGCAGGCGACATATATAAAAAACGTGTTTGATATTAGAAATCATTATATATAGGTATATAACTATAGCTGCTCTTCACTATTTTCTTGCACAACTTCAAGTATCATACCCTAACCAAAATTCAAAATTCACAGTCCCATATAACCAAACTAACCTCAAAATAAATAAATAAAAAAATCCTAATAAAAATTGAAAAAAAGTAAATAATAAAACATGACGCAGTATCCCTCAATATACCGAAACGTGTTAGCAGAAACAAACCAAAACCTCCACCAGCATTCTATGATTAATCATCCAAACTTCGGGCAAGGCATGCAACATAAACCCATGGGGTCTTACCCGCAACAAGGTACGTACAAATAACGCACCTAAATCCTTTCTCTATACATGCACTTACATTCTTATAAATTCCACTCAAACCCACTTACCTCGTTTGAACCAAACATAACCTCTCCAGCCGGTATGTACGGGCCGCATCAGCAACCGCAGCCAGCGACGAATCCCTGTGCCTCGCTACCATACACCCAGCTTGGTCCTAGCTATCCCCCGCAGCTACTAGCCGGACATCAACCGCAAATAATCCCGGATCAAACGCGTACGTACGTCGGGCATCCCGCCGGCGCAGCGCCGATATTCATTCTGCCGAACGGCATCGCGAACACATATCCCACACTGCCGGCGGCCACCTACGTACCCTATCCTGTGACGTTGCCGGTCTACAGGTCTGCTGGTAATGTTTCGTTATCGGTTTGATGTTTATTAAATGTCGAGATCGTGTTGAAGAGGATAAATGTTGTAATTGATTATCGTCGTTTGCAAAGAAGTAAAAATGAGCGTACTTTCAAAGATAAAAAACAATCATAAAAGAGAGTTTGAATACTGATGCCATTTTTGCTCTGTATTGAGCATCATATGTTTTTTAATTATAGTGATATAATCAAATAATAATTCCGCAGGTATATTGTGTATAATTTTCTTAGTTTGAGTAATACAAATGTATAAAGAATTTACATTTTCAAACTACAAAAAACTTACTTTTATTCTTAATATATGGGAAGAGTTTTGAAATAAAATACCGATATATTAAAAATCATATCGGGATATATTCAACTTGCATCATTCATTGTAATCATATATACCATAATGCATACATATCTAACAATATCTGGTATTACTAAAAAATAAAACTAAAAGAAAGCGAAGGTGAGTGCACCTGTGGGGCCAACAGAGCCCGCCGATCCTTAACCGACATGATGTACGAGAAGTGGCAATCGAACACCGCTGGCATTATCTCAAAACCAAACATCAACAGCAGCTTCAGCACAGACCACCTGTGCAAGGAGGGAAACAACGGTGCGGTCTGTTCCCAGAAAAACTGTCCCCTATCGATCCAGCTGCAAGCGATAATCTCCCAGTTACTCGGCATCCAAGGAATCATCCCATCGGCCGTCACGCGCATCCTCCTGAAACACATCCCCAGCTCGAACATCTGCGAGTCCGTCGACGAGATAATGGAGCGAGCCTCTAGGTCCTATATTATACCTTCACCCACTCCATATCGTCATTACTTTTATATGTATATGTACATAACCTGCTCCCCTACATATACCAGGTACATCCGGCAACTCTCAAAAGACGAGCTCCTTCGCGAATCCCCCACCGCGCACCAGATAAACGGTCTCCTCGGTCTCTACATCAGCGCCCCCTCTACCCCAACGCGCCTCATCCCCTACATCACTGAGGCGCAGCTCAAGAGCAACGTCCTCAAGGCGCAGATCGAGAGCCTCGTGAACGCTAGGTTGATGGAAGATCAAGGCTGTGGCGCCCAAGCACCCGAGGCGCTTGATACGCTAATTTTACAGCTGAAGTCCGACGCGGAGGTGAGACAGCTGTTGGCGTCGCTGAGAGAGAGGGAATGCGAGGAGAGGGTGAACGTGAGCTTCGCGGCGTACGCGCCGCAGCGGCAGGTAGCCGGGTCGAGGCTGGCCAATGTGCAGGCGAAAATCAGGCAGGTCGAGAAGGAGATCGAGCGCAGGAGGAACTGTTATACGGTAAGCTGCGGTTGTGGGAAAGTTGTTCGGTCTGAGATTTTTGTTAGAAATTGATAAGTAATATAGATATACTTGAGGATGTCGGAGTTACTGGGGATTTCTGTTTCGATTTTTCGTTGTGGTTGAACTTGTTTTGATGGTGGTAAAAATTATCGCTTCGTGATCCGATGAATTAAAGAATAGTGGATGACAAGAATAATATCAGAACAATAATAATATTAATATATACAATATATAATAATATAACGATATATAACAATAATATCAAAACAATAGTTAACAAAAATAAAGAAAAATATGGAAACGTTGATATGTAATTCCATTTAAAAGAGTTTTTCAATTTACGTGAAATTGACATTCGCGAGGGTTCAATATTGATATTCATTACAAAAATCGACATAGAATTCTGTGCGTGGAGGAAACGGCTATGATTTTACTCTACTATAATTATTGTGTATATAGTAGACGCCGGAACGGTCCGAGGCATGTATCCCCGAGACTACACCAGTGATCGACTGCGAGTCGCCGGACCCCTTTGCGACTGGAATTAGTCCGAGGAAGCTGTTCCTGAGACCGCACGTTGGCAGTCCGGAAACTACGTACGATAAAATCTGCGAAGGTAATAACGATTCCGAGTCGGTTGCGCAGAAGGACGACTGCGTGCTCTTTTCGTGAATATACATTGTTTTTTTAAAAGGAAAAATGAAATTGAAAATAAAAAAAAAATCGAAAAAGTGATGTTGATGGTGTTTGAAGAATTTACAACATTATCTGGAAACTAATAATTGCTAATAAAAGTGTATTTATATTGCGCGTAAAAGTGTAAATGTGGACGAAGAGGAATTTATTGTTTAACCGATTCCTAAGAAAAAAAACCTGCACGTTTATCAGAAATTTTGAATGCATAAAATTCATGCAACCTCTAAAAACATAGATATATGTATTTATTTATCCGTACCGTAAGTCATGGAGATCGGATAGTTTTTTTGGAAGAATTCATATGCGATACGATTACATTATTACTTATAAGTTGAGTTGAAAAAAACCTTGTGAACTAGACGAGAGATTTTTCGCAAAGATATTCTATACAAAATCACTTGCGAGATAACATTATAAGTAATTAATCAATAATAACGCCCCTTTCGGGCCCAACTTATCTCGATCAAAACCGTTTTTATGCCGAGTGCGTGATATATGGAGAGCGCCTAAATACGCAGCTGCAAAACTATCCGCTCGCTCGATTTAAAAATGCAACATTCCGTCCTTACGCGACCAGAAATAAATACTCACCTAGTCTTACTAAAATACCATGCGTGCGCCACGCACTCGCGTTTCATAATGCAGTTTAGTGGTTTTTTTTTTCGCTACTTTCTTATTCGTATATATCACCTTTACCCTGACCCCGTTATGCTCCGGTATTATTATAGCTAACTTTAATGACGTCAAAACTGGTAGCATTATGTAATCATATCAACATTTTTTTTATCCTTAATGATATATATATATATATAGATATATATATATATATATATATATATATATATATATATATATATATATATATATATATATATATATATATATATATATATATATATATATATATATATATATATATAGATGTGTGTGTGTGTGTGTGTGTGTGTGTGTGTGTGTGTGTGTGTGTGTGTGTGTGTGTGTGTGTGTGTGTGTGTGTGTGTGCGTGCGTGCGTGCGTGCGTGCGTGCGTGTGTGTGTGCGCGCGCGTGTGTGTGTGTAAACGTAAAATTCTTGAAAATAACTGAAAAAAAAAGTTTTCTTGTACGAAAATGTAATTCATATATCGTTCTCGTTATCTGCAGTCACGTGAAACTTTCACAGCCTGAACAAAATTAAAATAGAAAGCACATCCGATGCTCTTTAAAAATCAGTAGAATTTGGTAAACGTCTTACTTTTGGAGAAAATTGCCAGAACAACTTGGAATAAAAGAGCAGTAAAAGAAGAGTACCACACTATATGCGATTGAAACTTGTAAATTGTTTAAATAAAAAGATGAAAAATATGGAATTCTAAATGGACAAAACCAAAATTTATAGAAATACAAAACAAACAAATAAATAAAAATGTAACAAAATTATATAAATCGTTTATACTTATATGCGCACGCAAAATAAAATTGACTAACGTTACAAAAAGCAGATAATATTATATTTCTAAGACAGCATAGTCAATTTTATGCAAAAGCACCAGCTTTTACTGTAGTTAATTTTCACATTGAAAAAGCAACAAATTATTAATAACCAAAATTTTATAAAATTATTAAAAATTTCTAATAATTATTCAACATTTTCATTTCCATTAAGTTATATCCTTGCACTCACACTAGTGCATCTCTTAATTGGAATGCTCCATTGAAGAAATTCCTTAGGCGGTTTCACGGTAGTGTAAACTTTTCTTTGAAAAATTTAATTGTTATTTTTAGCGAAATATGCCCCACCAAATAAAAATTAAACTAAAAATTTTCTTATGATAAATTTCGAGCTACATTTAAATTTTCTATTCTTTTTCAATTGTATTTGAATTTGAAATATCTAGCCATATATTAGATTATGTACACCCATCCTTGTGGGATTCTTGCCGAACGTGCCTCTTCAGTTTCAAAATCCTGGAATTCCGTTGGCCGATTCCAATTTAAGGTTAATGGTTACACTCGAATTGTCCAATGAGATTGCAGGATTTTGAAACTGAGCAGGCACATTCGGCAAGAATCCATCAAGGATGGGTGTATAATAGTACATGTTAAGCAGCAGTAAAGCGAAACAAAATGTAGACGTTAAATTTGATAAGATTAGAAAAACTTAAAATATGCTCAAAATTTGTAAAAAAAATGTGTAATTCTTGAGACAAAGAATAGATTTCTGATTGTACCTTTTATTCTAAATACAAGAATGAAAGAATCAATCATATAACAAAAGTCGTTATTAATACAAATTGAATTATGACAAAACAACAGATAAGTAGTAAATAATAAATCAATAACAAGCAGCAGAACAGAATTAAATATAGTTTTAGCTAATCAAACAATCCGGATTAATTGTAGGTTCAACACAGCTATGGGTTGTTAAAAATATTGTATACAATAGAATTATGGAAAATTCATGATAGTCAAAATTGACGTCACAACAATTGAAATTTGTAAACAATATTTATCTTAATTTATTGGCTGCTTAAGATTTCATTCATTACAGAAGAATTAACTTTATTCTGTCTGATATCTGATGTATTTCTCATTTTCATTAATATTTTCATTGCTCTTTATGTCAACTCTTCTATCTATTTTTTTTAAATCTTCATATTGCTATATTAGATGCTCATTCGAACAAATAAATATTAGGAAGTTTTTTATTTCTCAGGTTGAATTTAACTTAAAATAAATTAATACAAACTGAAAACAAATATAAAATATTCCACCTATCAGTGTTCAGTTTTTCTTTACTGTGCAAAACTATTTTAAGTAGCTGCTTTAGCAAAAAGTTGAAGAAATAAACATAATCTATTTTAATTTAATTAATCGAGATCGAGTAATATTAAAATGTTACAAGACACAATGCATTATTGAAGAGCAATCAATTATTTTTACAAGAAAAATTTTTTTCTGAGTGATTAATTTTACCATAGATTTTTCATTATTCGATATAAATATTCAGACGGAAATAAGTAATTTATGCTGAAAATTTGTTTAAGATGTTTAATTTTATTGTACTTTTATAATAGTTTTATGTAAAGATTTAGTATTTTATGTCCGTGATTATGTAAGGATCCTTGTACAAACATCGAAAAATCCATATTTATAGAAAAGTTTCACAGATTTATCTGTTAAACATAATGTAATCCTGTAAAAGTGTAAATGCAATCCGGAAATGATTTATATGCATATAAATATAAGCGCTGCTCCGAGCCAGTTCAACATGATTTTAGCAGAATTGGCAGTAATAGTAAAACAGCAGAGTGACATTGTAAAAAATTTGAATAAAAAAGTTTAATAAAAGCGATTTAAACAGTGTAAATACGTATTATCTTTGGTTTATCCACCTGTAGCCTGCCTAGTGGTCCAATAAGTCACATAGATCCAAATTTATAGCCATTAAATAATTTCTCAAGAATTTCTCAAGATCAGTCTGTCTTTGTTTTCCCAATGGTAAAACTTTGAACTCAAATCCGTACTCATGACTATGAATTCGGACCTAGATTTTTGCTCACCCCAACGCTGCTTAAATTTAGAGACCAGCTGAGGTATAAATTAGTTACCTCAAAAAAATATCGAACTCACTGAAATACTGAACATCGTTTTACCGTTTTAAACGTACACACCGCCAAAGCACTTTTACATATTATAACACAATATTTTTAACTCATATTTCGTGTGCAAAATGCTTGTATTTATATGCGTATTATTTTATAACTTAATTCACTTTTTTCACTTGTATTAGTACTCACAAATGACAATATCATTACGGATATACTTAAAAAATAAATTTGAAATTGAGCGTCCTCGAAAATTGCGACATTTTTCGATGTTTACACAAAAATTTCTCCTTTAATTTAGAAAATTTTGATCGTTAGACTCAATTTTCGATATATTCATGACGATTATAAATAATTTAAAAAAAATAAAATGTTTATATATCTGTAATATTTTTTTACGCCTAATACTTATCAGCTGAATTAGGAATTTACACTTTTCGTATCCCAATTTTCCATCTAGATACTAAGTGTATAAAGTATTAAAATTTTAATCTTTTAGGAATGTAAAAATCTGATTAGAAAGTCTTTCTTTTTAGGATTCTAGTACACATTGTAATGCGTAATCTAATATTTATCTCTGTCAATTCACGATTCAATCGATCTCGTTTAATTAACTTTTACTTCATATACTTTATGAAATTCTTTCATTTTTCTGGATATACCTTTTATAACACGCGTACGCATACACATGTCATACGCTTACAAATACGCGCGCTTGTAATTTTCTTTACTGCAGTATTGTTCTCTGTTATTCTGTGAAAATCAAATGAAATAATATTTGAACATTTGTGCATATAAATATACTTTTTGTAATCACTTGTTTTTCATTACTGCAGCAAAATCAACTCAGCCTTGTGGAAATCGTATTTATAATGCGAGTATCTACTTCTTTAAGACGTCGTTTGAGTACTTACAATTAAAACATGGACTTCTTCCTTCTTTATCCCATTCTTAAATCTCTAAGTGTTATTAACGTTTCCTTGTTGTTGGAACATAATTTTTTGACAAAATTAATATATACAAGAATATTTACAATCTTACGTGTAAATTTTCAAAGGCATAGTAAATTTCCTTATAAGAAAATTTAAATAATCTTTCTCATCGCATACATAATAATTTACTCTAAAATAACAATCAGACAATATAACAAATCTTTAATTAACAAAACTTTAGAGACTCTACTCTCCTCCAATGACGCGTCACTTATGTGTATTTCAGTTAGGTGTCAGTAAGATAAACTTGATATCAAATTTAAAGACTATCAAATGTACTCGGACAGTGATACTCTATATTTTTCGTCGGTTGGTTCGATATCAAATAGTCCGAGTCAGTATAAAAAAGGGTCGCAGTTCTGTATTAAATCGAATAAAAAACATTATTCGCTTAAATAAAGGGACGTATTAAAATTGACACGATTTTTCGTGCTAAAGTAAACATGCGCACACGTTTACTTTTTTTGGAGAATTTTTCAAAACAAGAGCCGACGTCAGCCCATAAAATTCTCAAATCGAAAGAGTAAAAACATTATTTACAGATGATACCGTGAAATCGAACCGATTGAATTTTAACGATTGAGAAGCAAACGATGCGCAAGTTGACGTCGACTCTTGATTTTTCTTCAAGTATATAATGTAATAAATACAAACGTCACGAATGATACGTTCAAGCAATATACAATGGAGAAGAAAAAGAAATTCTTTTTTTTTGTATTCTTTCTTTTCCTGGCGTGTCCGAGTATTAAAGCCACTACCGAACGTTTCTCCGGACTAGGCCATGTCGTTCGCCACCTCTTGCGCAGGAGATAAGCGAGGATGAGACTCAATTACCAGCTTTGGTATACTCGATTTTCAACTGTCCGAGCTTGACTTTGATGTCGTGGAAATTTGGTCTCTTTTCCGGCTGTAGATCCCAAGCCTAGATTAAAAACATACACATAAATGTTAGTATTCCTCGTATCTAAAAAACTATCCGTGGGAAAAATAATTGATCTGCATACACAAAATAAAGCATACCTGTCTCATGATATCGTAGACTTCGGCTGGGCAGCCATCGGGCGGTTCCATCTTGTAACCCTTCTCCACGCACTTGACAACATCGACGAGTGGTATTCTGGGATAGGGTACACGCCCAAACGAATAAATTTCCCAGAGCAGTATACCAAAGCTCCACATATCGGACTTGTTGGAGAACTTGTTGAGCTTGAGGGCCTCGGGCGCGGTCCACTTGATTGGCAGTTTGCCGCCGTCGAGCGAGAAATTCTCGTCGCGCGCAAGCCCGAAATCCGACACCTTCGCCGAGTTATCCTCGGCAACGAGGACGTTGCGCGCCGCCAGATCTCGGTGCACGACGTGCCTGGACTCAAGATAGGCCATACCCGCCGCCGTGTCGTAGGCGAAGTTGATCTGGTCGCGCTTAGAGACGTGGAGGCGGCCGCGCGAGCGCAGATAATCGACGAGTGAGCCTTTGCTCATATACTCGGTGACGAGGTACATATGTTGGTTGTTAAATACGAGGCCGAGTAGCTTAACAAGGTTATCGTGAATGAGGGACGTCATAAGGCTCGCCTCAGCGAGAAATCGTTGTGCTGCCTCGCTGTTATCCTTGAGCATCTTAACCGCCACTCGTTCGCCCCGGTAGACACCGAGGAGGACGTCGCCGAATTCGCCCTTGCCAATACACTCGCGTAGCTCGAGCTCGTGCGTCTGAATGACCCAGCCGGCCTCGACGAAGGCCTTGGGGTCGACGCAAAAATCCTGCTTGCCCTGCTTGGGCAGGGACTTGGTGAGCTGCACGCAGAGCCCGTCGGCGTCCTGCTCGTAGTGCTCGACGAGGAGGGCTAGGTTCTCGAAGAACTCCTCGTCGTCGATCGTCAGCTGATTGTTCTTGTACTTGACCCGGTAATGCTGCACCTTACCCTGATAGCACACGCACAGCGTGTAGTCGCCTGGGAAGTTGGTGGACTCGCGCACCAAGAAGAGACCGTCCTCGCGCGGGCGCAGTAGACGCTCCGCCGTCTCGCGCGATATCTTACCATGAAACCACCTACAAAAAGACACAAAAATTCACATCAAACTCTTTCTCCACACTCTCAACATTTCTCTATCCTAGAAAAAAAAAACGTACGGCATGGCGTTGAGCTTGACCTCGTGCCGGGTGTTGTTGCCCAGCACGAGGTTAGCGTTCGAGTTGGGATTGAGAGCAGCGATGACGTTGACCGCGGCGCCGGTCACGCCGGCGGCTGTCGGCGTCGGCGTCGTCGTCGTCATGTTGGCCGTCGGCGTATTGCTAAGGCTGTTGCTCACTTGTCGCTGCTGCTGCTGTTGCTGATCCTGAAACTGATAGGAGGCGGCCGCTATGTGCGAGCTCGTGCCGGCTATGTGCGAGGGGATACTCGCGTGGTGGTGGTGATGGTGGTGGTGGTGATTCTGATTGCCGTCGAGTTTGCTCTGTTGACGGGCCGCCGCTGCTGATAAGTTCGGGTAGCCGCAACCCGCATTGTGATACGTTGGCATCACTGCTGGCTGGTCCGCGCGGCGACAGAGATCGGCTCGAGATCGCCCTGTAATGTGCAAAATGAGTTAGATTTTTCATGGTCTGAGGTTGTTATGTATTTTTGGTTTTCTTAGAATTTGGGTATGTTGTTTTTTTATTATGATTTTATTTTTTAGTTACTTATAAATAGCATACTATAAAACAATTTGGAAATGACAATATTTGAGTTGTCCAAATATTAGTTCTATAATGACTCATGTGACACTGAATCGTCTCTATTATGAACAATGACAGACACTCGTTTATTTCGAAAAATATTTTCTTGAATAAAAATTAAATACGAAAATTAGTTGCTACAAGTGTGGATAACGATAAGAGATTTGCATCTCTTCATTAGTAATCTTATTTTATCATTTGAATTATCTGTTGTTTTTTAAGTTATCACAAACAATACCAATTGTCTTAATATAGATTATAACAGCATGCAATCCATTTTATGAATATTCAGGTGCAGTTAAAGTTTATGTAAAGCTGAAAATCTTACCTATTTTTAAAGAATACTGGATTTCATTTTTTTCAGCTTATAATAATTTCTGAAAAATAAAGATAAATGTTTTTTCAATAATTATATTAAAAGATGTTAAATGTATGTGACATTTAAGATGTATTTTAGACTAGGTCATAAATTATTTGAATTTGATTAGAGTTATTATTGTGCACCTACAAAAGAATAAAAGTATAACGACAATAGAATTTTTAATCCTTCTGAGCATTGCATAGAGACAACTTGTCTAAAATCCCCATCTATTCCACATATATACTATAGGTATCAAATACACAAGAAGGTTAAATCCATTTTAAACTATTAAAATATTAAACTCTAAAATAGAAGCATTGAAAACTTAGTTGGCAACAGATATTTAAAAAAACAAAATTGTCTCTAGGCAAGCTAATTAGAAATCAAGGAAAGGAGCTAGCGTATTTATTCTAAAAAAGGTTCGTTAACCAGGTAATCAATAAAGATTGGAATGCGAATGAACTTAATGAGACACAGGGCCCACTGCTTGACATGGCAAAACTCCAAAAGCAAAAGAGAAGGTATCCCCAACAACAACAATTAAATACCAAAATTGCATGGAATTATTATCAAGAAATGCACACCCGCGTACGTATGTGTAACTATATGCGCGTGTGTGCGTGCATGCGAGCGCGCGAGAGCGAGCGATCTGCGAGAGAGAGCAAAAGGTGAGGGAAAATGGAACGAGAAATTTGGAGCACCGCCCGCATTCCATTTTTGTATAAATATATATATATATATATATATATATATATATATATATATACACACACCTATATCGGTAGGTATAGGAAGGACAGATCTGAAAAAGTGATTGGAGCATAGGCATAGGCGCGCGCGTGTGTCATCCATACCCACAAACCGTGTGCGCGCGTGAAAAAAGCGAGACAGACAGATGGGCCGCACAGGTAAGCCTAGGGTGTGCGAGGCAAATAAACAGATGCGGAATGCGCGCGAGAGCGAGGTTCACGTCGTCCCAGAATACACGAGAAAAGAATAGGAAAGCGTATCAACCACTACTCCTACTTAGGTACATTACTCACCAGGTCGACAATGGAAGCTCCGAAAGTACTGCTGGAGCAGTCGGAAGAACCCCGTGTGTATGTCTGTGGTGTACAGAGGGCGAGAGAAAACAGCTCCCCCGTTGCGACCGGCGATTACGTGTATCCCTCCCTCTCAGTCGCCCACACACATATATCGCCTTCGCAACGAACACAAACACGATTCTCGGGGATGCTGCTGCGGCTCCTGCTGCTATGCGCACGAACGCACTCACTTGCTCTCCCTCTCTCTCTCGCTCGCTCTCACGTGCCCTCGCGCGCGAGAGGATTCTTCTCTCTTTCGCGCACACTGGCGGGCACGGGCGTCCCGAGAGCACAGAGCAGCACACCCGAACTCACGCACGCCCAGTCGCGTCCACCCACACAGGCGCGCGGCGCACTTCACTCTCTTGTCTTGCTCCCTCTCTATATCTATATATATATATATATATATATTCTGCCCCTATCCACTGGTAGTATGTCTGTATCTCGGGGAACTGGGGACTGGCGTGCGGCCCAGGACGGCGGCGGCGGCGACGACACGCACGCAGCAGCAGCAGCACGACGACGCGCGCGAGCGAGCTATAGCAGCTGCACCTTGCGCGCATGCACGCACCGACGCACGTACACCACACACACAGACACTTGCGGCCGAGGGGTGGGGGGGCGCGCACTTTTCACTCTCTCATCGTCGTAGTAGTAGTTTGTCGCCCTGAACGGCAGGCGGCCATTTTGCGCCCGTAGTACTATATACATGCACACAGCTATACTACTCTGAAAATATGAGTCTGCACTCTGCTGCTGCGCGCACGCACAGCTCTCGTGCGTCTGCGCTCAGAACTGCTCACTCAGTGGCTGTCTGTCTGAACTATGTGCGGGGAAAGCGAGAGGTGTGTGAGGTTGTCTTCGTCGTGCGCCTTCCGCGCCACCGCGCGCACACGCTTGCTTTCTTTTTTTCCCGATTTTTTAATTCTATACTTAATGTATAGAGGTATTCTATCCCGAATCGTCTCAAAGAAAGACATGCACGACTGTCTCTCTCCCGGCGGATTGTCCGCGGAGTGCTCTCGATCCCTGCGACACTTCACTGATTAGCTCTAATTTTGGCGTCGATCGGCGCGCTGGGGTTTTTCAAGAGTCATCGCGTGAAACCTTGCGTGTATAATAGTTTTGCGCAATACTTACGCACGCGTATACGTTCGCCTTATATGAGAGAGAGAGACATGCATTTCCATTCGAAATTTTCAGCTCGTAAGGCGATTGTATAATAATATCTGCATACTTACCTAAGCGCCGCGACTTGTAAATATACATACGTCTGGAGAGAGGATGGAATAAATATAGGTACATAACTTAGATGAAACTAGTGAATCGATTTTAAGTATACTTATAGTAGGTATTTCTCTGAAATTGAATCAAGAGGTGCAGGCGTGCAGCCTTAAAAATAGCTCAATTTTATAGCTAAACCCTTTTCTTATGCAATTTATGTCCATTGTGGCTGTAACTTATACAAAATTATAATTGAATTATTAATATATATAAGTTTGTAGATAAAAGAAATTAAGGTCATATAAATTTAAAATGTACAAATTTTTTTTTTTCTTAGATAATTCAATTTTTTGGAGTGTTTTGAGAAAATCTCTTCCGAGCGCAAATTTATTACTGCACACAGAAGTAAAAGTTAAATTGAGTAGCCCACCTGAAAATATTATGTTATGAGATCTCAATTCGAATTTCAGATATATGAGATCTATATTTGAGATCTCATCGGAAATTTTAATTACAATAATAAATATACTATGTTGTTAATTTAAAAGAATGAATAAATATTGTGTTTTAATGAATACGGAAAAGGAGCAAATAAAATAATAACATTAAGAAAATGTATTAATAAAATTTCATTTGTTTTTCTTCATATTCATTGAAACACAATATTTATTCATTAATTCTTTTAAATTCACAATAAATTATTTATTATATTGTTCTTAAAATTGCAGATGATGAGATCTCATATAAGATCTCATGTAATATTTTCATGCGGGAAGTATAATAGGCAGCCAGGATATTTAAATATCGTAATAAATGGGAATATAAAATACCGACATATTGTTCCTTACTATACCAGCATTTTAATTTTGGATTCATTAATTCTGACGAGATTTGAAACTTAAAAAATGATTTGATAATTGGAAAATAATTATACATAGAAAATGCAGATAAAGCTACAAAACTAATTAAGAACTACATATAACAATTTTAAATGAATAATTACTTTATAAAATATACAAATTATAAAACAATATTTTACATATAATTTAATAATCACATTTCATTTTTCAATATAACTTTACCTAAAAAATCAATTAAACTCGCTTTTTAGGCTCAAAAACCCCGAAAAGCAATACATGTGTCACAAAAAATATGGTATGCACCTAGGGCTAATGGCCTCGTGTGTTTGCAGTACTTACTCGTCTTCGGTTCGCAAAACGCACTCGCCTTCAGCTCGTGCTAAACTCAACACTCGGTCTAAAAAGGCCTACTTTACGCTCTAGGCACGCAATATACTATTTTTCGCCATACCCCGGCCGAAAGTACCACATTCCCTCTCGGCGCAAAAACGGGAATGCGGTATTTTCGGCCCGGGTATGACGAAATAGTATATTACGCACCATGGAAGGAAAAAACTTGGACAGTCCACAGCTCGTGTAAATTACCACCCGAGCCGAAGGCGAGGGTGGCAAACACGAGCTATGGGCTGGTCAATTTTACTCCCGTGGTGCATATACTATTCAGCTCGAGTGGCAATTTACACGAGCTGTGGACTGTCCAAGTTTTTTCCTCCCATGGTGCGTAATACACTATTGTAACACATGTGCGATTTTCACCATTTCTTAGCCTAAAAAGCGGGCAGAAAGTGCTGCTTTCTTGGGGGTGATTCTTAACCGATAAAACGTATCTCTTATCTCTGTCTTACGCACTGATTTTGTATCTTCTATATTTGTTGTTTCGGTTTATCTATCGGTTTAGAATCAGGCCCCTGACTAGTGGGCGGGAATGGGTCATTCCCACCCGCTGCTGACCTATTCTCGCCCGGCGGATAGGAATGAGCTATTCCCTTCCGTTGCTCTAAAACTCCGTAAAATCCAAGAAATTAAACCTAATCCCGCATAAAATTACATGTGTCACAAAAAATATGGTGTGCACCAAGTGTTAGTAGACTTTTTGACCTTGTGTTTGCAGTACTCGCCTTCGGCTCGCAAAACGCACTTGCCTTCGACTCGTATTGCAAACTCAACACTCGGTCTGAAAAAGCCCACTTTCTACCCTTAGTACACAATATACTATTTCCCATAAGGAATAATGCGTGTTTTATATTTATGGAGATACGTCTTATTAATTTTTAATAAAAAACAATTTAATTTAATAGTATGTTATGCATCTAGGGAAGAAAAAACTTGTACAGTCAACAGCTCCTGTAAATTGTCACCCAAAGCGAAGGTGGCAAACACGATATGTAGGTTGGCCAATTTTTCTCCCGTGGTGCGCATACTATTTTTCACCATACCCGAGTCGAAAATACCACATTCGCGTTTTTGAGCCGGGAGCGATCGTGGTACTTTCGGCCAGGGTGTAGTGAAAAAAATATCTTAGCCATGCATACATCTAATTGTAAAATACTAAATAAAAAGTCGCCCTAAGAAAAAATTAGAAAATTTTGTAAGGCGTATAGACTAGAGAGCAACGAACGATTTTACATTGAAATTAAGTAAGCAGTTATTTTTTTAAATTATTAGCAATGAAATGTTTTTAGAAATACTATTATTATAATAAATTTTTTTTAATAAATAAATTCAAGGGCTTTTTATAATAGCAATATATATTTTATATTAAAAAATATCGATTAAAATATATAAATGTATTTCTGTAATGATCATTTAATGAAGTAACAACTTGAGATTTATTTCAAGAAACTAAAACAACAATTTCCTTAACTAATAAGACTAAATAACGAAATTTTGTCTACTTTAAAAATTGAAAAATCTTAAGTTGTTACATTACAGCTCACATAAATGATACAATTTAATTTATTGCCTACGATTCGCAATACTTGCAGGCAATCCAATAAAGCTTTATACACATATTATAATCATCAATGGTTAGTTTTTACATGAATCATGCATCAAAGGATGACGTCTGTATTAAAAAGATACTTTATTTCAAGTTATTCTTGAGTTCATTCAATAACATTGAACCAACCACCATTTTTTCACAGTTCACACAAATATCTAACATGTTTTCTTCAATTGTTTTGATTGTCACTAGAACTAATGACTTGGAAGCAAGTGTCTGGGCAGCAAATCTGAAAATGAAATTGTTGGAAGTATTAACATAATAATAAATCGATGTTAGAATATCAAGATTAAAGTTAAAATAATAAAAATAATCCACCTAATAGAATCATCATCACTTGATGTCACAGCAAGATTGGCAGCTTCCACAATTTTTTGCGTTAACATTTTTCTGTTTCCTGTATAATTAATTTTGGCAGTATGCTCGTTCATTCCTTTTAATTTTTCTTTTCCAGATAAAAACATTGTTTCAGGTATAACAACAGATCTAATAATTTCTCCGATCGGAGCCCTTATTCCAACATTTCGTGATTCCTGATCATCTTTAACTACAAAGTCAATATTAATCGAAGCCGGTTGTGTAGAATCATTGAAATTAATTCCCATGGTACAAGATAAAGATGCATTTGGTTGCAAAATCGTAATGGGGGAAAAATCGTAAAGAGACATTCCATTCGGAAGATTCTAAAATTGTTAAATAAAATTCAATATAACATACATTAAAACAAACTTACTTATTTAAATCAGAATCATCATAAAAACTTCTAATGGTATATAACAAACCTTATTTCCGACTTTAACATCTTTGATTATTTCACTACTTTCGTTCGAGACAATAATCTCAATGTTGACCATGGCGGGACTGACCAAATGCTGCGATCTAGTAAACCTGTATTCCATTTTTAAGCCGCGTCCGCTAACTTTGTTAAGTAATTCGTACTTTTTAATTGGAATAAATGACGCTGATACATCTCTAATACCATCTGAAGACTGTACTAAAGATGCTGATGCTGGTAATATAGGTGTAAGAAAACCTCCTAAACTCGGCGTCATTATAGGAGTCATTGGTACAACTGAAAATTAATAGTTTATTTTATTCATTTCTATATTCTTTTTTTTTCTATAAATTGATTCTAAATTTAGATTAAAAGGTTTGTATTTTACCATCATCCAAATCCAGAAGTAAATCAAGATTACTTTTAGGTGCTTCCTTAGTTTCTTTTTTAACTTCAGGCTTTGACTTACTAGTAGATGATGATTTTAATTTTTCAGATGAAGGTTTTTCTTTTTTCGTTTTCGAATCATAATCATCTGAAGATGACTCTTCGCTATCAGATTCCCCAGAAGCACTACCGCTGTCACTATCATCATTTTCATCTTCATCATCATCTTCCTCATCATCATCATCGTCGTCGTCGTTGTTGTCACTATCATCATCTTCTACACGGCTATTTTTTATTTTATCCCGTTTTCCCTTTTTACTATTTACGATCTTTTTAACATTGCTTTCAGATTTTTCTGAAGTAGGAGATTCACTATCTGATGTACTACCGCTTTCTTCACTTGATGAATCACTACCCGAATCACTGTCACTGCTTGTACCTTCTTCATCTGAATCTGGAAAAAAAATATTAATTAAAATATGTTATTTTGAGAATTCTATTGACAATATTAAATGTTTAAGGTTTAAATATTTAATACTTAGTATATAAGCTTTAGTGTATAAGTATAGTCTTAAGTATTCATGTACCAGCCCTCGTACAGGTAGTTAATATCTATCTCTGAGGACTTTACTCTATGTAATTTTGTTCTGGTTTAATAAATAAATAAAATAAAATGTATAATATTTTTTTAGTCATTTTTAAAAAAATTTTTCTAAAAAAGGTACCACGACAATTTTATGTAACGAAATGTTTTTAAAAATAGAGTTAGAAGAACTTAATACAAACCTCCTAATGAACTTTCAATGTCTCCATAAAAATCATTTTCCTTACTTTTCTTTTCTTTCTTATCTTTTTTACCATGTCTAATATTTTTATCTTCTTGAACACTAACAACATCAGGAACATCACGTACTGATGGATCTGGTGGTACATCTGGAAATGGAGGTAATGGCCTGTAACCATTGCATGGCATATCTAAATAATGGGATAGAGTTCCCAACTGGAATTGTGTATCTTTAAATCTTGATGTAAGAGTTGGAGCTGGTTTATGAGCTAGGAAAATTTGCTTTGCATGTAGTGTCAATTTCTTCTCAGTGTTTTCATCGTCTTCAAAAATAAAGTATCTCAAAAAACGCGCTCTATCTCTAATATCATAATTTTGATCATACTTGGCTAATTGAAAAACATATTGACAGAATTTTTTTGTTTGTTCAGGGTTATTAAGGTATAATTTAACAGCCAGATTTAGAGTTTGTAATTTTACAATGTCTTCTTCATTAATAAAAGTTTTTGCCATTTTTCTTAAAACATCAGGGGCTATTTTTGGCACTCTCATTGAGTATTCTCCTAGTAACCATAAAATAGATGCTCTTGCTTGTGGTACTGTAATGAAATCCATCAACTTTGCCATATGAGCAATAATATCTTTGTGTTCATTTGGTTGTGTTTGCAACAACTTTTTGATCACTACAACACTTTCTGCTACAATGGCCTCTGTAATAAAAACAAATTATTTAGATTTATAAAATTAAGTTTGATATTTTTTACACATCTAAGCTCTTACGTATCTAACTAAAAACACAATTTTATGTTTCATAAATTATTGCTCACCATCTCTGTTGCTTAACAGAGAAACAAGTCCGGTAAGGCATGTATCAGTAACCTCTTTAATGTTACTAGCACATCTACCAATAGCTTGTATGCTAGCACCAACAAATTTCTTATCATTACTTGAAATATATGTTTGAAATTCTCGCAGGATCACACTTATACTTGTTTCTGTTGCTAAATTCGTTAAAATATCCAGTTTAAGCAATTTTATGTGGGTTGGATCTGATGTCCTCACAAAGAATGATTTTAAAAATGGTTCAAACATGCCCTGAAATGAAATAATGTTAATAGCAAGTAAATAATAATAAGATAGTATTATTGATATGAAACTAGAATCATACTTTTCTAGTAATTGAGATACTGGCAATACAGTTGAGTACAATGCTTTGGACTTCTCTGTGACCTCTTAGTAATCTTATTAAAGCTTTTGCAGCAACCATTGCTTCACTTCTAGGTGCAGCATGATGATACAGCTGTGCTACAGCCATTACAACTGCAGCATTACGACTTTGTAGCAATGGTTTTGTATTGCGCAACAGTAATCTATGATCAGAATCAAGAGTAAATTTAGGTTTTTTACTAGTAGATGATTCTGAATCAGAATCGTAAAATGGACGTTGTTCTTCATCTTCCAAATCCTAAAATCAAAATAATTTCCAGCATAAGTACAATTGTTTATAAACGCAAATTCAAGATTAAAATAAAAAATAAAATTTACATCTGTATTAGGATTTATAAATTGTGTCCTTGCATATCTTGTTAACATATTGACAATAATAATTTGACCCCATTCATCAACATCAACTAATAAATTACACAGTTTCCTATAATTTTTGTGAATAAGATCTATTCGATCTGGACAAACTTCTTCAAATGCCATCACAGCTGACCCCACCACAAGAGTAGTTTTGTCAGATAATAATTTTTCCAAAACACCAATCAATTCCTCCTTCTGTTCTGGATCCAAAGCATACAATTTAGGAATAGCATGAGCTGCAGTTTTTCGGACGTAAGGTGACATATCACTGGCAGAATCTTTGATAGACAACATAACAATTGGAACTATCATTGGAACTCTAATACTAGAAAGAACCCTTAAAGCACTTGCTCTTATCAGTTGGTTAGGATCCTTCAGTGCTCGCTGGAATGTTGAGATTGACAAGAGTGCCAGATCTTGCTGGTCTTCTGCATATCTAACTAAGTACACATAGACCAGCTTTTTGACTTCAATATTTTTAGAAACTACATTTTTAACTACCGCTGGAAACAAATCCGATGCATCCCTTCCTTTTGCAACCATCTGAAAACCACAAATACATTATCTAATATCTAATACATCCCCCAAATAAGCCAGCCTTCTTACATACCCCGATGATTCTTTTCATTGCTTCCAGCTTCATCCCATCCTTGTTACTATCCAGCATTTGCTTCAGATCATCATGCCTACAAAAAAAAAACACAAACCGAAAATGAACAACCCTCACCCACTCATTCCCAGCCCACACCAACCAACCAAACCACCCCTTACTTCTTGTAATCAGCATGAAAGAATCCACCAGAGGCTAGATCCTGTGCCATCTCGGCATCCCCCTGTCCGGCCGACACCCTGTCATTGCTGTACGAGCCCCCATTGTTGGAGAGAGAGTTCGCCGCTGCGGTGAGCATCGTCGTGCCGGAGAACAGCCGGAAGCGGCCTGGCAGCCGGCCTCCTCGTGGCTGTGCAGCTCGTTTTTGCTGCGATGGTGGCGATGGACCACCACCAGCACTACTGCTACTCGACGGAGGGGCCCAGCGTCCCGCTCCCGCTACAACGTGGCACACTTTGCCGACTGCGACGACACACACTCGCTTCTCAACCGATCACCATTCCCTCGCGCGCTGTGTATAGTATACACTATATGTATATTGGTGAGAGATAGAGAGAGACAGAGGTCAGAGAGGGATTTGCTTATAGTTCCTTCATGTGATGTATAGTACAAAGTATAAGGAGGATACACTTGCTGTCGCTGGTTGCCGAGTTGTAGGTGCACCAGGCGGATTCAGTGCACACTGCACACGCACAAGTGGCTCTGAGTTTATTTATATGGTAACGCTGGATTAGCGCGAAATTACGATAGCTTCGGTGGGTTTGAGTTTTAAATACGGTCGAACATTGTTAAACTATTTTCTTTGGTTGTTACTTGACTAGATATAGAAAGCTTAACTCCGTGCGTAAGTGTACTTTCTTTGAGAAGCTCAAACTCGAGCTTTTTCCAATTTCCTACAAAGCTTTTCTTAACTTAATTTTCAATCAGCTGATCGCCGTAAGCTCTCGATTCGACCACTAGTGTAGTGTTCGATTCTTCGAGTACGTCACGAGAACTGTCACGAGGGAGAGCAGCTAGCTTCAAACTACTTTGGATCTCGTGACCTGACTTGTGATCGAACATGGTATAGGCAGGGCCAGAGGAGAGGAGACTAACGCGAAATTAACACTGCACAACTCCGAAGACCTTCCACAGGGCAGTTTTCTTCCTTTCACGATATCCGCGAGACAGAGTATCTCACCTTCGAGGTAGAGCTCACAATCATGGCGGACCGTGCGAATATTAAGGAGATGATTCCGGCTCTACCGGACGAAAATATTGGTAAGTTGCTCCAGAAGAAAAGCAATAGCCCCTCCCAGATAATTTTCTCTTTGGTGAAAAAAAAAACATTATAACATCCAATGTTATACTTCTCTCCTTATGCACTTGTAATCAATTGGTACATTGTAATGCTGCTGAGGTACTGAATTGTCTTTCAATTTTATTTAGATATGCTTGCTGCAACCAGCATCTTACAACAACAAGCCGCAGACATTAGAAGTCAGCGTATCAACTGGCAATCTTACCTTCAGTAAGTCAGTTTTATTTAAATTATCTCCTTATAGCTGTTATTAATATTTTTATGAATATTATATCAGATCTCAAATGATATCCAAAGAGGACTACGACTTCATAGTGGCCTTTGACATTAGTGAATCAGCAGCGAGAGAAGCAAAGCTCAAAGAGAATCCTGGACAAGCAGCAAAAACTTTTCTTAATTTACTTGGACATGTTTCTAAAGATCAGACAATACAATATATTCTCACTATGATTGATGATATGCTACAGGTAATTAATTACTCATTTGTTTTAATTAATAAATTGTCAAAAAGGAAAAGTTTTCTCTCTAATTAAACTATAAATATTAATACTGAGAATTTCAAAATATTAGGAAAATCGTAGCCGTGTTGAAATTTTCCGAGAGCATTCTACACGAAAAAGGG
Source organism: Torymus aiolomorphi (assembly GCA_036365515.1). Lineage (NCBI taxonomy): Eukaryota > Metazoa > Arthropoda > Insecta > Hymenoptera > Torymidae > Torymus > Torymus aiolomorphi. Next base: position 44,206,662 of record CM070873.1, on the reverse strand, counting down.
AATCTATTTGGGGACCTTTTCTGAATCTTCTCAATAGACAAGATGGTTTTATTATGAACATGACATCACGAATTATTGCTAAATTAGCATGTTGGAGTCATGATCTTATGGAAAAAACTGATCTCCAATTTTATCTTACATGGCTGAAAGATCAGCTGAAATTGAGCGTAAGTATATGAAAAATTTTATGAAGACCATTTTTTTAGCTGTTTATTTAATTAATCAAGGCTTTTTATTATTAAGTTTTCCCATTTAACAGTAGTTACCAATAGTAGTTCCATCTAGAAAAAATGCTTTTACTTTGCATGCTTTCATATAGCTTTATTCTCTTTCTCTATTAACAAATAACCATTTCATTTGCACGATGTAATTGGCTGCATTTTCTAAATTTTAATAATCACATATAACAATCTATGTGCTATAATATGTGTCATCAGAACAGTGGTGCTTTGTAAAATGTCTTTTCTTAAATTTATTAAAACTCATCTAATTTCTGCTATATTTAAAATATCTCCAGAAAAATCATTTTGAAAACAAAAGAAATATAAAGAGAGTATTTAAATAATATTCATGCTACTGTACAGTTACTTTCCTTCAATTAAAAATACTGATTCATCAAATAAATTTTGATTTTCTTACATTAATTTATGTAATTTACTTTCTATAAATTAAATAAAAATATGCTCAAAATATGAAATATAAGATCCCACACATATCAAATATTGAAAAAGTTATAGATATAATATTGCGAAATAATATTAAAAGCAGTGTGTTAGCACCTACCTATACAATAACAGAAGAAAGGTAGTCTTTAATAAGAAAATATTTTATCTTTGTTTCCTGTACATTTTAATATTATTACTTGCTCTGTAAGAGTAAAAGTAATTCTTCAGTAGCTGTAACTGTAATAATTATTAAGAATCACAGGTACAGGTTGTACATACATACCCAATGGAAAACACAATTTTTTAATAAATACTTTATTTTATATTACTAAAATTAACTCTTTAAATTAAAAAAAAATGTTTTACTTCAAAAAGTGTATTCACACTTCTTTTATATTTTTATTTCTTTTATCCACATTTGAGAATGTAATTAATAGTATAATTAAAAAACTTGTATATGTTTGAAAACGAAGTGAGTTTTTTTTTTTAATTTTGATAAACATTTCTAGTCTGACTATGATGCAGCTTACAAGTTGCATATTGCTTATCTGCATACGGGTAAGGGTCATACGGAATATATGTGAACATTTATAGTTTTGAGAAATGTCATGGTATAAAGTGGGTTTTTTAGTTTGAGGCCCTTCAGGAGGGAAGCATGCATGCTGAGGTAGTACAGGACACCAATAACACCGAGGCTGGAGAGGCCAATGAGCTACATGAATTGCTCAATCCGGTTCGTTCCGTAACAACTCAACATAAATTAATAATGATTGATTTCTTGATAACTAAGTATTAACTGCTAATCTATTTCAAATAAGAAGCTACAGTTTTAAAACCATCTTATATGCAAAGCACCTTTATGAAAAAAATCATTTCATTAAAAACTTTTTCTTTTAATTTGATGTAGTACATAATACAAAGCATGATAATATACCATTGTATAATATTTGATGCAACTTGCATGATAACTTTTTAATTTTGCTAATAATTATAAGGTTGTTACATTTAGTTAATATCTATTTAAATTTTAATTCTGTATACACATATGCTTGATGCATCTACTATTGGAAATAATTTAAATTTTAATCCAGGCAAGTGTAAATATAAGACAATAATTGTTTCCTATTTGTTTAGAATAATGAATATATTCAGTCAGTGGCGAGATGTCTTCAAATGATGCTTAGAATTGATGAGTATCGTTTTGCCTTTGTCTCTGTTGATGGAATATCAACTCTGTTAAGTGTTCTTTCTGGTAGAGTGAATTTCCAAGTTCAATACCAATTAATTTTCTGTTTATGGGTGCTAACATTTAACCCTCTACTGGCTGAGAAAATGAATAAGTTCAACGTAATTCCTATTCTTGCCGATATATTGAGCGATTCTGTTAAAGAAAAGGTTACAAGAATCATCCTTGCAGTATTTAGAGTAAGTTTGAGTTACAAATATTTTATTTATAAATAATTTGATTGTATAATATTTAATTACTCAATTAAAAATATTATAAATTCAATATTTAGAATTTAATTGAGAAAGTAGAAGATTTACAAGTTGCTAAGGAGCATTGCATTGCTATGGTTCAATGCAAAGTTTTAAAACAATTATCTATTTTAAGTCAACGAAAGTTTGATGATGAAGATATTACTGATGATATTGAATTTTTAAATGATAAACTGCAAGCATCAGTTCAAGATTTGAGCTCATTTGATGAGTATGCAACTGAAGTGAAATCTGGTCGCCTTGAATGGTCTCCTGTACATAAATCTGGAAAATTCTGGCGAGAAAATTCAAGCCGTCTCAATGAGAAGAATTACGAATTACTTCGCATCTTGGTTCATTTGTTGGAAACTAGCAAGGATCCCCTGGTTCTTAGTGTAGCCTGCTTTGATGTTGGAGAATATGTAAGGCATTACCCACGTGGAAAGCAGTAAGTAAATTCATTTTGTTTCTTCATGATAAAAGAAAGTTAATATGGTTTAAATTAAATTGTAAATTAGATCTAAAAAAAATCTAATATCACATAAATTTAGGAATCATTTTTTCTTATGATGATTACTATTCTTAAAAACTAATTATTTTTTTCAATTATAGTATTATTGAACAATTGGGAGGTAAACAGAGAGTAATGCAATTACTGAGTCATGAAGATCCTAATGTTAGATATGAAGCCCTTTTGGCTGTTCAAAAATTGATGGTTCACAATTGGTATGTAAATTAATGAAATTCATCTGTGTATTAAAACATTTTCTAATTGAATGATATTTTTAACCCAGGGAGTATTTAGGAAAGCAGTTAGAAAAAGAACAGACAGGAACTTCAGGAGCACCTGGTCCCAAGTCAGGAACCCAGGTGCCTACCAAGGCTTAAAAATGTATAGAGAGCTTTAAAACTAAACTATCTGATGCTTAAGTATAAAGTTCATCATTTATTCATATTTCTAATTTCTAACAAGTATCTTGATATTGTTGTTCCCATGTGTTTTTGAAAATTTTTGACAGTTACTATATTGAGGAAATATGAAACTATTACAAAAATTGTATTCACCATGTTAATATAATTTTTTTTCAAATACTAATTTTTCTGGAAAATATAAAATAAGCTTTATTATAATTGTTATTTCAAGAAAATGAATGAATTTTAAATATGGAAAGGAATCAAATCTTTAGTTCAATATTTCAAAATACACGTTTTGTATTGTTTTTGTATTTTCAATTTAAAAAAAGCTTTTATACAAACCGCGTTCTCTAAATGAAAATGTTCTGACACAACACAAAAAATGCTAGCAAGCTAGATTTCGTTTTCAATATTTTATATTAAAATTTCGATGAAATCCTAATACACTTTTTCATGATTGGACAATACAATTTTACATTCCACAAATAAATTGAAAGTAACATTTTTGATTATACAAATCGACTATTTATTTCAAAATCCTAAAAATATAGCTTTTACGGAATGTTGTACTAAATTTTCCAATGTTTGTTGATTTTCTTTTAATCATAGCATTCAAATATATATCATTGCTAAATAATCCGAAAATTATTACAACATCAATTGTGTACATAAGACTTTTAAGTAAACTGTAGATGTACATACATATAAAGATATTCTTATATGATCTTTCTGGTCATATAGTACATATATTAAATGTGTAACATACGACGTGTTCTTGTTTATGCACATACTGATTGTGCACATATTAATTGTGCACACTTTAACATTGGCATATATCTATATATATAGATCTGTACCAATGCTATCTGTGCACAATAAATATGTGCACAATCCTTATGTGCACAAACAAGAACATGCCGTAACATAAAACTCACTTGTTACTTGAAATTGTAAATCTATGTTAAAGTATTAGTGAAATAAAGGTATTATTGTAAAATATGTATCAAATTTTATTATTATTACAATTCCTGTCACATTAAAAAAAAAGCTGCAACATGGTAATAAATGAAAGATAAATTTAAGGGAGTGTCGCATTGTACTTTACTAGCAGTTTGATCAGTGGAGCATGTAGAAATACTGCACTGTAGATTTTAGTTTTTAATAAATTAAAAAAATATAGTTGGATATATGCAACATAAAGACATCATTACCCTCCATAATAATGCACTCTACCATCCTGCAAAGTTTCAAATCGATATTTTAAAAATGGCATTTGAACGAAATTTACTTACAAACCAACGATTTGGAATGTATATAAAAAAGACGATGTCGGTATGGCAGGGATCGCGTCAATACATTCTATACGTCAATTTAAAAAATTTAGATATTTTTTAGTGGGAGACACTTACGGGTCTTCTTATTCTTTCTTTGACCCCATTCCAAGACTTAGGCGACTCTGGAACAATATTCCTACCCACATGCAGAAACTTCGCTCTATATAAGCTTTTTCAAGCGCGCCATACTCACTGTCACTTAGTCGACGACCGATTATAATATACTCTTAATTTATACTGTTATAAACGGTACTGCAAGCTATAATAACTTACTTTAGAGTGATGTGAAATACCGATATAATTTTCAAACATGGATATCTCGTGAAAATACCAATAAATCGTCCAAAAAAAAATCTGAGTATAGTATTAACATATACGGAGCGCTTGACGTTCGTGTTTTTCCAAAAAAATTATGAGAATTTATTTAATTAAATAAAAACCGTACTGTCGGTAAGTAGTAATCTGCAATTAAGCTACTTTTCAAATATGGATATCCCATGAAAATACCAATAATAGAATCACTCAAAAAAAAATCTGAGTATAGTGTTTACGTGTACGGAGCGCTTGACGTTCGTCTTTTTCCAAATAAACGTTTAAATGTTGATTTAAAAAATATTGAAATTCACGGTTTCACATGGCCTTAGCTATACGTTCGCGCTCCACTCCACTATTGTATTTCTATTTTTGTAAACGGAATCTGTTCGTATAGGTAATAAATAAATATTTCTACATCATCGTTACTTCGCTTTTTTTCATGAATTATAAACTTGATAAAAGATTTAATCAACAATGTTAAATTTTTTTTAATCCCGAATGGAAATAATAATCGCACAACTATGTTACAATCTAGTACACTATTTGTAAATTCTCGCACCATTTGATACATTTCGGTACGTTTTGATTAAGATTCGGACATTTGTACGGGATCGTATCTTATAAACGTACCGAATTGTACGAAAATGTATGTCAGGGTACTCGCAGATACATCCTTTAACAGAAACCTACAGCAACTTAATATGCTGAAAAAATTATTTTTTGTCTCAAAAAATTTCTTGTAAGCGTATCGAAACGTACCGAAACGTACCAAAACATGCGGAAACGTACCCAAGCGTACAAAAACGTTCGAAAACGTACAACAATGAAGATGAATATACGGTATAAGAACTTGAAATATGCTGGAATAGTATATATTACGCACCAAGGGAGGAAAAAACCTAGCCTTTGACTCGGGTGGCAATTTACACGAGTTGTGGACTGTCCAATTTTACTCCCTTATTGGAGCGTATACTATTTTTTTGCCTAGCGAGGCCAAAAATACAACCTTCGCGATCGGGCGCCGGGAGCGCATGTGGTACTATCGGCCCGCTATAGGCAAAAATATACTATTTTTACTGTTCTGTACGTTTACGTACGTTATTGCATGTTTCTGTAAGGTCACGTATGTTGTTGTGACCATTGCTTTACGTTTTCGTACGGTTTGGTACGTGTCAGTACGTTTCGGGATGTATCCATATGTTTCGGTACGTTTCGGTAAGTTTCGGTACAAAAATATTTGCATATTGATACATTCATTTGGTACATATAAGTATGTTTCCGTTCATTTTCGTAGGTACATGTATGTCACTGTACGTCACCGTACATTTCCGCAAGTTTACGTACGATTCGATACGATTCGGTATATGTTTTAGTACGTTTTCGTATAAAATGTCCGAATCTTAATCAAAACGTACCGAAACGTATCGAATCGTACGGAAACGTACAGAAACACAGCGACACGTAAAGGAACGTGCCGAAACACACGATAATTTACATTGTAGTACCGTTTATTTTTTCCATTCGGGATTCTATTATTTAAAATAAAATAATAAATATTTACTAGAAAATACGTTTTAAATTATGTTCCAGGTGAAATTTAATTCTCTATAAGAACCTAAGTATTTATAAATAATAAAATAATTAAAATTCAAGACTGAAAATTTTTCTAAACAAACTTAATTGTTGCGACCTTGACGAAACCTTATATTCTCGCAAGAGTCAAGGCCCATTAGCGTATTGCAAGGTTTCCTTCAAAACATAAGTACAATCGAATTGTTTTACTCATAAAACTATTCACACTCGTCAAAGTTCTACTGTTCAACGTTTCCGTGTCCCCTTCTCTTTACATGTAGATACGGTACTGACGAAAGTTCGACTATAAGGGGGTGGATAAGCTTCGCTGATCATGGATCGAAGGGGGACACCTTCCACTTCTAAGGATCGAATATCGCTGTATTATTAAATGCGGTTTTAAAAATACCTATAAAATTTAAAAGGCCTTAATTCAAGACAATTCAAGACGATCATAACTGTACGCGCAAGCTTCATTCGAGAAAACTTTAAATGTGCGTAGATTGTTACATTTATTATATTAAATAAAATAATTAGCTTTTAAATTAAATATTTTGTTAACCTAAGGCGATGTGAAGTCCAAAATCAACCCAATTTCATTATTTAATAGGTAAATTAATATTCGAACTTTTATTTGGAAAAACAATTTTATCAGGCGCTCTGTATATGTAAATACTACGCTCAGAAATTTTTTAAAGTGATTTTATTTATAGCATTTCCATCAGATATGCTCGTTTAGAAACTAGATTAAAATTATACAAATGCAGATTCTTACTTACCGGCATAGCGGTTTTTATTTAATTAATTTCTAAGTATTTTTTTTTTTTTTTTGAAAAACAGGATTGTCAGACGCTCCGTATATGTAAATACTATACTCTAAAATTTTTTTGAGTAATTCTGTTAGTATTTGCGTAAGATGTACACGTTCAAAAATGTTGTCGGTATTTCACATCACCCTATAATGTGGTCTTATATACTGAAGCTGTTATTATTTTCTACGATAATAAAAGGTAAGTAACTTGAGCCATTTGAGGAGGTATGCACTATACTTATATAAACAATACATAAAATGGAAAAGTACGTGTGTCACCTCCTTTTCATTTTACAAAATATTTCAAATATTTTGAACAATAATATAGTTTATGTAAAATTGAATAGGTTGATTTCTGCGAGCATACTAAATTATTCAAAATAGGTAAACATAATTTGCCATCATTTTGTCACCTATATACGATAAAAAAAGTTAGATAAAAATAGAAGTTTTTTTTCCTATATTGATAAACATTATTTTCTATTTTAACCCATACTTGCTCCGTATTTATTTTTATAAATAGGTACAAGAATATCAGCGATATTAAAAGTTATTAATAAAATGATCGCGTTAAAATATATTAAATGGCTTATAAATCATAAAAAAGTATGAAAATATTTGAGTTGCATGAACTAAATATAATTTGGATGCAAATTGTAAAGAAATTAAGATTTAAGATAAAATAAAATAATTAATATTACATAATACTTATATAACAGTATTATGTATTCGCGAACAAAGATGTTTTAGTCGTCCAAAAACAAATTATTATACTAACCCAAACAACAAAAAACCGACGAAAATTTTGAAACCGCTAACACTATACCTATACCGCCTTTGCGTCTATATACGTAACAGTTGCGCCAACCCTCCACGCAATTCCCTTGAGCTTTAAAGCGACACGCTCTATATATATATATATATATATATAGCTATTTTATGTGCATAATAGGTACAGCGCCAGAGTACGCGTGTGGTAGTGTAATCCTAAAGCGGCAAAGCCTGGAAGCTCGAAATCGAAATAATGTGACATGCGCTCACGCGCTCGTGCACTTTGGCATCGCATCGGAGAGTAGAGTACTAGAGTAGAGCTACCTAGCTAGTGTGTGCGCCGACGCATTCGCTGGCTACAACTTCGCTGGGAAACAGGTGTACCGATTCCGTATGTCTTCGTGTTGCAAGTCGAACTTATCTGCCATCAAAACAGACAAAAATGGCGGAACAGAGTGAGAGGAATCAGTTACCTCCCGGCTGGGAATGCAGATACGAGGGGAGAAGCGGTCGAGCGTACGTCTATTTTTTCCCCGTTTCCACCTGCTTCGGTTTACCTGTGTTTTGGTCACCTCAGAGAGTTGGGCTGCGGCTCTTTTGGCTCATTTTTGGGGCTAGAATTCTAACGCCGTTATTTTTGCTTTACTTACGCCTCACTCGATTCTATTTTCTCGTTTTTTACTTAGTAGTCACAAGTTTTGCGTAATTTATTTTTATTATATCTGTAGTTTGAATTCGCGATCGATATTTATCATTATTTCTGCATACCTGTGCATACATTCATCTGTTTATGCATTTGACAAAATTTCATTTTTAGCTATTTTATCAATCACTTCAATCGTTCAACAACATGGGAAGACCCACGAGTGCGTTACTGGCAGTATGCACAATATATGCAGTCTCAGAACTCAACAACGCCAAGCTCCAGCACAACAGATCATCCAAGCGAATCCATACCCTTACAGGTCAATTGAACCTTTTCATTTGAATTTGCTGTGATAATTGAGATGGATTTTGGTTTTTCTAATAAACATAAAATGACTAATATAGCATGCTTGTTTATTTTTACTATGTTTACATTAACAGACTACTTGTATTAGCTACTTTGATTTCTTAAAGTTTGATAATTGTTAGTGTGATTCATAATTGTTTTTATATTTATTATTTAAAATTTTTAATTATAAATCTTTTTTAATTTTGTAATTGATTATTTACTAATAAAACTAATTCTGTATGTACTCATGACTAATATAATGCATAACATCTAATAGGATTTAATATAATTACATAAACAAAATACTTAAATGTGTTCATTCATAAAAATTATCTTTGAACACTTATAACATTTGCACGCTGCATTTCTCTGGATTGTATATTGACTGACATGAAAACAGATGAGTGGAAATAACACAGGTGGCCACATTGTTTATTCTGGAGCTCACAGAGCTCCACAAGTTTATCCAACTCCTTCACCTTATTGTAATCCACAACCTGCATTTTTACCACCAAGTTTGCAGGTAGGTTAAACAAGTAGATTTGTGAATAGTTGAGTGTGTTTTCAAATAGTATAGCAATGTAGATTTTAAATAACTAAATGTATTAAAAAGTAGATTGCTTAAAATAACAATTATTTAATTTGTTTAGGACTTGAAAACACCATTATCAACAAGATCTGTGAGTGGTTTGACTAATAGACTTGGTGATATGACGATTGGATCACCCACTCCTATAAGAAACATGGAGTCCAGTTTAATCCAGAACAATGATGTGGAATTACAAGTAGCTAAAATCAGTGCTATGTTTCCAACAGTATCTGATACACATATTAGGTTGCTACTGAAAAAGTAAGTTTTCAAAATAAAGATGATAAAAGTAAAGTTTCTAATAATACTCATAGTAATGCAGCTTTTTGCAATTTTTTCTAATCTTTTCCTTAACAACTTAATAACTTAACTGCTTCCACATTACTAATGCTTTAATTTTTTTTTTTTTTGCTAACAAGTATAACTAACATCAAATTAACAATGTGAATTTTGAGCGTTTTGCAAAAATACAGCACATTGTACTCAGGAATGGGTAATTCTATTTTTAAAACTTAGTTCTTTTAAATCCAAAACCGGAATTAATTTAAACATTTTTATTATATTTGATTGAACATTTAATTCAATATATAATACTATAAAAAGATTCTTCACTTGATCATAATTAAAGTTTTTATAATTAAATTTTTTATTTATGTTGTCGTTAATTCCTATTAAATTTGATAAAATCAAATTTATAGTAGCCCATCCCTGTCATAAGTTCAAGTGCTAAGTATGAAGCCAATCTCTTTCAGATACCATAATAGACCAGCTTTGGTTGTGAGTGCTCTACAAGTTGAGAAGAATCCACTTTGTCAGCCAGGACCATGTACACCCATCGGCGTGCACTCCAGTTATGCAATACCAAGATGGAGACTTCCACCCCATGCTATTCACGCAGCCCTCACACTGAGTCCACCCCGAGGCATACGGCCAGCCCCACATTCCCCAAAAATGAAACTTAGGTTCATTCCATTCTTAACAATGTCAAAACCACAGTATTTGGATGCTAGATGTCAATATTGTCCATTTATGTATGATGACTGAAAAAGAAACTAAAGAAAAGACGTAGTGGAAAAAATGTTATCTGACTTTTATAGCTTTTTTATTTATATATTATTTGCTACAATATCCAATAATAGAATATCTATAATCTCATATATCAAAAATTGGTAGTAAGTCGGGAAACATTTTTAAATAAACTTGAAATGAAAAATTCACCAAATGCTGAGAAAGTAGTTTTTGAAGCCTTAGTTATTTGGTGTATTTAAAAGTAACAATAGTGCATTCCTAAAACTTTAATAATATTTAGTAACTATTGCATGCTCTTCCTCGAAGTCTGTCAAAAAGTGGAAAAATTTTTTTCCGCCCTTTAACCTCAAAATGCCATCTTAAATGTCATTTTGCGGCCTCGGACGGAAAAATACGTTACTGAAACGTGGACGTAAGAGAATTTTTACCTCATGCGACTTTTCGACCTCGCTTCGCTTGGCCGAAAAACGTCGCATGAGGTAAATAATCCTCTTCCGCCCGCGTTAGTAATATACTATTATTTTATTGATTTTATAAAATTTTTAAGAACATTGAACACTAGCACAATACCACTTCAGTGAACTCATATTAAAAGATAAAAGATTAGTTATCACATTAAGAAATTCAGGTTGTTATAAAATTTCATAATGTAATAAATATATATATACACATATAAATGTCTTCTCACATACACCTATACCACTGTGTACGTGTATCAACACTTTATGAATGGAAGATCAAAAGTAGTATAAATTACTATAACTTTCAGCATTTATATGACTAAAACTGTGCAAAAATAATATACAAATTATTGATCAATATTTTAAATGTATTTTTTTTTCAAATTTGTTTAAAAAAATTCTAGTTTTTTGAAACATTAAGGTCATGCCATAACAGAGTCTACTTTTATAATGTTACACATTAATGCTAGCTAGCTTAATAAAATGAGACTACTAAATTCATTCTTTAGAGTATAAATATTAAATTAAAACAGCAACTCCAATTTTCATATATTTTATTACATTTCCAGTAGCATTTGTATACTGATGAAAAATTTATTTTATTAAAAAAATATTTTTTAATTTATTTTTCAATTTATTAATATAGAATTCTTTTTTAAAGCTTATATTTAATTTAATCCAACATACAAAAAGTTATGTTTTTTCACTCGATTATTTTATATTGTTACCTTAAAACAAAGATTTTACTTAATAATCGTATTATTTATATTTATATGTGCATTTTTAGAACTAATTTCAAATAGAGTATTTTTTACTACTTCAGTAAAAAAATATCGAGTCTTTGAGAACACATATAAATAGTTTTTTTTTATGTTAATTTATTTAAATGTTTTATTTTTACCCCAATCTTTTTCAGTTTCATCCTGGTTTTCAGTACCTTAGATGTTGAGTCACATCATTTACTCAAACGTAGATAGGTTAGTTTATTCCTTTATGATTTAAACAATCTAACGTATGTTTCTCTTAATCATATATTAGATTCTTTCTCTAAAGCACGCATTCTTCACTTTTGCACTTGCTTGCTAAAGTTAACGTAAGAAAAAGAAAAATTGTATGCATATTTGATATTGTAAAAGTATATCATTCAATAAAATATTTTTATTGTACTTTATATTTATTAAATTTTACTATATAGAAAATATATTATACATGTATATAAAATTATTAATTTGAACTATTGCAAACAGGTATCTGAAAAATGTGTTTCCTAAAGTTGATGAGTATGTACTTTTGGATACTTTGGAACAATGTGACAACAATGTTCAAAAAGCTACTGAAAAATTACTTGAACTAGGCTATGAAAAACGTAACCCTACTGGACCATCAAGAACATCAGTTAAAAAGAAAGAAGAAGAAAAAGTAAATGAAAGATTGTAGAATAATGTGAAAAATGAATTTTTTAATTTTATAACATTCTATAAATTTTAAATCTTTTTTAAGGTCCACACTGTTCCGTCAGCACCTACGCCACCCCCACGCATGAAAAGTATAGATGAAAAAAATAAAAGTAAGTATACAAACTTCTTTTACGAGATCGAATAGAACTTTTTGTATCTTGGACATAAAATTGAGTTTCACGCTTCGAGTGCTGATAGTCATGTCAGAGGGCTGCTCAATTGCATGAGGATGCGAAAATTTACCCCCGTGATAGAAATCTTATTTTTTATTCAACCGGTGAGGGGGGGGGGGCGGTAACTTTCAATGCCCGCGTGAAAATATGAGATCTCATATGAGATTGTAAATGAGATCTTAAAAAGATCTCAAATGAGATCTACATGAGATCTCATATGAGATCCTATTACGAATTTCAGACATTATATCTCACATGAGATCTCATATGAGATCTATCTGCAATTTTCTATTAAATAAAAAACTTAAGCCGTTAGATCTCGTGTGACATCTCATCTGCAATTTTCTATTAAATAAAAAACTTAAGCCGTTAGATCTCATGTGAGATCTCATATGAGATCTCATCTATGATGAAAAGTTTTATAGTACATTTCGACACGGGTGGGGAAGTCGATTATTTAGCTGGTGTGACTTTTTGCACGAGCGAAGCGAGTGCGAAAAAGTCACACCACCTAAATAATCGATTTACGCACTAGTTTCGAACGGTATTTTATACCACGAGTGCCGAAAAATCATATCAAAGTTGTGATTTTGAGGTTAGAGTGGTATAAAATATTTTTTTATTTCAATTATACAATTACCATAAATACTATTTGCATGTCTTTAGTGTATTTAATTTAATTTGTCGTAGAATCGACGTATCAAAAACAAGGCATGCCTTGTAAGTTTGACTCTTAAAAAGTCATTGAAGTGATCGACTCTCACAGTCTTATACACTCGACATTGACAACTTGTTTATAGGAACAGTCGGCGGGTCGCCACGTATTGGCGAGTGGCGGTAATAAGGAATGGGTCTGGGTGACAAGCTTAGTACCGCCACTGGACGATACGTGGCGACCCGCCGACTGTTCCTATAAACAAGTTGTCAATGTCGAGTGTATAAGACTGTGAGAGTCAATCACTTCAATGACTTTTCAAGAGTCAAACTTACAAGGCATGCCTTGTTTTTGATACGTCGATTCAGCGACAAATTAAATTAAATACACTAAAGACATGCAAATAGTATTTATATAATTGAAATAAAAAAATATTTAAAACGTTTTATCATAGATGAGATCTCATATGAGATTTCACATGAGATCTAATGGCTTCAGTTTTTTATTTAATAGAAAATTTTAGATGAGATCTCACATGATATCTCACATGAGATATAATTCCTGAAATTTTTTCATTTAATGGAAAATTGCAGATGAGATCTCATATGAGATCTCATATGAGATCTCATGTAGATCTCATTTGAGATCTTTTTAAGATCTCAATTACAATCTTATATGAGATCTCATATCATATTTTCATGTGGGTGTTATACAACGTTTTAAGGCAGAAAATTCGATTTGGCACACATAGGATTCGATAATGCATTCGGCGTGGGGTCATATAGGGAGTAAGTTTGATGTGAGAACGGATAAGTTCACCTTGGCAAAGTCCACCTCTATAACTTCTCCAACTGGAGCTTTGCCCCCAGAGTTCCCACCACGGCCTGCGCCCTCGAATCTTGTAGGAGCGTGAAATCGCATTTTACGTGGTGTAAAACCGAGTTGATACTACGTTTTATGCCCCCTGGGTTAAAATAGTATATTGTGTGTCAAGGGCGTAAAAGGTACAAAAAATGTGGTGTGCACCAAGGGCTAAATGGGCTTTTTAACCTCGTGTGGTTGCATAGACTCGTCGTCGGCTCGTGCTTGCTCGCCTTTGACTCATACTGCAAACTCCACACTCTAAAAGAGCCTGCTTAGCCCTTGATGCACACCATATTTTTTGTAACGCATTGAATGTATTCTTTTTGCGTTTTTTTTTTTAATATAAAACGAGGCTTATGTGACCGTTTTTAGACACGGCAACCACTCGCTTATTGGAGTAATTTTTATTTTTATTTAAACAAAAATCTTCACAATAATCTTGTGAAAAATTAACGACTTTCTTATTTATTATAATCTACATTGAGAGGGTGTCACGAACAACGTTAATAAATTTTGAATATAAAGATGAGATAAAAAAAGATAAAGATGAAGATTTTCGTAGGCCCTTAGTTGCTGTATCGGAAAACTATTACTCCAGTCTCGCTTTCCAAGCACGAAACGCGCGAAAATCCAAACCCGGGTCACAAAAAATATCGTATTTACCACGGGCAGTGGGCTTTTTTGACCTCGTGCGTTTGCAGTACTCGTCTTCGGCTCATGTTCGCTTGCCTTCAATCCGTAAGTACTGCAAACTCTATACTCGGGCTAGAAAAAGTCCTTTTTACGCCCTTGGCACACAATATACTATTTTGATACAATGGGCATAAAATATCCATTTTATGCTTTATTTTGTAGACGTAAAATAAGTGGTTTTTGTCGCGGGAGAGGAAGAATAAGTTTGTCAAAACGTTAGTTTGTACTTATAACAAAAAAATGTATTACGCATTTCAATCATAATTTTGTTACCCTCCCTCTTCCTCCCACTCTCTTTCTCCCCCTCTCTCTAAAAGGACATTTCTCGCGAGAATAAAAATTAACCGTTTATGAAATTATTTTTAATATTTATGATTATTCAATTATTTGTTTTCGGGGGGTTTCACCCCCTGCACTCCTACCCCCGCTTCAGAAAATATGTTTACATCACGTAAATTGTACGGCCTTGGCATGTGAATTCGTATTTTACACGATCCTATGTAGAAAAGGTACTTTTGGATAGACTTGTATTAAGAATTGTTTCGTTTTTAATATGGAAGGGGTTTGGATTATTTGTTAATTTCTAATGCTTATACTTCAATACAGTGAAAATACGACTGATGGAAAAATTCAAAGAGGTACCAGAAAAAGTCATTCTATTGGCCATGGATAGTGTAGATTATGATGAAGAGCGAGCAGCTCATATTTTAGATATTATGATAGCAGAAGAAGCTATAAAACCATTAAATACATCTAGCAGTCAAAGGTAACTATACAATATCTATCTATAAGAAAGAAATGTATATTTTTTTAATGGATTATTTCAGTAGTAATAGAAGTGATGACAGAAAAGACAGCCCTCCTGTAACAGAAGCTCTGAAACTAAGTGCTTCACCAATCAAAAGAATGACAAAAGATTTAGATATTGAAAAATCTAAACGACCCAAAAACAAGAGTGAAGTTCCAAAGTGAGTCAAAAATATTAATTTTTTTTTTTTTTGCATAAATTTTGTAGGTGTAAAATAACAAATTCATTAGTTGCTACCAATTTTGTTAAAATATTTAAACTTGAAATTATTATTATTATTATTATTATTATCATTAGCTATGGATTCTGTTAATTTATTTTTTTTTATTTTTAACAAAATTACAAAAAAAGTTTTTATTATATTGAGATTTAGATATAATGGAAATATTTTTATAAAATTTTAGAGTCTCAAGAGGAACTAGTACCGCAGAAGATGATAATTACAAATCATCTTATTTGACACGACCAATGGGCCCTAATACAGATTTACCAAAAGGAGCAAATAATGATTTACTTTTGTAAGTAACTTATTTTATATTAATCTTTAGACTCCCAACTTAGATGCACACTCTCCGAGAAACGGATTGTGACGGGGCTTTGAGAGTCGATTTTTGGTAAGGTGATGCGATACCTACGCTATTACTCAAAATTGGGTTCCCGTTTTTCTCATTCAATTTTTAATTTTAAGAAAAAAACTGTGATACGTTGTAGTTCTTTATTAAACTTAAAACTTGTCAAAGAGTTTTTTTCAAAAAGTTTTAAATTGAAGGAGAAAAACGGGAACTCAGAATTGAGTAATAGTGTGGGTATCACATCACCTTAAGAACAGTATTATTATGGAATAATTGCATTGAGAGGAGCTTACAAAGATAATATGAAACTTTTGCAAAATATTCAAACAAGAATCTTGAAAATTATACATAAAAACTCTTTCTTAGATAATATACCATTAAATGTAAGACAAGTTTTTACTTTAGAGGCATTAATGTATCACTATGAAGATCAAAAAAAGAAAAACTATGAAAAAAGTACTTCTAAAACTAGAAATAAGAGTATTCAATTGCCAAAAACAAAAAAGGCTGTTAGTGATAAAAATAGTTTCAGGGTAGTACTAAAGACCTTTAATAGTCTACCCAAAGAATTCAGAAGTATTATATACATATAGTAAAGGAAATAATAGGAAATATAAGTTAAAGAATAGACTAAAAAATTATATAAAATCAACGTAGATTATGTCATTATAACTATTTTTTTTTTAACTTTTGAAATTTTATTGCCAAATATTGAATATTTCATAGTTTAGTATTAAATATTTAATACCTAGTAACTTAGTTTAAAGTTAGTATGTAAGTAAAATTTATATTGCTCCAGTCCTTGTACAGGTAGTCATATCTACCTTTTAGGATTACGCCTATGTAATTTATCTGGTTAAATAAATAAATAAAGTATTCCTAATTCCCTCACATAGACCCTCCTTTTTTAAGATTATGGGCAATCTGATCTCACATATGGTTTATTTCATTTAAAAATGATGTCTCTTCTATTGACTGTCACTTTGCAAGTGTTTATGATACGAAACGATAACAAAAATTGGAAAAGAAAACAAGAAAAGCGAAAATTTAAACTTGGTTTCGTTAAAAAAATATTAATTTTTTAGGAAATTATAAACATTCATAGATAGCGTAAGAAAATTGTTGTAAATCTTCTTATTTTTTTGAACGATATGGGTCGTGTTTTTAATCATTTTTTATGCTATCTTTGATTACTGATAATTTCCTAAAAAATAAATATTTTTTAACGCCACCAAGTTTTAATTTTAGCTTTTTCTGGCTACTTTTATAATCTTTTTTGTTCGTTTACGTATCATTAATACTTGCAAAGTGACAGTCAATAGAAAAGACATCATTTTCTAACGATATAGAACATATTTGAAATTAGATTGCCTGTATCTTAAGAAAGTGGGCTTATGAGATATAATGGGGAACAATGGGCTTCATTTATAGATACCAGAAGTCAACTGTCGAAGCTCTATCGAAATCCGTTTCTCTTCTTCTTTATTATCTTCAAGAAATGTTAAAGAAATGTTTCCTATAACTTTATTTTCCGTAATTAAATAAATGTTTTCCACTTATGTACAAGTACATGATTATTTTTAAAAATCTATACTTAGTCATTAAATATCATAATTAATTTAACAATTTTAGGCCTGATTATGCACCTTGGTCTGGACCGGATCCGTCTCTACTAATGAAAAATGTAAATATTAGAACACTAGCTATGGGGAAAAACTCTAGCTTAGTAAGTAGGAGTTGTAAACTTGCGAAGGGTGCAAATTCCGAACTTCGTAAAGGACCGTTAAGAGGATTAGCTCAAGGTTCAATTTATTCTCAGAGGAACGCCAGTAACACAGAGAGTCGTGGAAAATGAAACATGTGCAACTGTTTTTTCTAGCCAGTCTTTTTTGATATGTTTTTGTTATTGATGCAAAAATATTGCATTTTATTGATATTTTTGTTACGTTAACTATTATTGGTTGATTTGATAATTCTTAATTTAATACTCTGTTTTTCAAAAGAGAAGTAATCATGCTATTTTAACATATAACAATTGTATGAAATTTTTAGTAGAATGTATTAATGATATAAAATTTTGATAGAGGGTATTTAAACAGTATTACAAACTGTTGTGATTGAAAATTTTGATATTTTGTAAGTATTCTTAATGGTGAAGAATGAATATTTCACTGCTCTTAAACTAGTATTCACTAGCATTAAAAGTAATTGGAATATTTACAACTTATTATTAATCATTATAATAAAAATTTTGTACAAAAGGTCAGGGAAAAATATCATTAAGAAATTTAAGAGAAAAATTCGTTTTTTATATTAAAAAAATTTTTTTAGAATGAATTAACTTCTGTTTGTATGCAATATATATCTTCCATTTAAAAACATAATTTTAAAAAATTTATACTTATTTCTACCTATATTTAAAAATGCAAGTACAATAATTTAATAATAATCAATCCCTGATCTATAGTTAAGTTTTGTAATCATAGATTTGTCTAGCATGTTCATTTAATTTTTTGAAATATTAATGTTTAATGATATTCTTTATAATTACCATTATTATGACAATTACTATTGATATTTTTCCTTTTATTCTACATTTAATAATTAAATTTAAAGATACGTTATATTAGTTTTGAAACAACTGTATCAACAAATATTTTGCATTACAAAAATCAAATACTGTTGTGTCGAAAAATTAAAAAAATTATAACTAATTATTTTTATTTTAAATGTAAATTAATAACGTTAAATCATGATTTTAGTAATTGTTGTAGGTAAAAACAAAAGTAATGTGCAATAGTTAGGTATAGTAATTTTTTGCCAGTAAGGGACTGTCCACATAGCGTCTCATGTGCCTTGTCTCTTGTCTCATGTTTCAAGCGCGAAAAAAATGGTTGTCCGAATTCTTATACATTTATAGTTTATGGCAATAGAAAATTATACAGAAAAAATGACCATAGATTAGAAATTATTAAGATTGCGGACAACGATTTTTTTCGCGCTTGAGACATGAGACATGAGACAAGGCACATGAGACGCTATGTGGACAGTCCCTAAGGCTGATTTACATTTACAGCTAACTAGTTTTACTGTAAAAAATGTACTTCTTTCGTGTTGTGGTTTAATATTAACATACGTTTTATTTTATTTATACTTTAATTAAAAATGTTTTAGTAATATTAAAATATAGTTTTAGACTTAATTATAAAATTGTAAACAGTATTGTGCAAGTGTAAAAAGTATTAGATAACAGTGGCCAATTTACCTCTTTTACACGCCGTATAATTAATATGAACTTAGATGCAAAAATTTGAAATTCTTTGCTAGTAAGAGAGAACTATTCTGTATCCTTAGAAACTATGCATACACCAAGATGTTATAAATACCAGCATGTGGTAAGAGGGCTTAAAGAGGCAGAATATTTATTAAGTAACTCGATAACTCTTACTTCTTCTTTTAGAAGAAGTATACTTTTCTCGAAACGTCCATATTTTATACATCTTTAATGATGAACCAGAGTATAAGCTAAAAAATTTACAAATTGGTTTTAAAAATTATTTATGTACATGATAAGGATACTTTCTTCATTTAAAATGAAATAAACATTCATAGAAAATAATAATTCTTTATTTATCTAAGCTTGTTCACATTACAATCTCAACAATATATTTCTACAAAATGATTAAAATGCTTTTTAATATATTTCTACAAGATGATTAAAATGCTTTTTAAGTTTTTAATTGCTTTATTTAGTTATTTACAAATAATTCGTATAGTTTTGTGAAATTATAAATTGCGTTTTTATAAAGATTCTAGTACATAATAGTATTCTATTATGCACTGAAAAAATTCCTTTTAGTTTAAAATATTTTTTTCAAGTGTACTTAAAAATATTTATTTACGGTTGAAAAAAATACTTATTTGTATTTATGAAAAGACAATATTATTTTAATGATGTTTTTAAACTAAATGAATATTTTCGAATAGATAGTTACTTAAATCTAAAAGTTTTTTTTTCAGTAATTAAAATATTATACAGCAAAATGACCATGATTTTAAATCCTTTTTGGGATATAAGTTAATTATTAAACTTACCAAATTAAATTTTATTTTAATTCAACCCTTAAGATTTTTTAATCAGTTTTTTTGAAATATATAAATACATAATAGAGTGAAATACTTGCTAATAAAAAAAATTTCCATATTTTTTAGTATATTTCTAAATTTATATCTTTATAATTTGCATCAAATAGACATATTTCGAAAAAAAAAAACTTACACAAGTCTCAGAAATTTTTACGGAATCTAATTTAACGTAAAAGTAAATTTTATATAGAGAAAATTTAATCTTGAAATTCAAAAATCGTAAAATTAAGTACAGTAATACTACTTTAAAAAATTATAATACTCTGGCAATAAGTTTACAACAATATTAAGAAACATAGATATTTTAAAATATAAAATTTAAGTAAAAAGAAATTCGGTATAAAAGTAAAGTAAAATATATAATTTGCATAAGTAACATATATTTTCAATAAATATGCTTTTAAAATAATTTCAAGTTAAGAAAAATATTAGTTATTAGAATAATTTAAGAAATTCTAATGCATATCTAAGATATAACAATTATAATCCCAAAAAGCGGCCATTCAGATAAATATCGAATAGCACTATTTTTATACTTTAAAAAAAAAAGCTCGTGAAAATTCTTTTGGCAGAAACATGACAGTTACATTTTTCAAACCAAGTCATTTTTATGAATATTTTAATAGTATATATTTTATAAAAACCTTTGTGTGACAAAAAAACAAATTAAAGTCATTTTTGTAAAGATTACACTCATATCTATTTTTAAGAATTGTTTACATTTCTCTACATTTTTTAAAGGAAAAATTGATTTTAAAAATTCTTGAGGTCATTTATTAATATTTTTAAATAATAAACAAGTACAGTATTGAAATAATATCAGATCTGTTTAGATTTATATAAGTGGAAATTTTTCTTTATTATTAAGTATTCATTTTTGATAAGTATTCCAAATTACCACGTAAAATTTAGCGGATACCTCAATGATTGTGAAAATTACAAGTTAAACGAAAACAATCGAAAACACGAAAATATTGGTATGTACACATAAAAGATTAGTATCATCTAAAAACAATCAGTTTTATACTTTGTAATTAAATTGAATGAAAAATAACGTTTTTACCTGCATATAAAAATATTATTTTATAACTTTCCTTGTGGCATAAGTAATTATATTGTGTATGTAACTGATTTAAAATTGTTTAAATTAAACAAATATTATCTTTTCATGTAAATATATTGAATAAATATTTCAAAAAATATTTTTTTTAATAAAATGCAAGCTGCACATGCCATTTCATATCAAGTAGACATGAATTTGCAAATAGCTTAATTCAGAATAATCCTGCCTTTAGAGTAAACCAAATATGTGAATATAAATTTAATAACAATTAGGCTGTGGCTGATAAAATGATTGAGAGCTATTTTTATAGCTTTTTAAACTAAGTACGTAGAATGAAGGAAAATATATATATTTTGACTACATTTTGAATCAAAAACTTCAAACTAAATGTACTTTAAATCGTCCATTGAAATTTTCAAAAGTGAATTTTGAATCTATTCAAATTATTATAAGTGGACATTATTACTAACTTAGCTAATGAAATTATGAGTGCAAAAATTTTATCATTCTTTTTATTCAATGTATTATAATGGACAAATATTTTTAGTGCGTTTATACTCAGACAATGAATGTTTTATACTTCAAGCAAGGATTTTAATTAGACTTTAAGAAGCGTTTACTTAAGCTAGAAAATATATGTTGATATGTCAATATTGGTTTCAAACAAATTACCAATCATATTACAAATGGTCATATATTCAAATTATAAATTGCAATTATAAATATGTTACACTTTATAATAAAAAATATAATGTTAGTTTTAAATTGCTTTGCAAAAAGACTAAAATTTAACAGAAATAAACATTTGGATTACTAGAAAAACTTAAAAATTTTTTATAAAAAAATATTTAAATAAAATTTATTTAAAGTTTTCACTTTAATTTCAAAATTTAATATTAAAAATTCATTATAAATTAAAAAATTTTATGATTTTTTAATCTTAATTTTTTGATTATAATGACGTATTTTGCTCATATTACTTCATCTATAATTAGAAAAACAAGATTTGATTTGATCAACTTTTGATAAACTAGTGATTCTATATAAGTGTGTCAAGATTTTCGAAAAATTTTTTAATACAAGATCTTCTGCGGGTCCTTCTTTTATTTTGATGATAATAAAAATTAACAAAATGATTCATGTTAGCAAACGACTTTTAATAAAAGAGATTGTCAAAAATCTCAACTAATTCGTAGGATTATTCTTACAGCATATACAG
This sequence comes from Torymus aiolomorphi, assembly GCA_036365515.1. Classification (NCBI taxonomy): domain Eukaryota; kingdom Metazoa; phylum Arthropoda; class Insecta; order Hymenoptera; family Torymidae; genus Torymus; species Torymus aiolomorphi. The sequence goes on along the minus strand of CM070873.1, from coordinate 44,184,080 downwards.
AATTTAATCAAAAGAAGAAACGAATATTTAGTACTTTACGATACTAGATGCGATAATAATGATTCTTGCACGAGCCTGAGTTCTTCGCCTGAGCGAAGTGAGGGTGACAATCAGAGAATCATTTTTATCACCTATATTATAGAACATTATTTTTTGACACTCCATGCTAAAAGTGCTACTTATTTTTGCGCACGCTTGCAAACATAAGCGTGAATAAAAGTAGTACTTTACGCACGGAATGCCACAAAATATTAAATCATCCCTGGTAGAAATGTTAATCAGAAGCTAGCTATTTTGCAGTTAACTTTATAGCTAAAAACAAAAATTGCTTGTATTTCATAATTATGTACCAATCGGAAATAAATTATGGCATTTACACTTCATAAAATATGTATTATTATATTATTTTTGCATTCTAATTTTTGCTAAAAATGCTAATGCTAATACGTTAGCTATAAAATATGGTTAATTGTCTACCAGGGATAAAATAATTTTATTTATTTTAGTAAAATATAGTAGAAGTACTTATTATATTTTTGATTAAAGAAACTTCTTAAAGTCTTTTTAATATTCGTTCTTTGCAATGTTAAAAAAAGTAATATGGAATGATAAATTGTTAAACTATCAAATATTTTGTTTAATGCTATATGACATGCATTCCATATTATAAATAATTATGTGGTTGCTATTTTAGTTGTAAACTTGATTCATGTAAGGCATTCATATTGCTATTGTCCATTAGATAAACTAATAAATAATTTAATGAAATAATACTTAGACAAATTTAACTTCTAATAGCCAATGTATAGCATACATTCCATATTATTATGAAAATGAACTATTTTCAAGCATGTTTAGACAACAATGCAGACAAAAAATATATTTAGATATTTCATAATTTAGGTAAATAATTATCCATAATAGCGCCTTAAATTTACATAAAGATATATAGTTACATTGCTAATGAACTATAATTTAAAACATTTCTTCATCAATCTGTCAATCATTCTGTTATAGCAATAAATACTTACTAGAAATATAAATCTAAATGTGAATGAAGTACTCACAAAAAAATTATGTATCTGATTGTAGTTAAAAAAAATGTGCAATAAATTTCCTCTTTACAAAATGAAGAATATTTGTTTTGTGTTTCTATTTTCTAATCATCATTCTTATGAGTAATTAATGTCCAAAGTCTAAAAATAGATAAAAATTATTACTTATGATACTACTTTTTATTCTTTTAAATATATTTCTTTAATAAATATATATTTATTTAGTTAATATTATTATAAGAACAAAAAAGCTCTTTAAATACAATTTTTACAATCGCCGAACTAAAAATTTCAGAGGATTTTTAAAGTTCATCGTAAAAGTTTTCACTTTCTTTTTATTTTCTCTATGTATCAGCGAAGAAGTCAAAGTTAGAGTTATTAATCTACTACATAAATTAATCTTGTCAAAATTTCAAAATTTTGCAAAAGAAAAAGGTGATTTTCTTAAATAAAAAAATCGAAACGTGCAAAAGATTTAGTAACTTTTGAAAAATTCATATAATTTAAATTTATTTTATAATAAAAAAATTAGTATTATTTGTTTATTGAAAATTTCCGATGTTTCAAAAATACTGTTTATTTGAATATAATATGTACATACATATGCCACATTTATTCTTAATTATTCATAAATTGTTATAACTGTTTATAAATAATTAATAATCTTAATTTTCTAAAAATTATAATTAAAATTTCAAAACTAGTAATACACAGTACTTAATCTTTAAAGAGTAAGTCCAGGCTATTGACACTTGCAAGTTTATTGATTTTGCATATCGCCGTTACCGAATAAAAAGCGTATCAAAAAAGTAGAAAAAGCTCGGGTATTCAAAAGTCGGTTGTAAAACCATTAGGGAAGAATTGAAACCGCATCATTACAGATTTCTGTATCGCGCTATTATTCGATACCAAATTCGAAACAAGAACTTTGAAAGAATCTATAGGCTCGAGTTGGAGTTGTTTGATTCGAAATCGCAGTTTCAGGTAAACTCAATTAGATGGGCTTTAAGTACAGTTTTTAACCTATTTTTTGTATTTTAAAAATATACTATTTGTTTGGTAAATATGTTCCCAAAAGAACTGCGAGACCTGCGGCGTATGTAATCATATAATACTAATTTTAAAGACTTTATTTCATGGTTATTTTTTAATAAAATAGAACATACATCTATAGTTTTAAAGTTCATACCCTTTTATTCAGAAAGCGAGAACATTCAAAATACAAGTAAAAAAATCGTATAATTTTGTAACGTTATCTTATGGAAAGTACTAATGGAAACACTCGAAAAAAATTGTCAGTATAATTTTTATATAAATGAAGGATTTAAAATTAACATTATTCCAAATAAATATTTAGAAGCTATTTAATTATATAAAAACCTATAGTATCGGTAAAAGAGCCACGGTGGCTCAGCGGTAGCGCGTCGGACTCGTACCATAAAAAAGTCTCCCGTGAAAAAGTCGGCACCACTGAAACACGAATTTTTCATGTGCTTACTTTTACCGTGGTCTTAATGGTTCGGAAACCCACTTGAAACTGTAGGTCTTAGTTTAGGAGCCAGGGGGGTTCCCGTAGCCTTTTCAAAAGGCAAGCTGACATTAAGTGTTTTTTTATGTATTTTTTCATGCTGAATCCGAATTTCGATGGTGGATTGTTGAAAAAATTCGTCTTTATTTGTTATAAACAATTTATTCCAAAAATATTAAATTTTCGACTTTTTTGTAATAAAAAAAATACTATCGTATTCTTCAGGTCACTTTAAACAAAAGAGTCTCCTACAAGTTTTTCGTGAAAGTGCATTCGAAAGCCACAAAAAATTCTCAAAGTTTAAGAAAATGAGCGCGTGCGTACAATTTGACGGCGACGGCGCCCGACATTAGTGCGTTTTTTCAAACTTTAAGAATTGTTTACGGCTTTGGGATGCACTTTTACGCAAAACTTGTAAGAGACTTTTTTGTTTAGAATGACTCGAAGAATACGATAGTATTTTTTTTATTATAAAAAAGTCGAAAATTTAATATTTTTGCAATAAATTGTTTATAACAAATAAAGATGGATTTTTTCAACAATCCACCATAGAAATTCGGATTCAGCATGAAAAAATACATAAAAAAACACTTGGTGTCAGCTTGCCTTTTGAAAAAGCTACGGGAACCCCCGTGGTTCCTACACTATCTAGTAGTTGGGGTGGTAGCGTCCTCTATCTATTATAGGCTTCGTTAACAAACACACTCACTACTAAGCATGAATTATGGCATATCGGAGTCTAGTACCCACAGCCATTAAAAGAACAAGAACAAGTATTGGTAAGATCCAAATCGCGATTGATACTCTGATTTTCCAACACAAACGTTTAATGGAAATACTGATGAAATCGTTCAAAAAATTTCGGAGTATAGTATTTATATGTGCGGATAATTTGGAGTTCTCGTTTTTTCAAATAAATATTCGAAAATTAATTTATTAAATAATGAAATTGAATTAATTCTATGGTTTCACATCCCCTCAAAATCATAACAAGTAACCATTTGTAAACGTTCATAACAAGAGAATTTAATTTTGTTTTGAGTTATATAAGTTTTAAAACAGGTATTCATCCAAATAACCAGAGGAATTGTTTATGAACTGCTAAATATACTCTTTATACTATTTTTGGTCTATATAATTTTTATCATAACTTAAGAATAGCACTTATTGCTATAAATCATTTTATCTCTTTTGACCATTAAATAAAAAGGAATGGATATTGAAGTTATTTAATTCGCTTGATCAGGAGAAAATAGAATTCTACACTATTTTGATGTAATTATTATAAACTAATTTTTGATTCACTAGAAAAATAAAAAAAAAGTATGAAAAAGAGTTGCTGTTTGTGTTTTCTTGGACAAGTTATATTTTATACATGCATACTTAAGGATTAAGTAAATAACATGTTTGTAAGGAATTGCAATAACATATTTATTGAAGGAGCTTTTTTTCTTCATCCTAATGAAAATAAAAATTAAATAAATTTCCATTAAATTTTAAAATCAATAAAGCTGTATTATTAAAGAAACATTTAGAACTTAATATTTTTCATATTCTTTTATATAATGAATGTTATCTTATCAAATATTTATTGTAGAAATTAAAGACTATTATTTGGAAGATATTAAACACCACATTAATTTTTAACATTAAGTTACTCAGTTCGTGAGTGTTGGTGAAAATTAAAAAAATGTGTGGAAAAGGGCATCAATATCTATTTTGTAATTAATAAAATTATAGCAATATTCTCCAACAAATTCAAGCTATATTATATTTAATATAATAGGTATTCTTATTCATAACAATAGACTTTTGTTTCAATAATGTTATTTTAATTTCTAATTTTTAACAAGTTTAGTCATTGAATAATCATAGTGAGTTGAAACATAGTAGATTACAAAAACAATAAAGGAATATTTTAAAGTTGAATAAAAATAACATAAAATTAAAAAAATATAAATATAAAAATCTAAAAATTGTATACATGTGTTTATCAAGAATTACATGTAATTCTCTAAATAAAAGTAAAATAATCAATCTTTTGATGTTTAACTAGTTATAAAAAAGTATATGTGTAATTACTTATAATTAATAGTAAATAATTTGTAACTATCTATACTTCATCTTCATTTAGAAGCATATTAGGTATACCATTACTTATAGGAAATTTTCTTCCTGACTCTGGACAAAGTAAGTCCCCATCAACAATTTCAATTTCCAGTAACGCATGATGAAGTTTTTTTAAAAACTCTTCATTTTTTTCATAATCTTCTACAAGTTGTGGAGGTAATTCACCTACATATCCTAACTATAGAAAAATCACAATAAAATTAATTAACATGTTTATAGTTAAAATAATATTAAATAATAACTTACACTTTCAACAGCTTTGTATAAAGCTGAATAATCCAACTTAGGAATAATCCTGGCAATAAATTCTGAATTGAAGTCAACTTCAGATATTTTTATATCCTTGGCCTGTAAATGTTTTTTATATTTATAAAGAGTTGAAAAACAAGTTGTCAGCTCAAAGCATTATAAAGATTTAAAAAAAAAAGAGGTTATGTGTAAAAGAGTAATATCTATTGTTTTTACCTCAATTCGTAAAGGATATCCAACTACGACACCTTTCAAACTTTTGGATGTTAACATATTATGAGTTAGCAGTTTCATTTTTTTAATGTACTAATAATAATATATTAGAAACGTAAAAATAATATTTTTATAGGTTATCACAGGTAAGAAACAATAAAAGTACAGCGTACAATTGAATGTTTTAATGTACAGATATTAATTTATCTTTTTTAAAATTAGTTATCTTAATTTTTATTTAAGCACTTCCAAATAAACTTTTGTAGTAATGTTTGTTTTTAATCTAACTACACAAACAACGTGTTGTTACGAACTGCGTTTGCGTAGTGTACCGAGTCGGGGTCTTTTAGCAGAAAGGCACTTCTGCAATCGTCGCCAAGTTGACCAATCGGAACGTGGAATTCGTTTGCTCAATTAGGGACAATGTACATAAGAGCCGTGTCGTGCTGTGTCGTGCTATGCCTTGCCTTGCCCTTGCCGTGTCGTGTCTTGCTCTTACCGTGTCTTGCCGTTTTGTTCCTACAGAAATATAGAATACATGTTTATAAACCGATAGAAATAGGAACGAAACGACAAGGCACGGCAAGAGCAAGGCACGGCACGGCAAGACACAGCACGACAAAGCACGACACGGCTTTTATGTACATTGTCCCTTAAGCGCTGAAGCGCAAGGAGTTGCGGGAACTTTAAATAAAAACTCGAACTCAAGAAATAACTTTAACTTGGAGTTTATTGAATTAATTAACTTCTTGACTTTAACAAATAAATTGACTTTTAACCGTGACTCTATACAATGCAAACGGCGTAGTTGCGACTGACCAGTGACGTGATCAGGGCGAGTGCACTAGTGCAGCTGGGCTACGAAGCGTCTCATGATGTGCTCGGTAGCGACTGCCTCTGGCGACCCGGGGGGTTGTTCTTAAATGATATACGATAAAATGTTTATCACCGCGTAATACAGGTACGTTTTTAGGACGAATAGTACCATTTAGGACAAAATTTTGATTTGATGTGACATATACTGTGGTAAAACGATTATGTTGCATCGCAACGCATATCGCTAAGGGTAATTTTATATCACGACATAGCGATAAGTTTTATTTGTTTTTACACTTTGTATATCGAAACGTTATAAAAAATTCTTCGCTATAGGGCAATACAAAATTACCCTTAGCGATATGCGTTGCGATGCAACATAATCGTTTTACCACAGTATATTCTCTAAAGTTGAATTAGTGAAAATTGCTCCACCCATTAAATTAGTAGAAAAAAATAGTAATTTATTAGTGAATATTTACTATTTCATTAGTAGCCTTTAAAAAAAACTACTAATGAAATAGTGAATATTCACAAATAAATTAGTAGTTTTTTCTACTAATTTAATGGGTTAAAAAACTACTAACGAAATAGTGAATATTCACTAATAAATTAATAGTTTCTTCTACTAATTTAATGGGAGGAGCATTTTCACTAATTCAACTTTAGAGAGTATACTGTGGAGAAACGATTATGTTGCATGGTAATGCATATCGCTACGGGTAATTTTCTATTGCCCCATAGCGAAGAATTTTTTATTGCAAAACGTTTCCACATTCAAAGTGTACAAACAAACAAAACTTATCGTTATGGCGTAATATAAAATTACTCTTATAGCGATATGCGTTGCGATGCGACATAATCATTTTACCACAGTATATGTCACATCAAATCAAAATTTTGTCCTAAATGGTACTATTCGTCCTAAAAACATACCTGTATTACGCGGTGATAAACATTTTATCGTATATCATTTAAGAACAACCCCCCGGGGCTCTCCTTTTATATTCTCGGCGGGGACCTTGGGCCGTTGACGGTGGAACGCTATTGGTTGGCGGCTTCCCCTCTCTTTCGCGTCACGTGACTCTTCCCCGGTTTCCAGCCTAGTAGGAGCCTAGGAGGGCCCAAGCGTGATTGGTTGATGGCCCGATGACGTAAGTGAGCTGAGGCAGTCGGTGGTGGGGGTGAAGTGGCTTAAGCTAAACCGGTTCCTCGGCCTAACGATTTCCGAGAAGTGCTTTTGTCTTTTGGATTCCTGGAATTGCTGTTGTTTACGTTTCGCGGTTGTGACCTTCCCGGAATCGTGAGGTGACCTTCAGCGCAAATGGATTCCTGGAATTGTTGTTTACGTTCCTCAGCTGTAACCTTCTTGGAATTATCAGGTGACCTTTGATGCAAATGAATTCCTGGAATTGTTGTTTACGTTCCGCAGCTGTAACCTTCTCGGAATCGTCGAGTGACCTTGTGATTTCCTAGAATCTCAGAGCAGCAAATAATTCTTGGAAGAGCTTTTTACCCTGAGCGAGCTTCCTTTATTTAATTGTTAATTCAATTATTAATTAACGTTATCACGTTTAATTCGTTGTTGATCGCCCGTCTATTATTTATTTAATTACGAATGCAATTATTAACTATTATCAGGATAGTTTATTTCTATTCAGGTTATCGTAAATTCGTTAATTGTTTATTTACTATTTATCTACAGAACGGTTGATATAAATTATCTGATTAAAATTAAACAAATTAATTATTCTATTGTTAAAATCTTCCATAGGTTTTTATTTTATGAGAATACGTTTCAATACGTTGGTATTTAATTGGTTGATTTATTTGATATTATTTTGAAATCAATCTTTTACATTTGAAATTACCATTGTAGACCCCCTTTCTACAACCTCACGCAAAAACTGTGCGTGCACGCAAAACTGACTAGTTTCTTATGTAACTTCAAACGTGACTGGTTGATACAGCGAAAACTAGTCAGTTTTGCGTGCACGCTTAGTTTTTGCGTGAGGTTGTAGAAAGGGCATAATACTACTACATAAGCGCGTACAACCGCATTTGACCGCGTAAGAGCGCACGCGCTCCCTTCTCTCATTGGTCGTCGAAGGCCTGAGCTCGCTCCCAACCAATGAGAGAAGCGAGCGCGTGCGCTCTTACGCGGTCGAACGCGGTTGTACGCGCTTATGTGGTAGAGGCAGAAGGATGTTATGAACTGCGTTCACGTGAACGAGTAGCAGAATATTTAGGATCGGTCTGCAATGATAATTTGGACTTTTAAAAGATTTATTTCAAAATAAATATTAAATAAATCAACAAGTTAAATAGCAAACGTATTGAAACATATTCCCATAAAATGAAAACCTGTTGGAGATTTTAACAATAAAATCATTAATTTGTTTCAGATAAATTATATCAGCCGTTCAGTAAATAAATAATAAATAAGTAATAAACGAATTTACGATAACGCGAATAAAAATAAACGACTGACGATAAATACGAATTCCGTACGTAATTAAATAAATAATGGACAGGTGATCAACAATTTGATAATTAATAGCTTGCGATTCAAATAAACTAATAACAATTAATCTAGGCATTAATAATAATAATTACGAGTCTATTAATATTAAGATTAAATAAATTATAACAGGATAAAACTCACTCAGGGAAACGCTCTTCTCTTTTCTAGGAAATATTTATCATCTTTAATTCCAGGAATTCTTTACTACATTTTTCCCGAGAAAAGATCAACGGAAATTCAGCGAATATTCTATTTTTAGAACTCAAGGACGCAATGAAAGGAAAACAAAGGAACTAGATAAATCCAGATATCCGCCACTCTCGAAGATAAAAGCAGTTAAGCCACGCCCACACTCGAGAGAAAACCCAGAAAACTAGAATTCTCCAGCGGAGCTCCTCCCACTTGAGAGGGGGAAACGGCTCGACTGGTTTTTGTTCCCACTACTAGATTTTCCCGAGGACTATAAAAGGAAGAGGAATCAAGCTCAAAACTCAATCGTTACCGAGCACATGAGAAGCTCCGTAGCTCAGTTGCACTAGTGCAAGCGCCCTGACTACGTCCTAGTGTCAGTCGCCATTTACATTTATACTCTACGTTACTTTTGATTATATCGAGTCACGGTTAAAAGTTATTTTGTGAAAGTCTATAAGTATTTTATTAATTGAATAAACTCCAAACTTAAAGTTTATATCTTCGAGTTCGAGTTTCATTTCATGGTTCCCGCAATTCTTTGCGCTTTAGCGCTTCATCGAACAACGAATTCACAATCTTATTGGTCAACGCGGCGACCATTGCCGAAGCGCCTTTCTGCTCCCAGACCCCGACTCGGGTCGTAAGTCGCGCAGGGGTACAGCGTTCGACTCGCTGTAATTTTGACTGCTATTATAGATACAGCCTTAAGGACAATGTACATGAGCCCCATTCCGCGCTGCTCTGCTCTGCTCTGTTCTGCTCTGTTCTGCGCAAACCCGGTCCAATTTCAGTTCAGTTCCGTTTGTAACGTCCTTTCCATATGGAGCGCGTCGTGCGCCGTGCGTCGCGTCGTGCGCCGCGTTCCGATCGCTTGAATACAGCAACTGTATGCTGATTGGTTAATTCCTTTGACGAAACTAGACGGTAAAAGAGAATTAACCAATCAGCATAGAGTTGCTGTATTCAAGCGATCGGAACCGCGGCGCACGGCGCGTCGCACGGGGCCCTTTCTACATATGTGTGTTCTGTTTGTTCTAAACAACTTCTCTCTATATCTGTCTCTGTCTTACATAAACGGAACAGATCTATCTGTCTTTGTCGGGAACACACAGAACACACAGAACACACATATGTAGAAAGGCCCCGGCTCACGACGCACTCCATATGGAAAGGACGTAAGCTATTTTCCCTTTACTTGTTTCCGAATTCTGAACCGGAATAGACCGGAACGGAGATGAGCAAAACAGAGCAGTGCAGAGTAGAGCAGAGCAGTGCGGAACGGGGCTTATGTACATTGCCCCTTAAGGGACTGTCCACATAGCGTCTCATGTGCCTTGTCTCTTGTCTCATGTCTCAAGCGCAAAAAAATAGTTTGTCCGAATTCTTATACATTTATAGTTTATGGCAATAGAAAATTATACAGAAAAAGTTACCATAGATTAAAAATTATTAAGATTGCGGACAACAATTTTGTTAGCGCTTGAGACATGAGACAAAAGACAAGGAACACGAGACGCTATGTAGACAGTCCCTAAAGAACATCCAATCAGGGCCCTTTCTACATATGTGTGTTCTGTCTGTCTAGACAACTTTTCTCTATGTCTGTCTCTGCTTAGGGTGTGTCCAGAATAGGACGGAAACTGCTTGCGCAAATTGGTTAATCAAATGAACTTACCGTGAAGTTCGATTATAATTATATTCCATCTAGTTCGAAGATATTACTATGTAGTTCCACTTCACCCCGCGAGATGTCACAACCTTTAGCGAACGCGAAAAACCCCGTGGCGGAGCGGCACTGCCGCTTCCCGCCTTCTTCCTTCTTCATATTCTTCAGAGGGGATAAACTTATGATATAGGGTAGGGGTGTGAGAGAAACGAAAATTTATATTTGTGAATACATAAACAAATAAGGGTGGGTTTGGTAATATCTTCGAACTAGATCGAATATAATTATAATCGAACTTCACGGTAAGTTCGTTTGATTAACCAATTATATACCATCTAGTTCTCAATATTACTATGTAGTTGTTCAGAGAATACATGATATTACCATCTATACGTAAAACGTTTAATTCTTTATTAATTTAGGTACAGTTGCATTTATATCACATCGTGAACATTTTATAAAAATTTGAAATAAAAAACATACTTTTGTTATATTGATTAATATACAATCTAGCGTATCTCTACCTATGATTAGAATTAATGACTGCTAGTGCGAGGTCGTGTGAATCTAGAGCTAATATCGGTCTATTATAAAATTTGGCAAAAGTTTCCGATCTTGACGTCCAACCGGCAGTACGCTTGATCGTATCTAGATCGATATCTTTGGCTTTTGCCGCCGACGTAGCCGCGTGTCGCGTTGAATGGGCCGTAAAGATACTGAGATCGATTCCGCTCGAACCGAGCGCCTTCTTAATCCACCTACTTATAGTCTGTGCCCCTACTGCTTTGTATGGGCTTCTTATCGCAACGAACAGTTTAGAGTTGTCTTCTCTTAAATCCTTAGATCTCTTTATGTATGTCTCTAGTACCGTGGCAACGCAATTTTTTGGACATTCTCTAGAGTAAGGGATTGATAGCAACGGTTGGCAACGTCCCGGCGCTGACGCCTTGATATGATCGGTGATGTGGATGAGAATTCCATCCGCCGTAAAACGGATGTTGTCTAACCTGATGCTGGCGATCCTCTGAGCTCTATGAGCTGTACACAATACTAATAATGTGACAGTCTTGTACGTAAGATTAGTAAATGAGATAGACTCGAGGGGGTAAAGCGTCTCGAGGTAATTCAGAACTACGGCTACATCCCAGGTAAAGGCGTATTTGGGTCTTGGAGGGCGTAGCTTAGAGACTCCCTTCAAGAACCTAGACACCGAATCGTCTTCGCCGATCTTTTTATTGGAGACCAACGAGATCGCGCTCCTAGCTGAATTTAAGGATCCGTAGGTAGCTCCTTCCTTGAATTTTTGAGTTAGAAACTCCAATACTTGAGAAACCTCGGGGTTGTAGCCGTCGTATTCTTTGGACTTACAAAACTCAAACCAGGGTCTCAGAGCCGATTGATACTGAGAGATAGTTGATCTTTCTAGAGATGCTGCCATGATATTCGCTGCTTCTAATGGAATATTTCTTGACGTGAAGGCTATCCTGATATTACAGCTGCGATCAGTGACAGAGACGCTGCTCGCGGATGAGCCATTCTCCTACAAGGTGATAAGAGCAGATTTATATTAGGTTCAAGCGTAATCTGCTTAAGGGCTAGAGACTTGAACAAAGGGTACCAAGATTGGCTGGGCCAGTCTGGAACCAAGATAATACCCTTAGCTTGTTCTCTTATTGTCTTTGATAGAGATCTCGCTATTAACGCGAATGGGGGGAGGCGTAAAAGAAGTATTGTGACCAATCTGCTGTGAAAGCATCGACGTCGATGGCCTGAGCATCGGGGAAACGTGAGAAGTATCTATTGCATTTGGCGTTACGACTATTAGCGAATAGATCTACCTCAGGCTCTCCTAATACTTCTACAATGAAGCGAAAGGCTTCATTGCACAGTTCCCATTCCGTGTCTAAATTGCTAACTCGGGAAAGCGCATCAGCTTCGGAGTTGTCCGAGGATGATATATAAGAAGCGAAGAGAAAAATATTCCTTTCTTCCGCCCACTGCCAGATAGCTCTGGCCAACTTATTGTATTTCGAATGACGGACACCGCCCATCTTGTTGATATACGAAATGGCCGTCGTGTTGTCTACACGGAAAAGAATTTGCGAGTTCTCCGGGATATTTGGCAGTTTCTTGATGGCAAATAGAACAGTGAGCAATTCTTTGTAATTAATATGCAATTGACTTTGTTCTGAAGACCAAAAACCCCAAATACTGTTGACTCCGTCTGTGGCGCCCCAGCCCGTATTGGAAGCGTCAGTATAAATTGTCATATCAAATCTGTATGATCTGATAAAACCTACTCCGTCTACTACGCTCTTAGTCCACCAAGCTAAATCACTCTGGACAAATTTTGGGATACCGACCCTTGATGCATATTCGAAATTATTTATCACGAGTGAAAAAGTTTTGAAGTATTCTAAATTCTTGGTGTATAGCCAGCCATAGTTTATGGCCACACAGGAAGATATCAGTTTACCGATCAATTTAGCAAGCTGTAGGATAGAACAGTACGACTTCGTCTGAAAATCCGTTAGTAACTCTAACAACCTATCCCTCTTCTCCCTTGGGAGTTCTATGGTAAAATCTCTTGAATTTATTACAAAGCCTAAGAATTTACATAGCTGAGATGGGATGAGATTGCATTTGCTCTCGTTAATAACGAGGCCGAGAGAAGTGAATAATTCGTGACGGTATCTGCGTGGGAATTGCATGTTTCTCTGTCGTTTGCGATAAAGATCATATCGTCCAGGTAGATGACCGACAAGACGCCTCTGGACCTTAATAATTGGACTAGAGGTTTCATAATCTTAGTAAAAACGTAAGGGGCTGTACACAGCCCGAAGGGTAAACACGTGAATTGGTAAGTAATACCATTATAGCAAAAACGTAAGAACTTCCTACTGGTCTTGTGAATTGAGATCATAAAGAAGGCGTCTTGAAGGTCAATGGTGCACATGAAACAATTCGGTGACAAGAGATGTGTGAGTGAGCGGAGGTCTTCTAATTTGAAGTGCTCTGTCTGAACATAATGGTTTAGATTTTTTTAATTTAATATGAAGCGATCGATATTATCTTTCTTCGGAATGAGAAAGAATGAAGAAAGAAATTGATCGTGAGAAGGCTTACAAACTTCGATAGCACCTTTCTCCAGCAATTTATCGATCGCGTTACTATATCTTATGCGGTCAGCTGCCGCGATATTCGTGCCGACATACGCGGATTGCCTAGGCTTAGAGGTAAAAGGAATCTTATATCCTCTGATGGTATCCTGAACAAACTTATTACGTGTAATAGCTAGCCACTTATCTAAAAACAAACTTAACCTGCCTGCAATTCTTACATTTATTTCTTGGGAGGCGAGTTCTCGTCGCGCTTCTTGGCGTTGTTGTTGAAGTGGTGTTGTTTGCTGCCATAGTGCGGCTTGTTCTGGCCCTTGTTCTGGTTCTGGCCTGACTGCTACGAGAGGCGCCTTCTCTGCTGCTGGCCCTTCCGAAAAGTATTATATAGTAATATTGAGAACTAGATGGTATATTATATACCATCTCGTTCTCAATATTACTATGTAGTTCCACTTCGCCCCGCGAGATGTCACAACCTTTAGCGAACGCGAAAAACCCCGTGGCGGAGCGGCACTGCCGCTTCCCGCCTTTTTCCTTCTTCATATCGCTTTGTTGTGCGCTAGCGTCAAGACCTGCAGCAGGACGTCGCGAGTGATTTTAGTCTTTTTTAGGAGTAAACGGTCATGTCAAAGAGACGCGCGGGACCCGGTGATTACGAGAAGTGGATGGCTTTTCAAGCGAAATTCGCCAAGATGCAGGAGGAAATGCAGAGCCTGCCACCGCTATTTGAGTGAAGCCCACACACATCGGACGAAGACGACGGCGGTTCCGACGCGTCGGATTTTTCCGATTCACACTCTTCTGGCAAGGAGGACGGAGTCCATGAAGGTAATTCTGTATGCCCTAGAGAGCAGAGTTCACCTTCCTGTCCCCTTCCTCTGGGGGCATCCTTTCCCGTTTTCTGTTTCAGACAGGAGCCAACACGTGCGCAGTCGCCATCTTGCGATGGCGGCTGAGTCTTGTCCTCTTATTCATTTAAGGGACTATTCCCACATAATCTTCATGATGTGAGGTCGATTATCATAATGACAAGCAAAATCCGAGCGAATATTCCATTGACTATCCTCTAATCGACTAGGGCACCGGAATTCGAGCCTAAGATACTGAATCCGGAGATCGCCGCATCTTTGGCACCTAAGAACATAAAGAAAGATGGCTACATGGCCGAACTGCAGAAGCTTGCCGGTTCTCAACTCATGGTTGTGGGAACCGCTCTCACTATCATGATGTACGATCAGGATTTTGACAGGATGGCCATAGTAAGATTGTTCAATGAGGTTGCTAAGCTGACCATTGAGATACACCACGCTGTCTCCTTATCTCGAAGAGCCAACATGTTTATACCAAACCTGTCTCCTCAGGTAGCCGATCTCATCAAGAAGGCTAATATTGATGATACGCTATTCGGCAACAACCTAGCTGAGCGCATTAAAGAATCCAAGGCTTTGAGTAAGCTGACTCAGGACATCCAGACTAAGCCTAAGGAGACTACAGGCTCCAAAAAACCCTCTTTTCGGAAGGGCCAGCAACAGAGAAGGCCCCTCTCGCAGCAGTCAGGCCAGAACCAGAACAAGGGCCAGAACAAGCCGCACTATGGCAGCAAACAACACCACTTCAACAACAACGCCAAGAGGCGCGACGAGAACTCGCCTCCCAAGAAATAAATGTAAGAATTGCAGGCAGGTTAAGTTTGTTTTTAGATAAGTGGCTAGCTATTACACGTAATAAGTTTGTTCAGGATACCATCAGAGGATATAAGATTCCTTTTACCTCTAAGCCTAGGCAATCCGCGTATGTCGGCACGAATATCGCGGCAGCTGATCGCATAAGATATAGTAACGCGATCGATAAATTGCTGGAGAAAGGTGCTATCGAAGTTTGTAAGCCTTCTCACGATCAATTTCTTTCTTCATTCTTTCTCATTCCGAAGAAAGATAATACCGATCGCTTCATATTAAATTTAAAAAATCTAAACCATTATGTTCAGACAGAGCACTTCAAATTAGAAGACCTCCGCTCACTCACACATCTCTTGTCACCGAATTGTTTCATGTGCACCATTGACCTTCAAGACGCCTTCTTTATGATCTCAATTCACAAGACCAGTAGGAAGTTCTTACGTTTTTGCTATAATGGTATTACTTACCAATTCACGTGTTTACCCTTCGGGCTGTGTACAGCCCCTTACGTTTTTACTAAGATTATGAAACCTCCAGTCCAATTATTAAGGTCCAGAGGCGTCTTGTCGGTTATCTACCTGGACGATATGATCTTTATCGCAAACGACAGAGAAACATGCAATTCCCACGCAGATACCGTCACGAATTATTCACTTCTCTCGGCCTCGTTATTAACGAGAGCTAATGCAATCTCATCCCATCTCAGCTACGTAAATTCTTAGGCTTTGTAATAAATTCAAGAGATTTTACCATAGAACTCCCAAGGGAGAAGAGGGATAGGTTGTTAGAGTTACTAACGGATTTTCAGACGAAGTCGTACTGTTCAATCCTACAGCTTGCTAAATTGATCGGTAAACTGATATCTTCCTGTGTGGCCATAAACTATGGCTGGCTATACACCAAGAATTTAGAATACTTCAAAACTTTTTCATTCGTGATAAATAATTTCGAATATGCATCAAGGGTCGGTATCCCAAAATTCGTCCAGAGTGATTTAGCTTGGTGGACTAAGAGCGTAGTAGACGGAGTAGGTTTTATCAGATCATACAGATTTGATATGACAATTTATACTGACGCTTCCAATACGGGCTGGGGCGCCACAGACGGAGTCAACAGTATTTGGGGTTTTTGGTCTTCAGAACAAAGTCAATTGCATATTAATTACAAAGAATTGCTCACTGTTCTATTTGCTATCAAGAAACTGCCAAATATCCCGGAGAACTCGCAAATTCTTTTCCGTGTAGACAACACGACGGCCATTTCGTATATCAACAAGATGGGCGGTGTCCGTCGTTCGAAATACAATAAGTTGGCCAGAGCTATCTGGCAGTGGGCGGAAGGAAGGAATATTTTTCTCTTCGCTTCTTATATATCATCCTCGGACAACTCCGAAGCTGATGCGCTTTCCCGAGTTAGCAATTTAGACACGGAATGGGAACTGTGCAATGAAGCCTTTCGCTTCATTGTAGAAGTATTAGGAGAGCCTGAGGTAGATCTATTCGCTAATAGTCGTAACGCCAAATGCAATAGATACTTCTCACGTTTCCCCGATGCTCAGGCCATCGACGTCGATGCTTTCACAGCAGATTGGTCACAATACTTCTTTTACGCCTTCCCCCCATTCGCGTTAATAGCGAGATCTCTATCAAAGACAATAAGAGAACAAGCTAAGGGTATTATCTTGGTTCCAGACTGGCCCAGCTAATCTTGGTACCCTTTGGTCAAGTCTCTAGCCCTTAAGCAGAGTACGCTTGAACCTAATATAAATCTGCTCTTATCACCTTGTAGGAGAATGGCTCATCCGCGAGCAGCGTCTCTGTCACTGATCGCAGCTGTAATATCAGGACAGCCTTCACGTCAAGAAATATTCCATTAGAAGCAGCGAACATCATGGCAGCATCTCTAGAAAGATCAACTATCTCTCAGTATCAATCGACTCTGAGACCCTGGTTTGAGTTTTGTAAGTCCAAAGAATACGATGGCTACAACCCCGAGGTTTCTCAAGTTTTGGAGTTTCTAACTCAAAAATTCAAGGAAGGAGCTACCTACGGATCCTTAAATTCAGCTAGGAGCGCGATCTCGTTGGTCTCCAATAAAAAGATCGGCGAAGACGATTCGGTGTCTAGGTTCTTGAAGGGAAGTCTCTAAGCTACGCCCTCCAAGACCCAAATACGCCTTTACCTGGGATGTAGCCGTAGTTCTGAATTACCTCGAGACGCTTTACCCCCTCGAGTCTATCTCATTTACTAATCTTACGTACAAGACTGTCACATTATTAGTATTGTGTACAGCTCATAGAGCTCAGACGATCGCCAGCATCAGGTTAGACAACATCCGTTTTACGGCGGATGGAATTCTCATCCACATCACCGATCATATCAAGACGTCAGCGCCGGGATGTTGCCAACCGTTGCTATCAATCCCTTACCGTAGAGAATGTCCAAAAAATTGCGTTGCCACGGTACTAGAGACATACATAAAGAGATCTAAGGATTTAAGAGAAGACAACTCTAAACTGTTCGTTGCGATAAGAAGCCCATACAAAGCAGTAGGGGCACAGACTATAAGTAGGTAGATTAAGAAGGCGCTCGGTTCGAGCGAAATCGATCTCAGTATCTTTACGGCCCATTCAACGCGACACGCGGCTACGTCGGCGGCAAAAGCCAAAGATATCGATCTAGATACGATCAAGCGTACTGCCGGTTGGACGTCAAGATCGGATACTTTTGCCAAATTTTATAATAGACCGATATTAGCTCTAGATTCACACGACCTCGCACTAGCAGTCATTAATTCTAATCATAGGTAGAGATACGCTAGATTGTATATTAATCAATATAACAAAAGTATGTTTTTTATTTCAAATTTTTATAAAATGTTCACGATGTGATATAAATGCAACTGTACCTAAATTAATAAAGAATTAAACGTTTTACGTATAGATGGTAATATCATGTATTCTTTGAACAACTACATAGTAATATTGAGAACTAGATGGTATATAATTGGTTAATCAAACGAACTTACCGTGAAGTTCGATTATAATTATATTCGATCTAGTTCGAAGATATTACCAAACCCACCCTTATTTGTCTATGTATTCACAAATATAAATTTTCGTTTCTCTCACACCCCTACCCTATATCATAAGTTTATCCCCTCTGAAGAATATGAAGAAGGAAGAAGGCGGGAAGCGGCAGTGCCGCTCCGCCACGGGGTTTTTCGCGTTCGCTAAACATTGTGACATCTCGCGGGGCGAAGTGGAACTACATAGTAATATCTTCGAACTAGATGAAATATAATTATAATCGAACTTCACGGTAAGTTCGTTTGATTAACCAATAATATAAGCTTTAGTAATTTCTAGTGAAAATTTAGGGATATCTGGTAATTAAGGTTCAAAATAACTAGATATCCCTAAATTTTCACTAGAAATTACTAAAGCATAGATTTGCACGAGCAGTTTCCGTCCTATTCTGGACACACCCTTAGGTAGATTGTACATAAGCACCGTTCTGCTCTGCTCTGCTCCGTTCCGCTCTATTCCGTTCCAGAATTCTGAAAAAAGTAAAGGGAAAATCGCTTACAAACGGAACTGAACTGAAATTGGACCGGGTTTGAGGCCGCGGCCACATAAGCGCGAACGGACGCGTACGCGCTGACTTTTAATGATAAGGTTGGTATCTTTGGCTGTAGCCAACCTTGCAAATTTAAAGGAAAACAATGAACTAACCTGCTCCAAAATGTGAGAAAACTTAACCTATCAATTAGACTCACATAGCATGTAAACTTGCTTACTTGCTCCGAATAAATTATCTATAAGAGTTAACAGTTGAGTTAAGAAGTGAGTTAAAAAATAAAATGAGAAAATAAAAAAAATAAATAAAATTTAATAAAATTAAATGAGTTTTATACTTTTTTTTTCGTCGAATAATTATGGAATAATTATGGATAGATTAACTATTGAAGTTGTTACTGTGTATATAAATTATTTAAGATAAGCAAGGCAAGTGTATAAAGGAACAATTGTTATCCGGAGCAAGTACATACTATGCGGGACTAATTGATAGGTTAAGTTTTCTTACATTTTGGAGCAGGTCAGTTCATTCTTTTCCTTTAAAATTTGCAAGGTTGGCTACAGCCAAAGATACCAACCTTATCATTAGAAGTCAGCGCGTATGCGCGCACGCGTCCGCGTCCGTCCGCGTTTATGTGGTCGCGGCCAAACATAAACGGAACAGATCTATTTGAATTTGTCGGGAACACACAGAACACACATATGTAGAAAGCCCCCAGCGAGGAAGTCTACGAGTAGTAAACGCATAGGGCATAAGGCATAAGTACGGCATGCAATGTGGATTGGCAGTCAAAAGTTTTTACAAAAAAAAGTATTTTTCTTCAATACTTGTAAAATAAATGTACAAATAAGGTGTTGTATTCAATAAATTTTAATTGCATTGTATCGACGTGAGGTTTGATATCCATTGCGGTAAAAAAAACGTACTCCATGTGAATAGCGTCTTGTCATTTTCGTACACAATGGACCCACTCATTATGAAATATTACCATGGACATATTGTTAAACAACATTGTTTATTGTTGATCAACAATGGTTTTAATAAGAAAAAGACGATTAATATTAGTTACATTATGCCCAAAGTGAATATTAAAAAATTGTAAATGTGTAATGTTATTAAAATTCCTTGTAACTTTTATGGAATTTATTATTTTATTGTTATTAAGACTATTATTGTTTTTATTTATAAATATAGTTAACAAATTTAAAATTTCGCACTATCGCCATTATACGATTTTATCATGAAGTCCGTGAGTACGAGAGAGGTTCTTCCGTGAATGTTTCTCGCTCTCACGGGCTTAAATGGTTCCATCTATAATTTTTCGGAACGCCATGGGATCGCATCCTACACAGTAAAATAGGACAAAGTGTAGGAGAACCCTAAAATTTGCAAAATAATTCAAAGAAATGAGAGGAATGAAACACTACCGCATGCACTATTGTAATCATATCACAAAAGAAAAATATTGTAGGGTAAATTAAAATTAGAAGTATTTTTTGCACATCCACCATTCCTTCTCTAATAAGCAATTTCATAGATTAGAGAAACGGAACAACGAAATACATGCATAAAGAACGCATATAATACTGCTTGTGCAGAAAGGATGTAAACGATTGTAAATATTTATGTTTTCTATACGTACTGAGAAACTGTCTTTTTGGTAAAATGATTGACGGAAACATATCAATGGAAGAAGATACAGAACTTAGAGACCTTGTAGTACAAACTCTTGAAAATAATGGTGTACTTGCTAAAGTACGGGTATGTATTTTACATTATTTTCTTTAGATTAACGATTTAGGTTAAGTAAAAAAATCTTTATTTATCCAAACCAAGTATATGGAAAGAATATTATGTAGTAAATTATTTCTTATATTTAACTTATCATTACTATTATAATGTTCTTAAGTAAACAATAGAACTTGAACTTTTTACTACAGAATTTTAGTTACTAAATTCACATATTGTACATTAGCTATAGTGTATCCTATAATGTCCTTAAATAAATGTCTGTCCATGTTTGAATCTCTTTACCCATATAAACATGTAACTTGTTTTATTTTTCAGGCTGAATTACGAGCAAGTGTTTTTCTTACTTTAGAAGAACAAGAATCTGTTCTGGTAAATTATCTATTAATTTACATTCATTTATAATTATGTATACATATATCTTTTTAATTTTACCTAAATAGAATACGTAATAAATGAAAACATATGAAAAAATTTAGTTCTTAATAAATATTAATTCATTTACATTTTTCAGAATTCTGAACCATTTTTGAACAAGTCAGTAAAAGAATATTTGGCAAGTTCAGAGGGAAAGTTATTGTTCTCATTAGTAAGAGAGTTCCTAGAATATTTTGGTCTTGACTACACAATTTCAGTTTATGATCCTGAAACTTATTTTGGTAAAGAGTACAACTATGTGGGTAGAAAGAAACTTTGCGAAGAACTTGGAATCAACTCAAAACAACCACTACTTGGGGAAATTTTAAAAAATAGTATAAATAGTGCCTTAAATAATAGACAGAAGGTATTTTCAGATCATAAAAGTATATCTATATCCTTATAAAAAATTAATCTTGAATTAGAATAAGTGGGTGAATAATAACATATATTATTAAGAAATATTGAATTATAAGTGTACTAATTTATTCAAATTTTGTATATTTTTCTAAGTAATGTTTACACTATATATATGGGAAAACTAAATCATGAATATTTTTAAAGTTTGAAGTAAACTTAAATCGATTAATATTACTTCAATAAAGTTATAATATTACTGTAACCTAATTATAACTTCTATAAATTATCATAAAAATCAGGAATAATGTATCCTTCCAACAAATAGGTGACTTATTTTTATAGTGTTAAATAATTAATATAATTTGTTTTAGGGTGATTCTTCAAATATTAAACAAGACACAAGTAAGGATACAGTAAATGATTTTGCTAATGCTACCTTTGATATTAGATCTCCAAAAGTTTTACAAAAAGACTTAACATCCATCTCGGTCGATACATCAGAAAACTCAGAAAGCTTATGCGACTCCAATTTACAAGTACCTATTAATGTGACAATAACAGATAAGAAGCAAAATTGTAATTTGACTGAGAATACAAGTACGAAAAGTTTAGTTCATGATGCATCCAAATTTTTATGTGACGAAACAATAGAAAAAAATCTTCAAAATGTTTCACTGGAAAGCACTGCCAATCAAAGTAGTAAAGAAGTTGAAACAAACATGCATATCATCCAAAATAACTCAGTAACAAATCAAGTAGAACAACATCAAAATCAAGAAATAAGTAAGAACAAAATAAATCTAACAGAATTTCAAAATATAAACAACACAAAAAATAGAAAACAAAGTGATACAGTTAATAAAGTAGGGAAAACTGTTTATTTTGATGAAATTATTGCTGATGGTGTGAAAGAAAAAGTTACTGAAACAGAGAATAGTCAATTACTACTTGGTGAATTGCCACCACTATTGTCAACAAACAATTCAGTATTTAGTGATTTACCACCTTTAAATGGTAAAAAGGCTGACATCAGTGGATTAAAAAAATTAATGGATATAGGTAAATATTTAATATGTACTCTTAATTTATTTAATTTAAATATTGAATGTGTCTTACTTAATCATATCACTAATTTTTTATTGAAGCTCAAGGTGTCTCAGAATATGAAGAAGATTTTACATCATCTACATCTGGTAGTATTAATGAACAAAGTCCCTTGAAAGTTCAATTTACACCTGATAGTACAAGAAAGATGTCAGCTACCCAACCAGATTCTATTCATAGTATAGAAAGTGAAAATGAAAATGAAGAAATAAATAAAGGTTAATAGATTAGTACTTCATATTCTAGTTAAGTATAATAATAGTAACTATAGCTGATAAATTATAAGAAACATTTTTTAGCTTAAAAATTTATAAAGAGGAAAAATGAAAACTAAGTATCGCTACTATTACAAATAAGGAGTAAACGGAAATATAGAATGTAGCTTTAATAAGTTATGACTATGATGAAGAATGACAACACTTAAAAGAGCAAGAAAAGCCTTAAAGATTGTTAATGTTTTAAACTAGGTAATCAAGAAATATTTTGTATGAAGAAAGCATTATTAAAACATAGTTTCATAAGTGAAACATCAACTATAAATGTATGCTTATGCAAGCATATATTTAAATAAGAACAAAAGCAAAATATTTTTATATGTTTACAGTGGACTTAAATGAAAACTATTACAATATCTACTTTATTTTTAATATTAAATTTTATATTCTCTTTTTTTATATATTTTTAATTTGCTTTATCATTGCATATTGCCGTTTACATGACATTCATGAATGTTACTGAAAATAGGGCTATTTATTGTAATGAGATATTTAACTATCAGACTCTATAATTTATTATTTGACTTATTTGTAAATAATCATGACTCAAAATTTTTTTAAGCTTTATCGTATGTTAATTTAATAATTCAAATTACAACGATTTTGAAAGCATACAGTACTATATTTTTAGTTTTATATGTATTTTTGCATTATTTTAAAAAATTTATTCAATTTAAACATAATACCTATAAAAGTTTTAAGAGAACACTACAGTACTTCAAATAAATGATGCTAAAATGATTTCTATAACTAAAATAAAACTTTACACGTAATGGTGCTGTAAATTTTCTAAAGATTTTATTTTATACTAATATATAACATAGGTAAATGCTTGAATTTAATAGAATATTGAATGAAATTTAATAAATAAAAAATGACTGCAAATATTTTTTATGAAATAATATTTTCTTTGAATCACTGAAAATCAATAATTTCAAATATTCAAAGTGTATATGCAAAAGCAATAAAATAATTCCATATTTCAAGTGCACTTGTCAATAAATTATTTGATTCTGTGTATCAATGATATAACTTTAAACTGTATTTTACAATGACTTATATAGTACATTCATCTGTATTATGTTAAAAAAATGTATTATTTAAAACTTAATATTATGATTGTATTTTAATAAACAATTGAACTTATTTGTGCTGTTATATAAGTGGCAACATTCATTTATACAATAACATATTTAATACATTTTTCATAAATATGCTACAAATATCATTAAAAAAATATTAATCAAATATTGTATTATTTGTTGGTTGTAACTAGATTTATTTATCTAATTTGTTACTATTCATAGCAGTAAGTCTCCTATATACAAAAATATTGTTTAGTCTTGATTATATTTTACCTGGTTAAATATAAATTTATATATTCACATGCTTTAAATACTTATATTTATGCTTGAGCAAAATAGTTTTTTTATATACTATATGTCAAAAATTTATGTTTTTCACTTAGATATGAAATTGTATGTCCTAGTGATAAAAAATACTATTATTATTTGGCTTCATAAAAATGAAAAAAGTATTCTGTCCATGATATCTACTAAAAAGATACAGTTCACCATTTATTTCAATAAATAAAGGATATTTATTACATTATAACAATTAAAAAATTGTTTATTTACAAAATCATTATTATACAAATAGTCCTTTTTAACATATGCATAATTAATAATTTATAACATTAAATAGATTAATGTTATGTAAAGTAAAGAAAATTTGATCAGCAATTTGCAAAGCTTATATATTAAAGTTATTTAAAGAAATTCCTTACGAAATTTTAAGAGAAAATATTTGCTAACTCATTCTATGAGTGTAAAATGCAATGTTGTATTTTTCTAGGCAACATTATTTTTCTAGTTTCGTTCCATTTGTATTCGACTGCCATAAGCTTTTGACACTGTATTATAGGCATCTATATAACGATCCATACACATAGCTACACATTTCTGTAAAAAAAGTACAATAAACTGTTTTGTTATAATTAATTTTTATTATTCATTTAATAATGAAATACTAAAACTAAAAACTTACTTGTTCTGAATTATCAAGACTAGTACCAGGTTTTTGTATACATTGTCTAAAACACTTCTCTGTGATTTTCTAAAAAAAATAATTTAATATAATTAAGATATTACTGAAAATTTTTAAAACTTACCAAACATTTATATATCTTATGAATAAACATAATAGTTACCGTAAGCAATTCTTGGAAATTGGCTAGAGCAATTTCTTGTTTTACTTTTTCCATCAATTCATCCTTTTGGGCACCTGTCAGGCCTGATGCTGCTAAGGAATCCATTTTTTCTATCTTCTACTTATTGTATTAAACATATGAGAAATTGTTGAAATTATTAATTATGTAATGACGTATTATTAAATAATATTCGATATTTTAACAAAATGTAACAAAAGTATTAAATATCTTTAAAAAGTGATTAAGGCCAATGGATAACATACTTAGTAAACTATAGTGACAAAATAGGTAAGAAAGCACATGTAAAAACTAAACTTTTGAAAATAGTAAAATATATTTGTTCCAAGATTTCACTAATTAGAATTATATTAGAATTTCCGATGTTACTTAGTATGGAAGTAAAAAAAAAAAAGAATGTTAAAATATAGGTATACTATGGCACATTTAAGATAACAAAGACTTTTGTTATCAATTAAAAAATCATGTTCTACGTAAGTAACATATTTCAAAAAATAGTATCAATTTATTTTATCATACTTACATTGAATATTACTATTCAGTCATCTAATTATATTATTTATCTAAAATTACAAAAATTTTATGATTCAATATAGGTTATAACTTTCAGCACATTGTCGTATTATCTATGAACCTAACCTATTGTGTAAGACTGCAGTAGTAAGTAGGTATTCTGCATAACCAGTTTGCGGTCAAAAATAAGAACAGACACGGTCTCGATAGATAAAGTAGATTCTAATTTACAGAATCGTTGAATTACGAATACGAGCATTACAAGCACATAGCACATAGGTATAGTATCAGAATTAGTGTATAGTTTATGCCAGCCTGCGCGCACGATGGTAACGAAAGAGGCAACAATAACATTCATGTGGTATCGTGTTGCGACTTTCAAAAGCACATCGACTTTTGACGTTAAATAAATCGCGTTTTTTCAAAAACTGTTTGTGCTCAAGTAAAAAATGACAAAGGACGAGGAAAAGTTCGACGGCCTGCTGCTGTCGATGGCTCAGCAACACGAAGGTGGTGTTCAGGAGGTGAGTAGAGCTTTTATTCCTGCCGGTTTGTGCTTAAAAGGTTATGTTTCACGCAGCGCATTTACGCATGAAAAATATTTTTCTCAGCTCCTCGAAACGATATTCAGTTTTCTGGCGAGGAAAACAGACTTTTACACAGGAGGAGGGGAAGGAGCAGCAGAAAAAGTGAGTATTTTAATGATATTCAGTAAAATAAACTTTTTTCTAAATAACAATGGCAGCGGCTATTGTACCAAATAAGTGAATCATTCCTTGATTATAGCTTGTTATGAGTAAATTCAAAAAATATGAAGCCACTGCCGTAACTAAGGCAAATGCAGAGAAAGTAGAGCGTGCTGAACAAGAAAGGAAGAGGAAAGAGAAACTTGAAAAGAAGAAAAAGGAAGAACAATCTGTGAATGAGATCATAAATGATGATTCTCAAATTGTTGAATTAACAGATGAACAAGCTTCCAAACTTCAAAAAGAGCTAGATAGTAAGGTATGAAATTTACTTTTAAAACTTTTTGATCTTGGTTTTGTTTCAATAAGTAATTTTTGTCATGGTAGAAAAAACCTAAAGAGACAACAGAGATGAGACCTAGTACGAGTGAAGAAGACAAAAAAGAAGATGATAAAATGGAAGATGGTGAAGACGATCAAGAAACGGATAAGCTCAAACCCAACAGTGGAAACGGTGCTGACCTTACAAATTACAGATGGACACAAACTCTTCAAGAAGTAGAAGTGAGTACATACTTGCTTTAATTATTCAATATAAAATTAATTTTTAACATGCATGAAAAAGTTCCTCTTTATAAAAGAAAACTTGAATAAAAATTTTATAATATTTGAGAGAAATATAAAAGTTATAATAAAATAAAGAAATCTTAAGGTGGCTCCAGCGTATTGGGCCATATTTATGAAGTGTTCCAGGGGAAATTTTTGTCAAATGACCAGCAAATTTTTATTTATAGTATTGTAATATGTATTATATATATGGACCTATTAAATGTTATGATACATC